>CM064503.1:1988431-1995931 GCA_032716605.1 Paralithodes platypus | reverse complement strand
TTCATACACGTGGCCAGTTTTTTAGACTTCAACCATGACTACTTTACACATCCCCCCTCTTCAAGATATATTTGTACATTTTTCGGTAGAAAAATGTCCCAGCCGAAGTCCGGTTCTTCCTAAATTACAGACTCGCTGTCGCTCGCCAGGAAAAACTTGACACCTTAATGACGCGAAAAGTCTTTATATTAATTAATAAGGAAAAGGGCTGAAAAGTCTTAAAATTGCCAAGCTAATGGGCTAAACGTCTCAAAATCTGAAAACTAATGGGGCTAAACATGAGAAAGCATGGGGACCAGAAAAACGACCCATCTCTCCTTAATCAGATGGTTTACCGATATATCAGTTAGCCATCTGATTGCTAGAGATAGATTATAAGCCAAGGAAAATCGTCTAGTGGCATTCAGAATGAGACTAAAAAATACATGATATTACTGAAAAGGTTAACCCCTACAATACCGGTGACGTCCTTTTCATTATATTCTGGCAACTAGTAGACGATTTTAGTCAGCTTAGGAAGGACGTCTACCCATAATATAAAAAGGCTACAGACTATCTCAAGCCATCCATATATCCTTCATAAATTTAACAATATCATTTAAATGCAGTTTGAAATCAAATAAATATAAAATACGTCGCCGGTACAGAAGGGGTTAACGGGAGCTTGTGAACCACCGATAAAGGGGTTAACGGGAGCTTGTGAACCACCGATAAAGGGGTTAACGGGAGCTTGTGAACCACCGATAAAGGGGTTAACGGGAGCTTGTGAACCACCGATAAAGGGGTTAACGGGAGCTTGTGAACCACCGATAAAAGGGGTTAACGGGAGCTTGTGAACCACCGATAAAGGGGTTAACGGGAGCTTGTGAACCACCGATAAAGGGGTTAACGGGAGCTTGTGAACCACCGATAAAGGGGTTAACGGGAGCTTGCGAACCACCGATAAAGGGGTTAACGGGAGCTTGTGAACCACCGATAAAGGGGTTAACGGGAGCTTGTGAACCACCGATAAAGTCAAGATAAAGTTTCCTTATTAAAACTTTTCAGTAATAGATAGCACTCTCCTCATTAAAACTATTCTTTTTTCCATATATTTATAAATTCATTTATTTGTTAGTTTCCTCGCTAGACCTCCATCAAGCTGTAAGAATCACCCCCTAGAGTCCTAGACCCTCCTTCAAGATAAATGTGTACATTTTTCGGTAGAAAAATTTCCCGGCCAAAGGCCGGTTACTCTTATAATTACAGGCTCGCTATTGCTCGCTAGGAAAAAATCGATACCTAAATGTCACCAAAGGTCTTAATATTGACAAAGAAATGGGGCGTAAAGTCTTAAAATCGTTAACCTAATGGGCCGAACGTCTAAAGATCTGAAAACTAATGGAGCTAAACATGAGGTAGAAGGGGGACTAGAAAAGCAGCCCATCTGCCCTAAAAACTGTTCAATTATAGATAGCACTCTCCTCATTAACCCCTTCACGTACCGGCAACATCTTTTAAATTGTATTCTGGCTACTATTAGACGATTTTATTCAGCTTAAATAGGGCCTCGACCACGTAACAGGCTACGAACTATCTCATTTAACCCTTTCTACTACCTTCTGCTGCACACAATCGTCTAATTATAGCTAGCATCAAATTTAAAAAGACGTCGCTGGTACAAAACGGGTTAAAACTCATCGATAAAAGGTGTTTGATTGTACGCTGCCCTCCACAGAGTAGGTTCCTTCAATATACGGTCACTGCGGGAGGCCTAGGAGTCCCGTATTTCCCGGGCTTCAGCAATTTCGGAATGGCGGTGAAAGAGAGGCGGTAATTTGGGGGACACAGAAGATGAGATTAATTCTGTCTCACGCCTCCCTTGTCTGAGAGAGAGAGAGAGAGTGTGTGTGAGGGAGGGAGTGTGTGAGAGAGAGAGAGAGGGATTAGGAACAGATCAAACACGGAGAATGAAAATACTAGAGAGAGAGAGAGAGAGATTTACGTAGATTTACATAGATACACTGGCCACACAGACCGTATGATCCAAACGAGGTGGTCAGGACTTCATTCTAGTCGAGATGGCATATCCGATAGAAAAGGAAAGTTGAAGGAAAGGGAAGAAAAGAACAGAGAGAAAGAGAGAGAGAGAGAGATTAGGAATATATCAAGAATGGAGAATGAAAACACTATATAAACATGGGCTGGGTGTAAATGAAGGAATGAGGGATACAGATGGCGTTTGGCATATGAATATAAAGTCATTAATGGTTCGAGTGTTTAAGGGGAGATTTCCACTTGAGGGATTTTTTTCTTGACCCCTTTCTCCCTCATGTTTAGCCCCATTGCTTTTGAAATTTTAAGACGTTTGCCCCATTAATTTGTCGATTTTAATAGCTTTCGCCCCATTTCTGTCTATTTGAAGACCTTTCGTGCCATATAGGTGTCGAATTTTTCCTGGCGAGCGATAGCGAGCCTGTAACTTAAGAGGAATCGGCCTTCGGCCGTGACATTTTCTACCGAAAAATGTACATATTTATCTTGAAAGGGGGTCTAGGGGGTGTAATTTTAATCTTGATGAAAACGTAGGGAACAAACTAAATACCTCCCCTTAAGATCTGTGTGTGGTATTTCAGCTTCCAATCTCGGGAGGACCACATGCTTTCATTAATTTCATTGGGAGGTGTTTGGTTTTCGGATTGAAATGGATTAATTAGTGTATACTGTATGCATATAATGATATTTATATTTATAAAGTCAATTTTTTTTTTTTTTTTTTTTTTTTTTTTTTTCTTCTTTTTTTTTTTTTTTTTTTTTTTTTTTTTTTTTTTTTTTAAAGAGAATCGTAAGAAACTAAATGTTGATATAGCAATAGGAAACATAACAAGTATATTGGTGACCGCACTACTTTGCCAGGGTGCTCATCTCTGCAATACGGCACGCTAAGTCCTAAGTCTGCAGTATACCCAATGTCATAGGTTACGACACATTTCCCAAGTTACGACCATGGGAGACATAGGCACCTGATTTGGCCAATACATCCTGGCTTGGGATCGAACTCAGGCCCCCAGGATCAAAGCCGATAACATTCACCGTTACATCACAGAAGCACCACTAATAGAAAAAAACAAATAGTGGAGGATTTACATAGATTTACATAGATACATTGGCCACACAGACGTTACGATCCAAACGAAGTGGTCAGGACTTAATTCTAGTAGAGATGGCATATCCGATAGAAAAGGAAAGTTGAAGGAAATTATAGAAAAGAAGAGAGAGAGAGAGAGAGAGAGAGAGAGAGAGAGAAAGAGAACGACAGAGAGAGAGAGAGAGAGAGAGAGAGAGAGAGAGAGAGAAGGGGGAGGGAGAGAGACAAAGGAAGAAGGATGGGGGTGATTAACTGAGAAAGGTGGCGCTGATCGCAGGAAAGAGAGAGAGAGAGTGAGTGGGTGAGTGAGAGAGAGAGAGATTAGCCAAAATGAAGAGAACAAGGTAAAGTGGATATCGAAAGGATGAAATTAGCGACACACACACACACACACACACACACACACACACACACACACACACACAGAGAGAGAGAGATAGTAGCCGAAGATCAGTATAAGTTTAGTGAGTATTAGAAGAGCAAGAGATTGGAAGAGATGCAGTGAGAGACGGGGGGACCGATTTAATGTAATGAGGGTCGGGAGAGGGGAGAGGGGCCGTTTTTCTGGTCCCCCCTTCTTCCTCATGTTTAGCCCCATTAGTTTTTCAGAGTTTTAGACGTTCGGCCCATTAGTTTGGAGATTTTAAAACCTTTGGCCCCATTTCTTTGTCAATAATAAGATTTGTCGTGTCATTTAGGTGTCGATTTTTTCCTGGCGAGCGATAGCAAGCCTTTAGTTTAAGAGGAACCGGGCTTCGGCCGGGAAATTTTCATATCGAAAAACGTACAAATTTATCTTGAAGGAGGGTCCTGGGGTTGTTTTGTGTTAATCTTGTTGAAGGTCTAGGGAGGAAACTATATATATATATATATATATATATATATATATATATATATATATATATATATATATATATATATATGAGGAAATTACTACCCCCCCCCCCTCTCCTCTTAACGTAATGGGAGTCGGGGAAGTGTAAAAGACCAAATCACGTGAACCATTTTCCAGACCTTTATCTTCGTCAATAGGACAGTTCACAGAGGGAATTCTGGGTTCTAGTCATGTGAAATGAGGCACAGAGGCTTTTTAAGTTAATTCAAAGGCTTAGATTTGCTCAACGACGCCATCCAAGACCGACAGATTAAGCTTTTATAGTGAAGATTATTTAGTGGAGTTGATGGGCCCGGGGAGGATGTTGGGATATTCCCCCCTTCTTCCTCATGTTTAGCTATAGCGAGCCTGTAATATTCAGAGAAACCAAGGCCGGGTCATTTTTCTATCGAAAAATGTACACATTTATCTCGTCTAGGGAGCGATATGTTAAACGAGGAAACAAAAAAGTACATTAATTTATAAATATACAGACCCCACAGAATATCCACTGTCCTCTTAAGGGGAGGTATTTAGTTTGTTCCCTAGACCTCCATCAACCTTAAAATTACACCCCCTTGAGTCCCTTTCAAGATAAATTTGTACATTTTTCGGTAGAAAAATGTCCCGGCCGAAGGCCGGTTCCTCTTAAATTACAGGCTCGCTATCGCTCGCCAGGATAAAATAGACACCTGAATTGCACGAAAGGTCTTAATATGGGGTGAAAGTTCTTAAAATCGTTAAACTAATGGGGCAAACGTTTTATAATATCAAAAGCAATGGGGCTAAACATGAGGGAGAAAGGGGTCAAGAAAAAAATCCCTCAAGTGGAGATCCCCCCTTAACGATGTTTCTGTTCAACTGACGCTAAATTGCAAAGTTCCCATCAAGATTTCTCAGTTATTTAGAAGATTTTGTAGTGAAATATGGTGCTAATTCTATAAACTTGGTCTTGATATGATGCAGAGACATAGTAGTTTGATACTTTTACATCAAGTATCGAGAAATTAGCTTCTAAGGGATTCAATTTACCGTCCGATGAAATGGAACAGAGTATAAATATAGATCATACACTTTGGTAATGAAATACCGGTAGTTTTGTCCGCAGACTATCCCGTTCCTATAACTAACTTTGACAATCTCTCTCTCTCCCCCGCCCTCGCTCTCTCTCTCTCTCTCTCTCGCTCTAGCTCTCTCTCTCTCTCTCTCTCTCTGTATATATATTGTGCCAATGTATAGTGTTACACATACAGTATATTCTTTCTATTTATATATTTAGTCACTATATTTAGTCACTATATTTAGTCACTATATTTAGTCACTATATTTAGTCACTATATTTAGTCACTATATATTTAGTCACTATATATTTAGTCACTATATATTTAGTCACTATATTTAGTCACTATATTTAGTCACTATATATTTAGTCACTATATTTAGTCACTATATATTTAGTCACTATATTTAGTCACTATATATTTAGTCACTATATATTTAGTCACTATATTTAGTCACTATATATTTAGTCACTATATATTTAGTCATTATATGCCTGTTAATCCTTTTATTTCCTTCAGTGACAGCCACAAAATCTCTCCTCTCTCTCTCTCTCGCTCTCTATCTATCTAAGTCTCTCTCTCTCTCTCTCTCTCTCTCTCTCTCTCTCACTGGTTCACAACAGACACATTCATCATTCTCAGTGTCACTTAACACAAAACTCTATAGTTGCCTTCCCCATCCCTTCCTTTCTCTCGCACTCTCACTCACTCTCTCTCTCTTTCTCTCTCTCTCTCTCTCTCTCTCTCTCTCTCTCTCTCTCTCTCTCTCTCTCTCTCTCTCTCTCTCTCTCTCTCTCTCTCTCTCCATAGAAAACATCAAACCTAGAATATGGGATAATAACAGAAAAACACTAACTAAGAAAACCAGTCAAATAAAAATGATGTAACCTAGAATGCGGAAGAATAGCAGGGAAAAACTCAAAATAGGGAAAAATAGCCAAGTATATGGAAAGCATCAAACCTATTACATGGAAGAATTCAGATTTTTTCATATTTTTTTCACCATCCAACTTTACTTCTAAACTCAATTAATGAAATCAACGAATACATGTGGCACGCACTCCAAGGACTCGAACCTAGGATACTCACACCGAAATTCCACGCATTTATACATTACGCTATCAAGACAGTTAAGAGGAAAAGTAAGGACAAATTATATAATTAATGTAAATATTCAAGCCTAAAATATGGACCAATAACCAAATTAAAAATAGGAAAACTAGTCAAATAAATATAATAAAATATAACCTAGAGTATGTGATAATTAAATAACACTCCGTTCTTAACATTAATCATCAATTACAAACCCCCAATGCACTTGAATAAACTAATGAAAGCATACGGTCCTCCCGGGATTCCAACTCCGGACACCACACCCAGAACATAAGCATCTAAACCATTACACCACCAACATAGTTCAAATATTTTCAAAATAGGAAAATTAGTCAAAAATATAGAAAGAATGAAAGTTAGCCTATGGAAGAATATATACACAAATCTTACCAAAAACTTCAAACCTCGAATATGGGAGGATAACAGCGAAAAAATAAATAAAAATAGGGGAACATGGTTAAGAGAGCCCACCTCGCTTCTCTTTCCTCTTTCTCTCTCTCTCTTTGGCTTGTATCCATTCGGCCCCATTCAGCCTACTGTTTTAAGACGTTTACCCCCATCCAGGTGTCAATATTTTCCTGACGAGCGGTAGCGAGCCAGCATATTTATATTTTTTTTTTGACAGCAAGCTAAATTTGTACATTTTTCGATAGAAAAATGTCTCCGGCGAAGCCTGATTTCTCCATACAATGCTGGCTCGCTATCGATCGCCAGGAAGAAATTGACACCTGGATGGGGATAAACGTCTTAAAACAGTTAGCTGAATGGGGCCGAATGGATACAAGCCAGGGAAAGAGAGAAAAGTAGAGAAAGAAAAAAAAAAAGCCTGTGACCCCCCTTAAATAGATAACAAAAAACTGGAAGATGGAAGAAAAAGGGAAGAATAATGGAGGATTCAGCATATCATGAACGGGAAGGGTGCCAAACTGCTGAATATGTAGATGAATGGAGAGAGAGAGAGAGAGAGAGAGAGAGAGAGAGAGAGAGAGAGAGCTGTGCTATATATGAATTGAAAACTAAGGTAGTGGTAAACCGAAAACAAAACAAAACTACTTTTTAAAGAGAGAGGGGTGTGGGGTGGGGGGGGGGGGGGGGGGGGGGCGGAATAGGAAGTAAATAATATACTGTACTGTCTTAAGAAATGTCTTGATATCAAATATATATATATATATATTTATATATATATATACATATATATATATATATATATATATATATATATATATATATATATATCTATATATATATATATATATATATATATATATATATATATATATATATATATATATACAGTATATATATATATATATATATATAATATA
>CM064503.1:1600931-1985931 GCA_032716605.1 Paralithodes platypus | reverse complement strand
TTTGGTTAATTGTTGTATATGTTGTATTTTAAACATGTCCTATTCATACCCAGTATTTTTGTATTAATATTTGTGTTTTAGGAATATATTGTAATGCCTTTTGTTTTAGGAATATATTGTAATGCCTTTTGTTTGTCTTTCTAGGTAAGTTGGCGAGAGCACAGTAGTGTTCCTGACTGGTGAGTACATTTACATACAGTACTCCCTCAATGTGTGTTTGAGAGAGAGAGAGAGAGAGATATATATATAGATAGATAGATAGACAGAAAGAGAGTGAGAGTGAGTGAGTGAGTGAGAGTTTTGAATGTTGTGAGATGTTTACATTATCAACTAGCGCAAATTTAGAGTTACTAACTGATACATACTGGATACTAAAGTTCACGCTGTATTTGGGGATGATTGGTTATATTTGCACGAAACGCCACGCCTGAAGATGGCACGCAGGGCTGAGGTATGTCCTTCACTGAGTTCTATTAGTAAAGCTATTTATGACATTTTTATTATACACATTAACCCCTTGAATATTATTACGACTCGTGTTGACAGTTTATTCTGGCTGTTCTTACACGATTGTATTTAGATTATGATGGATATACAGAAGTTAGAGGGTTAATTGAGACAGTCTTTACCCTTTGAATTCTCATAGATCATTCCTAAGCTGTACATGCAATCGTCTCACAATAGCCGTAATTAACTGTCAAAATGCATCATAATCTTCAAAGGGTTAAAGTAATCATATAAAATAAATATGGTTATTATGACCATCAAAGTAATCATAATCACCAATATATATATATATGCCTAGGCTACACCCACATCACCAGTTTACCATATCTATTTCAGTATCTCCTTCTCGACTTTTGGGCGACCAGCGTTATACATTGATTATTTCTCACATCATAATTTTCTCTCTTCTTCCCTCCTCCTTCTCTCCCTCTTCCTTCCTCCTCCTCTCTCTCCTCTCTTCTTCCCTCCTCCTCTTTCTCCTCCTCTCACCTCCGGCTGCGAGTGACGTGAGGAGCAGGCAGACAGACGAGCTCCTCCCCTCCTTCCTTCCTTCCTTCCTCCCCTTTCCTCCCATCCTTCCTCCTCTTTCCTCCCTTCTCGATCTTCTTTCTCATCCTCCCTCTCCCTGCCTTCATTCCTTCCTTCCTTCCTCCCCTCCTTCCTTCCTTCCTTCCTCTCCTTTCCTTCCTTCCTTCCGTCTTTCTCATCTTCCCTCCTTCCTTCCTTCCTTCCTTCCTTCCTTCCTTCTTTCCTTCCCTTCCTTCTTTCTCATCTTCCCTCCTTCCTTCCTTCCTTCCTTCCTTCCTTCCTTCCTTCCTTCCTTCTTTCCTTCCTTCCCTTCCTTCTTTATCATCTTCCCTCTTCTCCCTTCCTTCCTTCCTCCCCTTTCCTCCTATCCTTCCTGTCTTCCTTCCTCCTTTCTCATCTTCCTCCCCTTTCCTCCCTTCCTTCCTTCCTTCCTTCCTCCCCTTTCCTCTTTCCTTCTTTCTCATCTTCCTCCTCAACCTTCCTTGTCCCCTGTTTAGCCCCTTTTCCTCCTCCTTTTCCCCTACTGCCTCTCCCTTTCTCCTCCTCCCTTTCCGCATTCCCTGCTCTCTCTCTCCTCATTCGTTTTACCTTTATGTCTTTCTAACTTCGTTTATATCTGCTAAATGGATTTCGATGAAGGTCGTGAGATTACCGACATGGGCCGTGTCTGCTTGTGAATAAAGCATACGAAAAGCACCTTCTCCTCTCTACCCTCTTCAGAAAATAGTAAAGTAGAAAGTAGCTACGAGGTGCCGTTGTAAAGGCTTAGACCTCAATACCTTCACCTGACCTGACCTGATATATCAATGTTTGTACACTACATGGATACAAGAGTTGTCAGCCGAATACAAAGTTGTCGGTAGAATAACCCAGCCAAAAACAAACTCCGCTTCAAAGAAAGCCTTACCTAACCAGCTACTCTTTGCTAATCGACTTTTCTATCTACCAACCTTAGAGGCTGACTTCTCCTAGAGGCTAAGTTTTCTTTGGTTGACTTCGCTCAGAGGCCAAGATCTCCTGATAACTTTGAGACACACTTCCATTGAACACAAAACTCACAGACCCTACGTTCCCCAACAAAATATTCTAGTTTCAACAACTGTATTCTAGGAAGATAAGCCTCTCCGACTCATCACCATTCATACCAGCCACAAGCCGAGCAAAACATCAGAGAGAAGTAGACCTTATGGGACTAAAATGAGAGACCTTATGGGACTAAAATGAGAGACTTCATTATTCTGGTCATATTTCCTCCCGTGTGATACTCGGTTGTATTTATTTGTATATTTGTTTTATTATATTGTATTTTAACTAACTAAACTGTCTTTATACAGGCAAGTGGAGTTCTTGACAAGGGGTTCCAGTCCTGACGCTGATCTTGACGTACAGTGTGCTGGCTTAATAATCCAGAAGGGTTGACAGCCGCTGAAATCCTATTTTAACTAATTGTCTTGTTAGGTTAGGAATAACATACAGAATAAGTGTTTGGGTGTCCCTTATAATTTATCTGGGCTATATACAGACTATTTATATTTTGTTTTGTATTAATTTTTAGTTTTAAGGTTAAGAACATTTATGGTCAGATAAGCTATAAGTTGCAATAAACGCTATGGCTCACGGTCTTTCCTAAGCTGAATATATCGGATAATGATACCCAGAATATTTGTCAGAAAGTCGTCGATGTACTGAATGGGTTAAATGTTTTTCCTGGACCCCCTTCTCTCTCATATCTAGCCCCATTAGTTTTGAGATTTTAAGGTGTCTATTGTTTCCTAGCGAGCGATAGCGAATCTGCACTATAAGGGGGGGGGGGGGGGGGTACAAATTTATCTCGAAAGGACGGAGTTGTTGTTTTTTTTTTTTTTTTCAACTTGATTGTGGTCTAGGGTGAAAACTAAAATAAAACCATGTATTTACTCCACTTAAATCGGAGTTGTAATGGGACTATAAGACTATTAACCCCGTCTGTACAGAACACCCATCAATATTATAGGTCTTCTGATTGTAGATAGATATTCCAGTTTGATCATTATGGTCGTAGTATTATTATCGTTCCTCTGATTATAGATAGATATTCCATTAGTATCTTTCTGTTCGTTGTTCTTCTGATTATAGATATACTGTATATTATAGATATACTGTATATTATAGATATACTGTATATTATAGATATACTGTATATTCCAATTTAATCATTACTTTCAATGTATTATTTTGGCTGCCATTAGTCGACTTTCTCAACCTTCTATGTCTCCTTGTACTTCTCCTCACCATGCTTTTGTTTTCTCCTTCCCTCCTCTGCCTCCTCCTTCTCCTCATTCTTCTTTTTCTCCTCTCCTTCTCTTCTTCTTCTTCTTCTCCTCCTCTATTCCCCCTCTTCCTTATCATGCTCTTTCTTCTCCTTCCCTCCTCTGCCTCCTCCTTCTCCTCATTCTTCTTTTTCTCCTTTCCTCCTTCTCTTCTTCTCCTCTATTCCCCCTCTTCCTTATCATGCTTTCTTCTCCTTCCCTCCTCTGCCTCATCCTTCTTCACATTCTTCTTCTCCTTTCCTCCTCCTCCTCCTCCATCCCTCCTCTTCCTCCTTCCTCCTCTTCCTCCTTCTCCCACTCCCCCTCCTTCTCCTCCTTCCTACTCCAAGTCAACCACTCTTCTCCACCTAATATATGATTATTATAAAATCCTATTATAGGATTTCCTAATGACCGAATCAGGCCTAGTACTTTAAGAAGAAGAACAAGAAGAAGAAGACAAAGGAATACAAAGGAAGGCAAGCAACAACAGACCTAATGGTCCTTCCTAGGCTGCTTGTACAAAATAGATTGATACAACCATCAACTGGAGGGCTTCAGAAGAAGAATTCAAACAATGTTAAAAATTGAAGGACAATTGAAACTGTATATAGAGATTATATTTGAGAAATCTTGAGTAAACGGGACACACAAATATACACTAACCTATTTAATCCAATAATGTAATTTTATGTCATGTTACCACTAGGCGATTTCATTCAGCTTATGACTGACTTCTAGGAATCAAACAGTACAAACACTCCAGTTAAGCCTTTGACTCCCACACATCCTTCGTAAACTGCAACACCCAGAATATAATAAGCGTGAGATTATCAAAAGAGTTTTCCAGTTTTTCATATTGTACCTCCATATTGCCTTCCACATTCACATAGTTCCTTGTGTTCTCCATTGTCATTGTCTTTCATTTGTTTCCATTTGTCTCCATTTTCAATTGTCTTCCATTCCAGAGACATACTTCCATAGTTAGAAATAGGTAAAGTCCACGAATATTTATGAGTGAGCTAGAGACTATGGCATCCGAGTGTACACCTACATTGTCTCCTTACATCCACTTCCATCTCTTTCTTCCCTTATTGTCTTCCACATTCACGTATTTCCTTCTGTTTCCGATTGATTGTATAACATCTGAGGTGAAGTCATTGATGTCGGGGGCTGATGAGTGATTGGTGTGCTTGCTTTTTTGTTATGTGTTCTTCTCCTGTCAACCTCTGTTTTCCTTTCTCCCTACCCCTTGTGGGAGTAAGGGTTGGCTACTGACCGACTGACTGACTAGATTGGTTGTTATTTGTCTTCCATTTCCCCTTCCCATGTCGTCTATTCCTCCACTCTTCATCTTCCCTTCCGTCCATTTTAGGTATTTCATTCGTTTTCCTCCCTGCCTCTGCTATGCCTCGGCGGACAATTGTAGTCAGCTTAAACCCAACCTCTAAAAATATTAAATAAAGAGGTAAATATTCGCAATTAATCCTTTGACTTAAATATATAATTCCTAAGTTGAGCAAAATCATCTGAGGGAAACCAGAACATGACTGAAAAATGTGTTACTGGATCCATAAAGTTACGGCCTTAAGGGGGGTCACCGGCTTGTTTTTATCTTTCTCTCCTTTTCTCTCTTTCCCTGGCTTCTTTCCATTCGGCCCCATTCAGCCAACTGTGTTAAGACGTTATCCCCATCCAGGTGTCGATTTCTTCCTGGCGAGCGATAGCCAGCCAGCATTGTATGGAGAAATCCGGCTTCGCCGGAGAAATTTTTCTATCGAAAAATTTACAAATTTAGCTTGCTGTCAAACAAAAATATATAATATGCTGGTTCGCTACCGCTCACCATGAAAATATTGACACCTGGATGGGGGTAAAAGTCTTAAAACAGTAGGCTGAATGGGGCCGAATGGATACAAGCCAGGAAAAAGAGATAAAAGGAGATAAAGATAAAACAAAAACGGTGACCCCCCTTAATTGGGTCGTTATAATATAAACGATGCTGACAGAATAAAGGGTAAGGTTAAACGCAAGGCGGTAGATGTGGCGAGGGAGTTTGGTTTGTAGTACGGTATTGTATTAGTATTGTACCTAAAAATCGCGAAAGGTCTTAAAATTAACAACGAAATGGGACAAAAGGTCTTGAAATCGCTAAACTAATGGGGCGAACATCTTAATATCTCAAAAACTATTGGGGTTAAACATAAGGGAGAATAAGGTCCCCCAAAACAACCACCTCCCCCATGGTCCCAATTCTTCCTTATCCCAACTCCTCTGTCACCCTCTTTCATACACCCTTCTTCAACTCTTCCTCCTTCCCCTCCCCCTCTTCCTCCCTCCTCCCTCCTCCTCCTCCTCTTCCAAGTCTTCCTCCTCCAAGCCTTCCTCCTCCCCTACACCCTCCTCCTCCAAGTCTACCTCCTCCCCTACACCCTCCTCCTCCTCAAGTCTTCCTCTTACCCTACACCCTCCTCCTCCTCCTCCAAGTCTACCTCCTCCCCTACACCCTCCTCCTCCTCCAAATCTTCCTCCTTCCCCTACACCCTCCTCCTCCTTCCCTACACCCTCCTCCTCCTCCCCCCCCCCCCTACACCATCCTCCTCCTCTTCCCCTACACCCTCCTCCTACCCTACACCCTCCCTCTTCTCCAAGTCTTCCTCTTCCTCTTCCCCTACACCCTCCTCCTCCTCCCCCTTCTCCAAGTCTTCCTCTTCCCCTACACCCTCCTCCTCCTCCAAGTATTCCTCTTCCCCTACACCCTCCTCCTCCTCCCCCTTCTCCAAGTCTTCCTCTTCCCCTACACCCTCCTCCTCCTCCAAGTATTCCTCTTCCCCTACACCCTCCTCCTCCTCCCCCTTCTCCAAGTCTTCCTCTTCCCCTACACCCTCCTCCTCCTCCAAGTATTCCTCTTCCCCTACACCCTCCTCCTCCTCCCCCTTCTCCAAGTCTTCCTCTTCCCCTACACCCTCCTCTTCCAAGTCTCCTCCTCTTCCCCTACACCCTCCTCCTCCAAGTCAATTCCTCCTCCAAGCCTTCCCCTACACCCTCCTCCTCCTTCTTTTTCTCTTCCTCATCTTCCTCCTCCTCCTCCATGCCTGGGCTCCACTCAACATTCCAACCGTCTCCTCATATATTCTTACGCTGAGATCCCTCTCGCAATTACTTCTCTCTCTCTCTCTCTCTCTCTCTCTCTCTCTCTCTCTCTCTCTCTCTCTCTCTCTCTCTCTCTCTCTCTCTCTCTCTCTCTCTTCTTTTCTATCCTTTACTTCAACTTTCCTTTTCTATCGGATATGCCATCTCTACTAGAATTAAGTCCTGACCACCTCGTTTGGATCGTAAGGTCTGTGTGGCCAGTGTATCTATGTAAATCCATGTAAATCTCTCTCTCTCTCTCTCTCCTACGTTATCATTTGCGTCTCCTTCCCGCCTCACATTTCCATAGTATTGTCTTGCTCTACTTTAACGTTACGTGGTCTGGCCATAGTATTGTCTTGCTCTACTTTAACGTTATGTGGTCTGGCCATAGTATTGTCTTGCTCTACTTTAACGTTACGTGGTCTGGCCATAGTATTGTCTTGCTCTACTTTATCGTTACGTGGTCTGGCCATAGTATTGTCTTGCTCTACTTTAACGATACGTGGTCTGGCCATAGTATTGTCTTGCTCTACTTTAACGTTACGTGGTCTGGCCATAGTATTGTCTTGCTCTACTTTAACGTTACGTGGTCTGGCCATAGTATTGTCTTGCTCTACTTTAACGTTACGTGGTCTGGCCATAGTATTGTCTTGCTCTACTTTAACGTTACGTGGTCTGGCCATAGTATTGTCTTGCTCTACATTAATGTTACGTGGTCTGGCCATAGTATTGTCTTGCTCTACTTTAACGTTACGTGGTCTGGCCATATTTAGCACATACTATTCTTATCGACTTTTTCCACAAATTTCCACCTGAATATGTTGGTTGGTAGACAGTCAATAACATTTACATATAGAAAGGCATGTCTTCATCTTATTTCTTCGTCATGATCGTATAAGGCTGGCTAATACAGATTTGCAGTAATTGTGGATTGAGTATTGAGTATTGTTCACATGTGTGGGGAGGCTCCTCTCACACCGCACTCCTAGACAAAGTAAAAAGGAAAGCCTTTCATATCATTAACTCCCGTCCACTCACCAACTCTCCTCTGCAATATCTCTTCGCCGCAATGTTGCATATTTTTCGCTATTCTATCGCTACAACAATAATCAATGTTCCTCAGAGCTTTCCCAGTGTATACCACCTCCTCTACGTAGGGTACGTAGTACCCGTCTTACAACAAAATCCCACCCCTACTCTGTGCAACTTTCCAACCCAAGAGTGAAACTTTATTCTCAGTCTTTCTTCTATTCAACTGCTGAGCTCTGGAACTCTCCCAGAATCAGTTTTCCCTCTTCATATGACTTAAATTGCTTCAGACTCCGTGTGTCCAGGTATTTTGGCTCGAACGTCCCTTGATTTTGGCCCTGTCACTCTTTCAACTATGGGAGAGGCACTCGATACAGGCAGTTCTGCCTTTTGTCTCACTCACTCACATAGAACAAAAAATACTTTCAATAATGTCGAGTATTATTTTATTGTTTTGTGTGTCTTTCTTGTAAATGCATGTAGGCCATATTTTTATGTATTAGTTTACCTCCCTTTATCCCTCAACATTTACTCTCTCTCTCTCTCTCTCTCTCTCTCTCTCTCTCTCTCTCTCTCTCTCTCTCTCTCTCTCCAATTTGCCGCCTTTCATCCAAGTTTCACGAATTTCTCCTCCTTCACTCTCCCAGTGTTTCAAGCTTTAATAGTCTCCCATGTTTCTCTTTCCACATCAGAAGGGACTGGAGTTCTCGAAAAGGCTCTCCAATCCTGACGTTGTTCTTGACGTACAGGGTGGTGGCTTAATAGTCCAATAGAGTTGATAGCCTCTGAAGTCCTATTTTAACTAAGTAAGTATTAGTTGTAAGTCTTCTGAAGTGTATTTGTTCTGACATGACATTATATGAATGAATGTACGAAAGGTGAGGAAAGCACCTTGTCTTTTGTCACTAGGTGTTTATTGTTTCATGCTTTCGAGTTTTATGTTGTATTTCTTCTGACGTATTTTTCTGACATGACATTATATGACTGTAGGAAAGGTGAAACAAGCAATTAACTTTAGATCACCTGAGTGTTTTGAAGCAAGGAAGGGGATAGAGAAAGTACTAGGGGATGAGGAAGGGAACTCTTAAGTGAAAATCTCCTTTTAACCCAACCTGCTTGTGTTATATCTTTGAGAGTCTCTTTGCACAGTGGGACGTACAGGACAAACACGTACAATGTATAACTTGTGTATATATTTGTGTTGACATCCGTACACTCATAAAACCTAAATTTGCATAAATATGAGTTTTCTGGAATAACAAGAACTAATTAAGGAACACCCCGTTCTTAACATTAATCCTCCATTACAAAACCCAATGCACTTGAATAAATTAATGAAAGCATTATGATCCTCCCGGGATTCGAACTCGGGGCACCACACCCAGACCATAAGCATCTAAGCCATTACACCACCAACACATACCAGGAACTAATACCGGACTTACCTTGATGCGAAGTTTACTCTGCGCTTTCCATACTATCTGTTATTCTATTTAACATCTTGTCATTCTAACCTATGCTTATCCTATTATATAAATAAGCAACACCCCGTTCTTATCATTAATCATCAATTACCAACCCCAATGTACTTGAATAAACTATTGAAAGCATATGGTCCTCCCGGGATTCGAACTCGGGACACTAAACCCAGAACATAATACATTTTCATTGTACTGTATATAGTTCCCTATTTTCCTATTGTCGCTATTTTCACAACATTATGCTCAACCTCTCTGTCTCTTCTCTTTACCGCACCCTTTAAAATTCCAAAGGATTTTCTGTAGAGGAATTTCCATATTTAGCCCATGAGTGCGAGAGATGTGTCCCAAGCTGCATAACATTGTCTGGCACCAACAAGAATACATCCATAAAAAGTAAGAAATATATATATATATATATATATATATATATATATATATATATATATATATATATATATATATATATATATATATATATATATATATATTATCTGTTTAGTGTCCTCACTAGACCTCCATCAAGCTTTTAAAAAAAAATCCCCAAGACCCCCCTTCTAGATAATTTTGATTGTTTAATATGTCCTGGCCGAAGGCCTATTCCTCCTAAATTACAGTCCCGCTAACGTTCGCCAGGAAAAAAGTCTTAATTTTGACAAATGGAGCGAAAAGTCTAAAAATGTGCAAGCTAACGGGCCGCACTTCTTAAAATCTGAAACCTAATGGGGCTAAACCTGAGGGAGAAGGGGGTCCAGAAAAGAAACCCTCCCCCCTTAAAGGTGTGACGATCAAAGTTCTCGTGTGATACTTCCCTTAACCCCTTCTGTACCGGTGACGTATTTTGTGCTTAATTCTGCTGCATCTAGACGATTTTATGAAGCTTCGGAAGGATGTATGGTAGCTAAAAGGATCAATTGAGAGTGTCTGCAGCCTTTAAATGTGTAGATGTCCTTCCTAAGCTGAATAAAATCGCCCAATAATTGCCAGAATATAACGAAAAGGACGTCACCGGTACAGAAGGGGTTAATCGCAGTCTCTCACACACACCATCGCCTCACTTTTTTACATTTGTTTTTCTCTTTATTTAGGCAACTCGCACTATTACATTCCCCCAAGTTATATCTCTCTCTCTCTCTCTCTCTCTCTCTCTCTCTCTCTCTCTCTCTCTCTCTCTCTCTCTCTCTCTCTCTCTCTCTCTCTCTCTCTCTCTCTCTCTCTCTCTATCTCTCTCTCTCTCTCTCTCTCTCTCTCTCTCTCATTACAAATTCCTCCATTCCCACACCTCTTCACACACACCCCCCACACCCCCCTCCTCCTCACACACCCTCCTGACTTTGGGAATTTTGCACATTCCTATCTCTCCCACATTCCCACTCTCTCACCTATCATTCCTTAAGGGGGGTCACCGGATTTGTTTTAATATTTCTCTCTTTCCCTGGCTTGTATCAATTCGGCCCCATTTAGCCAACTGTTTTAAGACGTTTATCCCCATCCAGGTGTCGATTTCTTCCACAACATTGCATGGAGAAATCCGACTTCGCCATTAGATATTTTTCTATCGAAAAATGTACAAATTTAGCTTGCTGTCAAAACAAAAATATATATATATGCTGGCTCGCTATACCGCTCGCCAGGAAAATATTGACACCTGGATGGAGTAAACGTCTTAAAACAGTGGGCTTAATGGGGCCGAATGGATACAAGCCAAAGAGAGAGGGAGAGAAAGATAAAAATGGCGAGGTGGGCCCCCTTAACATATTGGTGTTAGAGCTCTCACCACCGCACGCACCATTTGGTCTCATCAAGGAGAACCAGACAATTGTGGGAACGGTACAACAAGCGCTGATTTTGTTGTGTTTTCAAGTTTTGCAAAAGACAAAGTATTATGCAATATTGTAATTCTACTACTACTTACAGAGCTACTACTACTACTACTACTACTACTAATATTAATAATAATACAAATAATACTGATAATAATAAAAATAATAATAATATTGATAATAATGTTAATTCACTAATAAACACATTCAAATTATATGATAGCTCACATTGGTATATCCCTGAACCTAATGATATGTTTAAGAAAGAACACTATAGTATTTTCATTATATCTATCTATCTATCTATCTATCTATATGCTCAGGCCCAATCCCCATTTTGGGGGTAGACGACTCAAGACAGAGCAAGAACAGGGAAAACACAAAAACAATATAAAACAACGAATAAACACAGATAAAAAGCACCAACTCACACACATCCAGGTCACCCAGGAGAAGACCCGGAGACCAGGTTCACCAAGGTCGCTCCATTATATAGAGTCTAGAAATTGTGACCCCTCCCCTCTTGTAATTCATAAAGGGTTAAATGTCCTCACTTATTTATTAGGCTACTTGACTTCCTAAATTTTAATATATCCAGTTCGATTGTTCAATTCCAGTTATGAGAGGTTGGGATTGGGATTTGTTGCCCCATAACAATAAATAGGCTTTAGTCACAATAAAGGCTGTCTCTTTCAATAATGTGCACCGTCTTCCCATAATACCCATACCTTCTTTTGTAAAAACATTTATATATGAGGAAAAACAGGACCAGGGTTATGACGAACATCTTTATTGCAACGTTTCGGCTCTTACGTACCATCATCAGGCAAGAACCAACATAATATATTACCTTAATAATATATGTTCGTAGATTTGTATTATTCTCGGTACTAACATACTAAATTGTATTGTATTTCAGCAAAACTGGGCCAGCCGTGTCTCTTGTTACGTAATTGATGCAACGACTCTGAACAATTGGCAAGGTAATGTATGTATTTGACTTTCATTTTATAGTTATGATACGAAAATGCTCCCTTTTTTATAAGATTGCATTGTTTGTAGCTCCGAACTTTACTTTACATTTTTGGACTAATCATTAACTTTACAGTAGGTATGCTTATATATATATTACCGATTCGTGGTCATTACCTATCAGTTATTGTTTAGAAAATGTTAGTAACTTAGGAAATATTAGGAAGATCCTAAACCTATCATTTTAACTTAACACGTAAGAAACGTACACATATTTTAAAGTAAATTTCAATGAATAGAATACCTTGATGATAATAGTCAAAGTAGATTTGAAAGCAAAGTGATCGTAGATTTTGTTCGTTTTTATTATTTACTTAACTAATACGTAATTTAATTATTGATAACCATCAATCTCATTATAAGAGTAATACATTATATTCATGGATGCGAATACAAACAATAATGTAGCATATAGATTTATGATAGGTGTCGATTTTTTCCTGGCGAGCGAAAACGAGCCTGTAATTTTAAAAGAAACCGGCCTTCGGCCTGGAAATGTTTCTTTATCATGAAAGGGGATCAAGGGGGTGTAATTTTAAGTTTGATGGAGGTCTAGGGATCATACTAAAAACACTCCCCTTAACTGTAACTGAAGTGATTCACATAATAAGTGTTCCAATCGTCCATGTGTTAACTGTAACAGAAGTGATTCACATAATAAGTGTTCCAATCGTCCATGTGTTACAGTTTGAAGAGATAAACCGAAGTACAATGTGTGTGCATCATGCGTTATAATTATATGTTCAATGTTTACAATGTACCAACCTACCTTCCATTCTTCCCATTACCCTCCGTTACTATCTACCTACCTTTGTGACTCCCCACCTTTTACCTACATGCGTATCTACTTCTACTTCACTTACTACCTACCTACCTACCTACCCTTCTACATATCTACCTACCTACCTACCTACCTGCCTGCGTCTCTACCTACCTACCCTTCTACATACCTACTTACCAACCTACTCTTCTACCTACCTGCGTCTCTACCTACCTACCTACCTACTTATAGCCCTCTTCCGTAATCCATCTCCCACTCATTCTCTCCCACGATACCTACCTCCCTCCCTCCCTCCCTCTCTCTCTCTCTCTCTCCTTCGTTTCTCTCCTTCTCTCTCCCTCTCCATCCCCTGACCAGGAGCATCCGCAGTGTTCGTGTGGATGCCGAAGTTGTAGCCACGCAATAAACAATCGAATAGAGACGAACCAAACAGCCCAGTCTCAGCCAAAAAGGAATAACGATTACACGATAGCTAAGAGAGGATTTTAATTCATATATGCACTTTAGATTAGATCATGAAGGGAAATCAGGAGACACAGTGGGTTAAAACGAACCCGATGGGCATGGGAATCGAAGGAGTGATTTTCGGGCAGGGATCTCCCGGGCCAATCAGCTGATCGGAGGCACGCGAAGAGGGGGAGGGGGGAAGGGGACGGTGGGAAAGGGGAGGTAGGGGTGGAGAGTCATTAGCTGAGAATTCTATCAAAATGAAGACAACGATGCGCAATTTCTCCTCTCTCTCTCTCTCTCTCTCTCTCTCTCTCTCTCTCTCTCTCTCTCTCTCTCTCTCTCTATCTCTCTCTCTCTCTCTCTCTCTCTCTCTCTCTCTCTCTCTCTCTCTCTCTCTCTCTCTCTCTCTCTCTCTCTCTCTCTCTCTCTCTCTCTCTCTCTCTCTCTCGCTCTCTCTCTCTCTCTCTCTCTCTCTCTCTCATCACATTACTTCTTTTGCTAGATCAGCTTCCAAGAAGTTTAGTGTTTTCATCTTTTGGGAAATTCTTCCTTGCACGTTTCTCTAATTCATGATCAAATCATATTCTTTATTTATAAAATTTCGGGTACTTCCTATTTTGTTTATATATATATATATATATATATATATATATATATATATATATATATATATATATATATATATATTTGTTTTTTATTCAAAGGCATCCATTTGAACTAATGATGTATGTATTTTTAATGACGTATAACTCCGTTATTTGAAATGGTAATTTGTGCATTTACAATTGAATTAATCTTGCTGTCTTTAAATAGATAAAATAGAACTTCCCTTGTGGATTAAGACGGTTTTTGGTAGTTAAATTGGGCTATTAGTAGACGATTTCATTTAGACTAGGAGGGGTATATGGAAGTCAGAAGGTTAATTGAGACAGTCTTGACCCTTTTCATTCCCACAGATCCTTCCTAAGCTGTACAAAATCGTCTAATTGTAGCCAGAAAAAAACTGTCAAAACGTGTCGTGATCCTCAAGGGGTTAACTGCCAATATCAATAAGGTCAAGTAAGGTAGGGCGTGACCTGGAACGGCGCCAGTTGCTTATTGTCCAGGTCAGGTCATGTCAGGTGAAGGTATTGAGGGATAAGCCTTTACAACGGCACCCTCTGAATTTGTGTTATAAATTATTGTATACGTAACAACTTTATTTGTTTATTTTGTTCTTTCCAAGTTCCTATCTCTCTCCCTCTGTATGGTTCTGATCCTTGATGTGCTTCAACTTTCTCTTTCTTTCAGTCATGTTGTAAGTACACTCTCGCCCTTCCTTCAGATTAACTTGCTCATGTAGTAATGTACACCCTATGTGGTGGATTGTGTTCTTATATTTCATACATTTTATTTTAGTAAGCGTTGTTTCCACAGCGATTTTGATGAGTTAGTTTACCTTTATCTTGCATCGTCCCAGTTTGGTTTGTTTAATTTGCAAGGATTTCATTTTAATTTCTCATTTGATTAATCTTCATTCGATGCTACCGTTCTTTGTGTTATTCCTGCTGTTACATTTACTATTGTATGCCTTATCCCTATACGACCACTCCCTATATTCTCTCTCTCTCTCTCTCTCTCTCTCTCTCTCTCTCTCTCTCTCTCTCTCTCTCTCTCTCTCTCTCTCTCTCTCTCTCTCTCTCTCTCTCTCTCTCTCTCTCAATTTATTTCCTCCATACCTTCCCTCCCCCTCCCCCCCCCCCCTCTTCTTCCCTACCGACCTAACAGTTAATCAATTTTTTATCATTATTATCCGTGTTGATTAAATTCTTTATTAATTAAGGAGAGAGAGAGAGAGAGAGAGAGAGAGAGAGAGAGAGAGAGATTATAACATGATAACTATGATGGACGGCTTTATTAACAGATACGCGATGCAATCAATTTAACGAAGCCTTATTGAATTAAGGAACATTAATCGTCCATTACAAACCCCAATGTACTTGAATGACCTAATGAAAGCATATGGTCCTCCCGGGGTTCGAACTCGGGACACCACACCCAGAACATAAGCATCTGGACCATTACACCATCAACACATAAATAAACTAATGAAAGCATATGGTCCTCCCGGGGTTCGAACTCGGGACACCACACCCAGAACATAAGCATCTGGACCATTACACCACCAACACATAAATAAACTAATGAAAGCATATGGTCCTCCCGGGGTTCGAACTCGGGACACCACACTCCGAACATAAGCATCTGAACCATTACACCACCAACACATAAATACACAAATGAAAGCATATGGTCCTCCCGCGGTTCGAACTCGGGACACCACACCCAGAACATAAGCATCTGAACCATTACACCACCAACACATCAATATATAGGCTTTGTTCGTCTATAATTATACTTTAAACACTTCATCACCATTACGTAATTTTCATCATATGCAAGTTACCATTAGACGATTTTTTATAGATTGTCTTCCACCTCCACGATTCAAATGGGTAAATACGATCACAATAAACCCCCTTAGTCACAATAAACCCCCTTAGTAACAATAAACCCCCTTAGTAACAATAAACCCCCTTAGTAACATAGGTCCTTCTTAACCTGGACAAAACACCCCCTAGACCCCCCCCCCCCTTCAAACCCCCCCCCCCTAGGACCCCCGCCTTCAAACCCCCTAGACCCCCCCCCCCACCCCCTTCAAGGATTAGTTTGTAAATTTTTCGGTAGAAAATGCTCCGGCCGAAGGCCGGTTCTTCTAAAATTACAGGCTCACTATCGTTCGCCAGGAAAAACATCGACACCTAAATAGCACGAAAGGTCTTAATATTGACAAAGAAATGGGGCGAAAGATCTTAAAATCGACAAACTAATGGGGCAAACATCTGAAAATCTGAACACGGATGGGGCTAAACATGAGGGAGAATGGGATCTAAAAAATCAGTCCACCCCTTCCCTTAATATAAATTTCCTTTCCCGACTAGGCAACCCTATCGATTGTCAGTTAGTTGGCTAGACCAGTGATTAAATCAATAAGTAGATGGATGGATAGGATAGATAAGACTGATAACCCTGCAGTACCAGGGACGTCCTTTGCATCATATTCTGGCAACTATTAGACGATTTAATTCAGCTTAGGAAGGACCTCTAGCAATAATATGACTTCAAACTATCTCAACCAACCCTTTTAACTACCACAGATCCTTCTTAAGCTAATTAAAATAGTCTAAATAGTGCTAGAATAATATATAACACGTCGCTGGTACTCAAAGGGTTAATGGTGATAGGCATAGGTAGCTTCGGTAATATGTATAGATAGTTTCTGTGATACCTATAGATAATTTGTGTAATACGTATAGATAACTTCTGTAATACATGTACAGTAGGTAGCTTTTGTAATACATATAGATAACTTCTGCAATATGTATAGATAGTTTCTGCAATATGCATAGCTAGTTTCTGCAATATGTATAGATAGTTTCTGTAATATGTATAGCTAGTTTCTGCAATATGTATAGATAGTTTCTGTAATATGTATAGATAGTTTCTGCAATATGTATAGATAGTTTCTGCAATATGTATAGATAGTTTCTGTAATATGTATAGATAGTTTCTGCAATATGTATAGATAGTTTCTGTAATATGTATAGATAGTTTCTGTAATATGTATAGATAGTTTCTGTAATATGTATAGATAGTTTCTGCAATATGTATAGATAGTTTCTGTAATATGTATAGATAGTTTCTGCAATATGTATAGATAGTTTCTGCAATATGTATAGATAGTTTCTGCAATATGTATAGATAGTTTCTGCAATATGTATAGATCGTTTCTGCAATATGTATAGATAGTTTCTGCAATATGTATAGATAGTTTCTGCAATATGTATAGATCGTTTCTGCAATATGTATAGATAGTTTCTGCAATATGTATAGATAGTTTCTGCAATATGTATAGATAGTTTCTGCAATATGTATAGATAGTTTCTGTAACATGTATATGTATTGTTAGTTTCTGTAATATAATCTATGCACTGTGCCGGCCATGCTTAATTAGTTAAAAATAGGACTTCAGAGGCTATCCACCCACCTGGATTATTAAGCCAGCACACTGTAAGGCAAGAATAGCGTCAGGACTGGAGCCCCTTTACGAGAACTCCAGATCCTTGTCGGTCATGCGCCGCGAAGCTTTTCTCTCCTCCTCCAGCTCCCTTCCTCTCTCTCTCTCTCTCTCTCTCTCTCTCTCTCTCTCTCTCTCTCTCTCTCTCTCTCTCTCTCTCTCTCTCTCTCTCTCTCTCTCTCTCTCTCTCTCTCTCTCTCTCTCTCTCTCTCTCTCTCTCTCTCTCTCTCTCTCTCTCTCTCTCTCTCTCTCTCTCTCATACATATTAGTTTATCAAATGGCGCGTAATGTGAAACAGATGGGATGATGAACGGATAACATATTATCTAGATAAGTCAATAGATCAAGCGAATGTACTACCATTCGCGCTAGTATGTCATGTCCCAGCTGGTATTACGTTTGGCTCGCTCTGTGCTGTATTAATGTCTGTCAGATGTTGAATAGGGTGGGTAAGTGTAGGAACGTGTTTGTATATTTCACTCGATATGAAGAAATGAAGCTTAGATATTGCTGATACCAATTATTGATCAAAACATACTTGCTGCCGAGACATCACTTATTAGCGCGACTGTACACTCTCTAAAGCTTCAGGTAGATTCGGAAGTGAGGATATTTCTCATAGATAGATACACAGAGGAAATAGATAGACACCGATAGATTCCCAGCCAAGCCACTGATAGACCGAAGCAACATAGTAGAGAGAGAGAGGTTAATCAAAAGACAGGTAGACTCACCAGGTAAGGGGTGGGGGGTTGCAAGGTTACTATGTGCAACCCGGTTCTGCTCGGTCCTATTAGAACTCCTGGATAGTCGCTTTATTTTCAACTGACGGTAAATTGGTTGTCCCCATCTTGCATATTCGGTTATTACGACGATTTTGGTGCGAAGTGTGTTTGTCAATTGTGAAAACTTGGTAATTGTTTGATGCAAAGACAAAGTAATTTTAGTCTGTTCCACCCTTCAACTTAGTCTGTTCCACCCTTCAACTTAAGTCTGTTCCACCCTTCAACTTATGTCTGTTCCACCCTTCAACTTAGTCTGTTCCACCCTTCAACTTAAGTCTGTTCCACCCTTCAACTTAGTCTGTTCCACCCTTCAACTTAAGTCTGTTCCACCCTTCAACTTAGTCTGTTCCACCCTTCAACTTAAGTCTGTTCCACCCTTCAACTTAGTCTGTTCCACCCTTCAACTTAAGTCTGTTCCACCCTTCAACTTAGTCTGTTCCACCCTTCAACTTAAGTCTGTTCCACCCTTCAACTTACATATAACCGACTATACAGTAGTTATAAAGGGCGGTTATTTTTCTCTGTGGATGCCATTTTAGTGCCGTAATAAATATCAAGCAACCGAATGTTATTATAATTTCATGTAGATTTGATATCCAAAGATCAAGTTATATATTTTGTACCAGTATTGCCGAATGTTTATCAAGGGTGTGAACATATTTGAGTATAAATAGAGGCTAATGATACCATTATGGCGGAGTTTGGCGGATCTCTGTTGCTATATGGTCTTTACTGTAGTTTAAATGACAGCATCGTGTCTCGCGTTTCATGCAGTGCAGTTGCGAATCGCAATAACTTTAAATGTTGTTTCTGTTCGGGCTCTGTCTCAAGTCGGCCACTCCCAGCTATTAGGTATGTGCTTGAGTATATACATAGATACATATAGAACTGTACGGAAGGTCAGAAATGGGTTGTGAATTCTAAGCTCGTTGGTGGGCTGGGCTTTAGACAGGAGGGGCGAGAGGGGGAGGGGGCGGGGGGGGTCTAATGTTTTGGGAGATGCTGCTATTGTTACCATGGCTACCAGCAGGTGTGCCCTGGGGTATATATAAAGCAGGGGCTCGCACACCTGCCCTCATCATTCGCCTGTCCTTCGTCAACCAGGTAAGTCGTGTGTGTGTGAGGCTGCGTATTATTCCAGCCATCCAATTCTCTGAAGTCTTCAGTTAAGCCCCGTCACCCTAGCCTCGTCTTCCTCAGATCTATCGGCACCATTCACCTCTCCTTCGTCAACCAGGTAAATCCTACGTGTATCTATTCCTCCAGCCAACTCGGAAAAGGATTGGTTAAATCCTCACGCCCGGCTTGTCTCCTTTCCTTTCTCTCATTCTACTGGGGCCTAATTTGATGAAGCTCTTTAACTTGGCCTTCAGCTGTCTCTCTTACTATAACATAATTTGATGAAGCTCTTTAACTTGGCCTTCAGCTGTATCTCTTACTATAACATAATTTAGGCTAAGCCCTTACTTCCTATCTCTCTAATTTTGCCTCATAGTTTCTCCCACTTAACTTAACTTAATATAATATTCTGTATGTATCTTTTCTCCTCTTCATCCAATTGCCCTAACCGTTCACCTGTTATGTTCTACTTTGTATTGTTAATTAGGTGTACTGTATGTCTGTTGATACATTGCCTTTCCGAAACACATCTATTGTGATCTAGTGTCCAATAGTAAGCTACAATGTTCCTTTTTTGTCGCACGTGTGTTTCGTAATCATGTTTTGAGTCGGTAGTTATATATATGTTTGTATAAACTGAATGTGTTTGAGACTGCTTAGACTTTGTTCACGTTTAAACCTATTGTGGGGTTGTTAGATGTCAGAGTGAAACTAAGATGGTCTCGATGCTAAATTGCTCCTTGGTTTGGTAACCGGATTCCTACTTTCTTAGTAGACACTATATAGATATAGAGTGTTTAGTGGAATTTCAAATGTTTTGGTTTCAATCCCTCTATCTGTGCCTTTGTCTCGAATTTCCTTTTTTCAGACTGCTCCATGGCTGCAGCTATTGACGGCCATGGCTCACTTCCTCAACCTATCAACTCCGGTGTTTCACAAGGTTCTGTCCTGTCTCTAATTATCTTTCTAATATTTATTTATGATCTCCTCAACTGTACCTCTAGTCGTATCCACTCATATGCTGATGACTGTACCTTACACTATTCAACTAGTTTGTCCACATCAACCCAGCCAGCAATCACTCCAAAACTCACGTGTCAAGGCCATAGAGGCGCCTATCTTTTGATCTATCATTTATTTCTGATTGGGGCACAGATAATCGTGTTACTTTCAACGCCTCGAAGACCCGATTTCTCCCTCTATCTCTCCATCGTAATCTTCCGCAAAACTATCAATTATTCTTCACCAATACTCAAATCAACCCTTCATCTTCTCTTAATATTCTAGGTGTGTCTTTTTCATCCGACCTTTAGATAGGGAATTATATTTTCTACAAGAACATGTAAAACATCCCGTTATCCCAAGACATGACAAGGTATTTCATGGTTTACATTAGTATGGTTCTAAAATAGATGTAAGAACACCTAACTAACTTCACTTCATGGTAGATAGGAATCTATAATGACTATAAGATCAGATAAGACCATAATAACAACCCCAACTCGTGATAGGAAAGGTTTTTGATTGGCAACAAGATAAAATAGTATAATAGTGTACAGTCGGATGCCATAGTCTCTGTCCCTCTCATAGTGTACAGTCGGATGCCATAGTCTCTATCCCTCTCATAATGTACAGTCGGATGCCATAGTCTCTATCCCTCTCATAATGTACAGTCGGATGCCATAGTCTCTATCCCTCTCATAATGTACACTCGGATGCCATAGTCTCTATCCCTCTCATAATGTACAGTCGGATGCCATAGTCTCTATCCCTCTCATAATGTACACTCGGATGCCATAGTCTCTATCCCTCTCATAATGTACAGTCGGATGCCATAGTCTCTATGTATGTACAGTCGGATGCCATAGTCTCTATCCCTCTCATAATGTACAGTCGGATGCCATAGTCTCTATCCCTCTCATAATGTACAGTCGGATGCCATAGTCTCTATCCCTCTCATAAATAGTATAATAATGTACAGTCGGATGCCATAGTCTCTATCCCTCTCATAAATATTCGTGGACTTCTATTTCTAATTTTGGAAGTATATCCCTGGAAACCAATAAATCTGTCTAATTCTCTATAAATCAACTACAAAACTCTATATACTATTTATTAAAAAGCAAGTTACATCCACAAATCAATCCAGACAGCTATAATTGCATGAAGTAAAATATAGAAGGTCCACGATGTTTAACAAGTGGGCTAGATACTTTGTTATCCGAGTGTACAATGTAAGATGAGACAAGATATTCTACACTGCTATTATATGAGATAACTCCAGCATATGATAGTTGTATAGCACTAACTTGGCTACACAGATGATAGATAAGATGTTAGCTGTGTCTGTCTGGATATTGCAATCCTGGTGGTCATGTGTTGTACTTGTTTGACGTAAACCAAAAAACAAGCACTACCCCTTAACCCCTTCTGTACCGATAACGTCCTCTTAACTTTATTGTGGGTTCTGTTAGACGATTTCATTAAGTTTAAAAAGGGCCTCCTGCGATTAGTAGGCTTCGAACTATCTCACTTAACCCTTTTTACTACAACAGATCCTTCTTAAACTGCATAAAATCGTATAAATATAGCTAGAATAATACTAAAAAGGTGGTCGATAAGGTGGAATCGCGACTAGAGCAAGGGGTGAGGTATTAATGTTGCTTAATTAAACTAGCAAGGCGGATGAGTTATTAATGTTGCTTAATTAAATTAGCAAGGCGGATGAGTTATTAATGTTGCTCGTAATTAAATCTAGCAAGGTGGATGAGTTATTAATGTTGCTTAATTAAATCTAGCAAGGCGGATGAGTTATTAATGTTGCTTAATTAAATCTAGCAAGGTGGATGAGTTATTAATGTTGCTTAATTAAATCTAGCAAGGCGGATGAGTTATTAATGTTGCTTAATTAATGTACCCTATTTTGATCGGTGTGTGGTCATTTTTTGAATCACTGCTGTTTTGCTTTTAAAACGGTTCATCTCACTAGTTTGGTGATTATAAGATGTTTCACCCCATTTATATGTCGATTATGTCTGGGCGAGTGATACCGAGCCTTCAAATTATGGCAACTTGGCGTCCAGGATTTATTCTACCGAAAATTGTATAAATTTAGCTTGAAGGTGGGACTAAGAGACGTCTTTTAGCTTGAAGAGCGTCTAGGTAGACGTTTGTGATGTAGATTAAAGTATATTGCATGAACAATCATTGAACATGGTAAAACATAAAACAATCTAATATAATTACACATAAACGAGTTCTAGGGAGCAAACCAAGATAAAAAATATATAAATAACTTAATATATAAATAACTTAATATATACATAAATAAATAACTTAATATATACATAAATAAATAACTTAATATATACATAAATAAATAACTTAATATATAAATAACTTAATATATAAATAACTCAATATATAAATAACTTAATATATAAATAACTTAATATATAAATAACTTAATATATACATCAATAAATAACTTAATATATACATCAATAAATAACTTAATATATAAATAACTTAATATATAAATAACTTAATATATAAATAACTTAATATATAAATAACTCAATATATAAATAACTTAATATATAAATAACTTAATATATAAATAACTTAATATATAAATAACTTAATATATAAATAACTTAATATATAAATAACTTAATATATAAATAACTTAATATATAAATAACTTAATACTTAATATATAAATAACTTAATATATAAATAACTTAATATATAAATAACTTAATATATAAATAACTTAATCATGAGTTAGTCAGTATAACTTTCCTAGTCCAACAGTTCGAATCTCATTCTTCCAAGGGACTGGAGTTCCCGTTAAGGGGATCCAGTCCTGACGATATCCTTGACTAACAGTGTGCTGGCTTAATAATCCAGAAGGGTTGATAGCCTCTGAAGTCCTATTTGAACTAACTAACTCATCTGCCATTGTTAGCGTGCGAACAGTGCCCTCGATTAACCTCCCCTCTCCCCCTCTCCCCCCTCTCCCCTTCTACCTTTCCTTATCCATCCATCTATACACACATCTCCCCCCCTCCCCTCCCCCCCCCTCCCCCACTCATGAATAATCAATAGTATGCATCTATACAATTTGCATAATTTTCTTCCATGCACCCGCCGTCGACATGGAGTTTTGCTATATTTTTTCGTCAATCATGCCTCATACTAGCATATCATAATGACATTATATATATATATATATTTCACTCTCTCTCTCTCTCTCTCTCTGGGTGAAATATCTCCTCAAAAACCGCCCCTATTTTAGCATGACGTCATTGTTTACCTTTTCTGAATCCTTTCTCGAAACTGCTTATGATACAGAAGCATTCTGTATAATATCAAAATATATAATATTCCGGAAATTATTATAATCATTCATATATCGATAAACTTTAACACATGGAATTGAATCATGATTAGTTATGAGAACAAAATTGAGCAGACAAACGTAGCCGAAGTCTGAGCCAGAGGAAAGGATCCGAACACAGAGGCATCAGCTGACTAATATCAACATAACGCCTGTGCCATATTCACAAGTGTCCCGTTATTATCGTTTTCTCTCCTGCCTCATTTTTTCTCTTACGAACTATTGCATAATTTGCTGTTAGTGTTGTTGTTATTGTTATTATTGTTTATTATTGTTAGTATTAGTAGTAGTAGTCTTAATATTATCGTGGAGCATTGATTTAAAAAAAAAATCTTATTATATATAAAATGGGTATCCTATATATTTGTCCTCTCCCTTATTTGTCCTTACTTATAATGTTAACCCCTACTGTACCGGCGACGTTTATATAATTTTCTTCTAGCTATATTTAGACAATATTATGTAGTTTAAGAAGGATCTGTGATAGTATAAAGGGTTAAGTCGTATAGTTCGAAGCCTGTTCATTGCTGAAGGCTCTTTTTAAACTGAATATAATTGTGTAATAGTGGCCAGAATAAAGTTAAAATGACGTCCTCGGTACAGAAGGGGTTAATAGAAAGGTCATCATCAGCATTCGCAGTAAATTACCTCCACCAACGAAGTTGAACGGAGGTTATATTTTCGTCTCTCTCTCTCTCTCTCTCTCTCTCTCTCTCTCTCTCTCTCTCTCTCTCTCTCTCTCTCTCTCTCTCTCTCTCTCTCTCTCTCTCTCTCTCTGGCCACTCTTAGTAATGAGAGTGAAGATGCAGAGTGCTAGGCAAGGGATCATTAGCATCTCTTAATCGCCTTCTTATTCCCTCTTGTTAGCTCACTCCTCTTCTTTATCTTTTCTTCCTTATTTGCCTTCTATTTCTGTCTCCTCCTTTCCTCTTCTTCTGTTCAACCATTAGCTCCTCTTATTCGCATTCTTATTTACCCTTGATTTAGCCCTTTTTCTATTTCATCTTTCATTTTCCTTCCTTTGCTGTCTTCCTTGTTCATCCCTTCCTCCTCTTCTGTTGAATGTTTATCATCTCTTTTTCTCATTCTTATTTACCCTTGATTTCTCCCTACTGTTCTCCCTTTCTTCTTCCTTCCATTCCTGTCTTCTTTGTTCATTATCCCTTCCTCTTCTTCTGTTCAATCATTAGCTACTCTTTTTCACATTCGTATTTACCCTTAATTTCTCCGTACTCTTCTCCATTTCTTCTTTCTTTTTCCTTCCATTCCTGTCTCCTTTGTTCATCCCTTCCTCCTCTACTCTCCTTTTCTGGTGAATCATTAGCACCTCTTTATAGCATTCTTGTTTCCCCTTGCCTACTCCCTACTCTCCTCTGTCTCTTCTTCTTTCTGTTGTCTTCCATGTTTCTCTTCTTTCGCATCCCTTTCTCCTCTCCTCTCCCCTCCTATTGGATTATTAGCATCGTTATAATTAGCATATTAGTCCTTCTGGGGGGTTTTCACCGTTTTCTTACCTGCTTCATTATATATATTTTTTATTTCCATGTATTTATCCTATTATCTTCCTCTTCTAATCTTCTTTACTCTGTCTCTCCTCTTTTTATTATCTCCTTCCTCTTCAATTTTTCTTGTATTCGTCTATTCTCAGACTTTCTTCTATTCAACTGCTGAGCTCTGGAACTCTCTCCCAGAATCAGTCTTTCCCTCTTCCTATGACTTAAATTGCTTCAAACTCCGTGTGTCCAGGCATTTTAGCTCGCACGACCCTTGATTTCGGCCCTGTTACTCTTTTAAATCTGGGGGAGGCACTCGCTGCAGGCAGTTATGCCTTTTGTCTCCCTCATTCACATAGAAAAAAATATATATCTTTATCTCCATGCGTCTTCCATTCTATTCGCATCTCAGAATAATTGGCTTGGTTATTCCTTCTCGCTCTCTCCCTACGGTTGTCTTGTCTTCCCCCTTCCTCTTCTCCCAGCCAACCCAGAAGTCTGTTCCCGAGCTGATTATCCCCTTCAGGATTATGAGGCATTTTAACATTTTATTCTGGCTATCATTAGACTAATTTATGCAGCTTAGGAAGGATCTGTGAACTCGAAAAGGGTAAAGGGTATCTCAATTAACCCTCTAACTTCCATATGAGTTAGAGAATATTTACCGACTGTGGGAAAATATTGTGTAACTCATGCAATCAGATAGCATTAGTTATTTTGGTATTCTAGCTACGTCCAGACGATAATATTCAAGTTAGGAAAGACCTGCCAGAGTAAAGAAAGGTCAAATTAAATATGACCTTAAACACTGATTAATGGAGATACTTCCTAAGCTGAGAATATTAGTATCGTTCATTTTAGGTAGGCCAGAAATATCGACCACTAACCTCTATATCTAAAAAAAAAAAAAAAAAAAAAAAAAATATATATATAATAATATGTATATCATTTGGGGAGAGTCGGCCAAAGAATAGGTGTGGATATTTACAGCTCATTTTCTCTTGCCCTTCTTGAGTTACAGAGGTTTGGGTTTACTATTTCTGGCCTACTTATAATTAATGGAGTATAGTAGAAAAGGTCAAGGGATTGGAGTTCTCGAAAAAGGGCTCCAGTCCTGATACCTATGCTCCCTCTCTCTCATATCTCGGCCTTGTATTCCACTCTGGCCTCGTGCCCTCCATTCCCTCGAACCATTGTACACATCTCTTCAATAACCTCTTCTAACCATATAATAACTTCATCCTGCACTACCCGAGAGAGAGAGAGATAGAGATTTACATAGTTACATATATACACTGACCACACAGACCTTACGATCCCAGCGAGGTGGTCAGGACTTAATTCTAATAGAGATAGCTAACCCGAGAGTAAAGGACAGTGAAAGGAAAGGATAGCAAAGCAGAAGGAAAGGAGAGAGAGAAAGAGAGAGGAAAAAAGTCCCTTCTTTGAGTCGAGCCAAAAAAGCCATTTGCTCCCATCCTACGCTAGGGACGGTGACCATAAAAACCGATAAGCCAAGGGAAGGACAGAGCCGTTTACAGAAGCTTTCCCGTCAACCGATGTGACAGTAAAGGCCATGTTGTTTACGTAACTAACTCACTGTTATTCTGGTCTTGTTCAGGTGACTATCCTTGCTTCGTGAATTAGAGTAAAGCCACAAATTACATATATATTTATCTATCTATCTATCTATCTATCTATCTACAGTGTATATATATATATGTATATATATATATACAGGTATATATATATATCATACATAAATGCCATATTGTTACCGCCCTTGAAGCTCTGACGCGTTTTATCAGTTTGTTTTGTATTTTAACCCCTTCACCACCATGACGTAATTTCCATCATATTCTGGTTACCATTAGACGATTTTCTTTAGTTTATGATCTACCTCTAGGGCTCAAAGGGGTAAAATCGATCTCAAATAACCCTCCGAATAACATCGGTTCTTCTTAAACTGCATAAAATCGTGTATTGTTAGCCAGATTTAAGGTTAACATGGAGTTAACGACAGAAGAGTGGATACAAACTACATATGGCAACCGGAACCAAAAGCTTATCAATGGATGATAAACAAAACCCATTGAGAGTTGATAAAATAAGGTTGGCGGAAGCGTCCCTGTAGATGGCTGTGGCTAGTAGGGAAGGAGAGGGAGGAGGGAGGGGGGTGGAGGAGGAGGCGATGAGGAAAAATATAAAGGATAAATATAGAAGAAGGGAAGAGGGGGATATATAGGGCAGACGAGAGAGAAAGGTTGATTGATTAAGAATAAGATATCATGTTATCATAGCAGAGGAGGGTAGCGGTTTTGAAACTAGCAAAACTGTCATAAATTATATACCCTTTGTATAAATTGATATTTATGCATTCTAACAATTTCTCATCTGTCTATTTACTACTACACTATCTCTCTCTCTCTCTCTCTCTTCTTCTTCTTTTCTATCCTTTCCTTCAACTTTCCTTTTCTATCGGATATGCCATCTCTACTAGAATTAAGTCCTGACCACCTCGTTTGGATCGTGAGGTCTGTGTGGCCAGTGTATCTATGTAAATCTCTCATTAACTCCTATTTTGTCCTCCACTAACAAGAATACCCTCTGCCTTAACTCCATTTTTGTCCTCCACTAACAAGAATACCCTCTGCCTTAACTCCTATTGTGTCCTCCACTAACAAGAATACCCTCTGCCTTAACTCCATTTTGTCCTCCACTAACAAGAATACCCTCTGCCTTAACTCCATTTCCCACATCTCCAGGCTCGTCTCTCTTTCCTGTTGATTGGTACGTCTTCCTCAACTACCCTTTGTATTTCTTCCTTATTTGTTATGGTTCCTTCTTTGCCTTTACTTTAGTAATTGTACTCGCCTGCCAACTCTACTCGTGAGCTCGTTGCCCTCTCGTTCAGTACCGCTTCTGTCCTTTTTCATTTTATACTGGCTAATAATAGACGATTTTATTCAGTTTAACCCTTTCACGTTTTTATGACGCAGAGGTTGTCAGATTAGCAATAATAAATAGAGTTCTCTCACTCTTATAATTACCTCTCCAAAATTAGTTTTCTGCCCACAGCTAACTCAAAGACAACTGCAGAGGTTGAAGTAACTAAACTAAAGGTTTCTAAATACCCCTGATCGTAACAAAGGCTTTAAAGTATCCCTAATAGGCTCAAAATTGCGTCAAAAACGTGAAAGGGTTAAGAAGGGTCTCCAGCCATTAACAGTCTTCGAACTTATCGTAATTAACCTCTTTTACTACCACAGATCCTTCTTAAGCTCCAAAATAGTCTAATTATAGGTAGAATGTGATAAAAAGGCGTCGCCGGTACAGAAGGGGTTAATTGTGGTTCTTCCTCAGCTTACCCAGGTGTTTGTGTTCGTTTCTCGATTTACTTTCCCTTTTACTTCCCATTTATTCTGGTTGTTTCGAGTGCAATTCCCCGCCCCCCCCCCCCCCCCCCTCCCTTTTATCACCCCATCCCTTTTATCTCCTCATTTTCCTTCAGTGTGTAGGTATATTGTTGCTTGTTCTTCTGATTGTGCTTCTTCCACAATCTACGTTAGCCTCTCCCCTCTCTATATATAGCTTGCAACCCATCACTTAGGATTTGTTTAGCTTATCCTTCTTTCCTCCAGAGTTAACTATAGGTCTCTTATCCACATCCTCGACAGCCTATCCCTCCTTTGCCTTCACTATTTTACTAAAACCTTTCCTATCACCCTTCTTTTCTTCACAATTTATTACAGCATCAGGTCAGGTCAGGTGAAGGTATTGAGGCACCTCGTAGCTACTTTCTACTTTGCCTATTTTCTGAAGAGTGTAGCATAGAGAGGGGAGAAAGAGGTGTTGGAGAGAGAGAGAAAGTTGTTGGAGTGGCTTTGTTATGCGTTTTATTAGTATTTATACATCGTCGAGGTGTCCCCCGACTGGATGCGAACATTTGAAACATGCTAGGACTTACTACCACACCCACTAAATGTCCGGCTTGGCTGGAATTGAACCCAGGTCAAGCAGATTCACACGTGAGCGTGCTCTCCATTCAACCGCCGCAGCTGTTGTCTAGTGGTTATTATTTGCGAAGACAAAGCAGCCGTACAAACCCTTGTTCTTATTTCGACTGTCGTTTCTCCCTAGGTCCCCCATAACCACGACCCTCATGTAGAGGGACGTGCCATAACCCCCTCTCTGCTCTCCATCAAGCTTCCCGTTGTATACACTGTTACGAGGTCTGGGGCTTCACTTAATGGCAGTGTTTGTATAATGAGAAGCTTCAGTCACTCGGGCGCCTTACTATGGCACAGTATACTTCCCGGCTCCCTTTTCTCTTAGACTGCCTCAATCCTTGCCCCTAATTGAAGTGATGCGCACCCTCTCTCTTGAACACTTGCTGCAGGGGTGTCGCAGTGTCGCACTCGAGACTGGCATTTCAATTGCTTATTAAACATATACAGAGATTTCAGCACTAATTATATTTATGCTATTATAATTATTTAGGATTATATAGTATCAAGGAAAAAGTGACGGAGCTTATTTGATGTACTGTATATTGTTATGCATTATGTTGTACCTTGATCTATTTTCTGCCTGCTTTGTCCTGGTCAAAGACCGATTTCTCCTAAATTACAAGCTCGTTATCGCTCGCCAGGAAAATTCTAATGGGGTGAACCACGATACTTTAATATCACTACCCATGGGTTAGATACAGTTAACTCTTCCTATAGATGGGTGTGGTGTCCCTCTGCCTCGTCGCTGCCAACAAGGGGAGGAGAGAAGAGGGCCCAGTCAGCGCTATCAGGGCCGCTTGGTCATTTACTTCCTCCTACACTAACCCCCACCACCACCACCACCACCTCCTTCTTTCTCTCTATATCTCTATCTCTTTCACACTCACTCTCACTCACTCATTTTCTCTCTCTCTCTCTCTCTGTTTTCCTTGGTTTCGCTTTGCCTCCCTCATTTCTCTTTTATGTTTTCTTTAACTAAATTCTTCGAGTGTTGTGATAAATAGCCTACTGCATGCTTCATAATAGATTATGAAGCATGCAGAGAGAGAGAGAGAGGGGTATATGACTAGAAACTCCAAAAGACGAGTTTGATTCACATCTTTGTTTCTATATAATGGATAATGGTTTGGCCAGCCTCTAACGCCAAGAAGAAGGAAAAGGAAAATTATGAGAAACAAAGACAGGACATTATTGGATTCTTTACACACTCAAAAGGAGAAATGTTAAGAGACACAACTTCCCTATTTCTTTACTTTCAGGCATTCAAAGTGATAACACAATAATTATTGTCTCACTTTTCCTTTATTTATGTCAAATGTCATTTAAGTATATATATATATATATATATATAAACAAATGCATAAGAAAAGCCACTTCCTTATGGTTTGAATTATTACAATTATAATAGGACTGTATAGTCTATCAACCTTATTGAAGCATTAAGCTAACACAAGTCGGGAAGAAAGTATAGACCAGAACCTTTCTTCGAGAACTCCAGTCCCATGTTTGTCTTGGAGGTATTTTGTTAAGCTTGATGGAGGTCTAGGGATCAAACTAAAAATCACCCCTTAAAGTTAGTATGCATAGGCTTTCTTTAGCTTACAAATCGATACTAGGTTCAGAGGTGTTATATAAGAGTACGTCCCAGTAGATGACATCAGGCACCATAATCATGCATACACACTCAATAGGCTGGATACTTTGCCTACCATGTATATGAGTTTTGGAGATACTCATATATTCTGTGCTGTCCTTTCTTCCACTTTTCTTTATTTGAGGTACTAGAAATGCGTCCTGGTCATCTGGTTTGCATTGTATGTCCGTGAGATCAGTGTATCTGTATATGTAAGTACTTGTGTATAAGAGGGCTTATGGTTTATGGAAATACTGAAACGAAATACAGCTCATATCAATTTGTCCATATCATCCTCTCTAGATAAAACAGGATTACAACCGCCTAGTGACGTTATGGTAAATATTTGTTTTTTAATCCTGTTTTGGACATACCTAATTATATAGATATAGCAGGATTGAAGCCCTCTAGTAATGCTACACAACTAATGTTTTTTTAATCCTGCCATGTAGCCTATGCATTATTATTATTTAAAAAAAATTGTTTTATTTTTATTTTTTTTTCCCTGTTGTGCACTCCACGCCAATATTTGTCTGGACATTGCAGGTTTTCCGTGTCCCGGTGAGGCCTGCCAACATGACTCATCTCCCGACGTTTGGTGGCGGGTGTCCAATACGGGTCGACGGACTGGAACACGACCAACAAAGAGGAAGAAGACCCAGCCGTTTACAAGAGAATGGCGCCGGCTGATTTACAGTGGTCGCTTGTGTTATAATGTGTACCTCGGGTTTTATTGTGTTCGAGAGGTGTTAGGGGCATTATTGGGGCTAACAAACGATATGGAAAAGCGAGACCTAGAGATGATAAAGAGGACGCTAGAGGGGATATGGAGAAAGATAAATGGGTAGACGAAAGGAGTGGGAGGGGAAGGGAAAATGGGAGGTTCGGGGGGGGGGGGGGGGGGAGGTGATGGGTAGATCCAAAAAAAATCTGTCCCTAGTACTATCCTTCTACTCTAAACTTTCCCTCTTACTAACATTATCTGAGCCAGTACCGATAAAAAGGTCAGCCCTGTGGATCAAGACTGAAGCTGGCACCAACGGCGGGTCATGTCAGGTCAGGTGAAGGTATTGAGGGATAAGCCTTTACAACGGCACCTAATAATAATAATAATATTTATTCAGTTAGCATTTTACAATGTTGGTACCACATAATATGTTACAAATATGACATGTACCAGCCTTGCATAATTCCAACTAAGGATAGCCCAATAAGGCCGTTAGGCGTATTTCCATTGGGGTCCTTGTGGGATTAGGTTAGCTGGAGAAAAGGGGGAGGATAAATTTAAAAAAAATAGATACTTTAGATAAAGTATTTCTAGGGGGTTATTTTAAGATACCTTACATCCTATAGTAATTATCAGTAATCAGTAATCATTTCAGTTTGTTTTACCTATCTCTTATGTCGTATTTAGTAGTAGACATAAGCTTGGTGCTCCCTTCTCGCAGCTATCGTAGCTACTTTCTACTTTCCATTTTCTGAAGAGTGTAGAGAGGAGAGAGAGGAAGCTGTTGGAGTGGCTTTGTTGTGTGTGTTATTAGTCTGTATACTCCACGAGCGGGTTCTATAGAAGAAGAAGAAGGAGAAGGGAACCTATATCAACGCACCTTCATCGACGCACGCACTCTTCCTGGCCTTGATTGTCCAAACGCAATTCTTGTATCAGTGACCAAGAACTGCGTGGGGACATCTATGCTGGAGGTGCTATTCTACAAGCAGGAAACACTGATCTGGAGACGGGATTGAATTGGAAAAAATACATAAAAATAAAGACAAAATAACGTAGCACAATGTCGCCCGGTTTACTGGAGAGTTTGTGTGGATGTTATTATTAGGTATTTGATGATGTTATTAACTAAATTATAACTTGGATATGTTACATTATGTTACAATAAATATCGATCAGGAGAGACTGGAACCGTGCGGAGCGCTTGGTCTATAAATGTATGTATTTATGTATGTACTGTACACTCTGAACTTAAGACTGGGATTGAAAAATAAGGAAAATATCGTTGCTCAATATCACCAGTTTTATTGGAGAGTTTAGGTGGATAATGTTGGTATATATTTGATGATTTTATTGACTAAATTACGACTTGGATATATTTCAATGTGTTTCTCATGCACTAGATACCACATCCTACATTTAGAATAGAGTATATATAAAGGCAACCATATATTCATAAGGATCAATTTATTCAGTACACTAATCGGTATACCTTGTTATTACTAATGCCTAATATTTGTATATAACTTGGGAGATGAAGTTTCTAGTTTAACCATTGTATAAAATGTAGCCTATACCTTGGAGCAAAATCCAGTGAATCTTGTAACGTAGATTTAACTTGTCCATATCATAAGTTAAGCTAAGGTTGAATTTTGTGAAGGTTGGTACGTTAAAGATACAGTAGACGCTTTGAGTTGGAAGTACCTCAAGGTGAACTGAAGGTACTGCCAAGTTTAGCTCGTCAAGAAAACCATGACCTGCTTAGATCCAGAAATGGTGCTTACTTTGTACAAAGCCCTAGTTAGGCCACGTCTGGAGTACTGTATCCAGGCATGGTCTCCATATATCAGAGGTGACATAAAAAGACTGGAACAAGTTCAGCGGAGGGCCACAAGACTAATCCCGGAACTGGCAGGGCTTCCATATGAACAGAGGCTAGCCAGGCTGGGTCTCACCACACTTGAAGAACGCAGGTTCAGGGGTGATATGATCGAGACCTTAGAGAATTAAATCTATTTCCTTTAACCCAGCGCAGATTAAGAGGCGACTTAATTCAAGTGTTCAAAATCATCAAAGGCATCGACAATATGAACTGTAGTAAGTACTTCACTATCGACCAATCTAATTACACGCGGGGAAACGGTTGCAAAATTATTGGTAAATCTTTTAACTCGCACGAATCTAAGAATTTCTTCTTCAATCGAGTTGTCAACTAGTGGAATGGGCTTCCCCGAGACGTTATAGACTGCAGCACCGTTGATTCATTTAAATTCCGCCTAGACAAATATCTCGCATCAAACCCGCGACTGACTGCGTTTGTAAATGAATAACTTTATCCTCCCCTCAGTTACTAACCCATATGTCCCCTACTAACTTCCTAGTCCTGCCACGTTAGTGGCAGGGCAGTAGTTCCCTTTCCAATGTTCCCTTACCCACTCTAAACCACTGTTTGGACACTTGATCCTCAGTGTTTTGGAGGACAAGCAACCTAGAAGGGTCACTAGACCTGTTGTTGCTTGATTTCCTTTGTACTCCTTTGTACCTTTAAAATCCTGAGGGGCTTTGACAAGGTTAGTGAAGATTTCCTGCAGTTAGCCCCCATTGGACGACACATGGAGACCAGAGGACACAGTTTGAAGCTGATGAAGCCACGTCACAGGACCTCCAAGCGGAACAACTTCTTCAACTCTAGGATTATAAATAAATGGAACAGCCTCAACGAAAGTGTAATAAGTAGTACGAGCATTAATATGTTTAAAAATAGATACGACCAGTTTGAGACTGAAAGAAAACTGAGAAGAGGCACCCCTTATGAGCTCTGACTATCTTGCCTCTTTACTATCACTAAGGTAAGCAATCTCCCAGACACTTTGCAAGCTGAAAATGTGCGGAGGCAATTACATAATATACATTCAATAGGATATTAATTCTTCAGTGCAAGCCACAACACTCGGGTGAGCCTTGTGACTGTAAATTTATGTTCATGTGTGCACTTTTTATTTTAGCATATAGGCCTATGTGGTATGTAGTGTTATTGGATACATAGGCTAGATGCGAATTTCGTATTATTTAATGCTATATTTACCCCTCCGTGCAAGCCCCAACGCTCTGGGAACGAGGAGTTGAAAGTTGTGTGTATATTGGGGAGGGGGGGGGGGGTGACTATGTGTGAATGTATTATTGTAAATGTGTATGTAGAGTACGTGGCGATTGAGTGGCAGGACTCAAATGTAGTAGTTACCCTATAAATTATCTTAAAAGAATACTATGCTATGTCAAAGAAAATGTTAGCTTTTATATGGTGACTTGTGTATAATTTCAAATGTCTGTATAATGCTACATATAGTAATAGATAGGCTATAATTTCGAGCAAAGGTTTCATTGTACTTTAGGCTATCTGCATATAATACTCTTGCCACCATTCTTGATATTTTAATATTTGTATATTATTTCCCTGTAAATATTATAGATAGAATACAATTTACGTGTTGATGTTTATTGATTGTGGAATTGACCACTTGCAACTTTTGGTCTATAAGGAAGTTGGAGCTGTGGGCGTCAATAATTAGCTGAATTATCAGCTAAAATATGGTTATAAAAAATAAAAATACATAATACCATATGTATCACACTTTTTATCCATCAGAAACCTACATTATTATTGCATTTCTCTATAATATCAATGTTTACAGCTCCAACTTCCTTATAGCCTGAAACTCGCAAGTAGTCAATTGTGTTGTTTTCATTGACACTACTATTAACACTTTCAATACAATGGTGCCTTTCTTAATATTATTCTACTACCTTTAGACAATTTAATTCTGTTTAGAAAGGATCTGAAGCAGTTGTGAGTTTCAGGCTATAAGGAAGTTGGAGCCGTAAACATCGATGCAACCAAACGTTCCAACTTGTAGGAAATGCATCAAAGCTCTTCGTAGAATGTAGTAACGTTACCAGGGTGTGGGCCTGAGCTCATTTGTGGTGTCCCTCCGAGTTGCTCTTCAGTTATAAACCCCTTCTGTACCGGTGACGTATTTTTAATTATATTCTGGTTACTATTAGGCTATTTTATTCAATATCAAAATGGCCCTCAGCAATTAACAGGCTTCGGACTATCTCACTTAACCCTTTTTTCTACCGCAGATCTTTTTTAAACTTCACAAAATCATCTAAATAGTTAGAATAAGATTAAATAGACGTCGCCGGTACAGAAGGGGCTAAGCTTTATTTATACTTCAGTACAAGCTTCAACATCCTGTGGAATGTTGTTACTAGCGGAGTGGGAAATTGCGTTAATACAGGACAGAGAGAAGCCATTGTTTTTATGAGAGTACAGTGGCGCTAATAAGTCATGTCTCAGCTGTCATTACGTTTGGTTCGCTCTGTTCTGTAATAATGTCTGTCAGATGTTGAATAGGGTGGGTAAGTGTAGGATTTTGTTTTATATCTCACTCGAAATAAATAAAGCAAGTTTAGATATTTCTGATACTAATTGTTGATCAAAGTATACATGGTGCCGAGACATCACTTATTAGGCCGACTGTACTATACCCTGTTCCAAATAGGTAGTCCAGAAATCGTGAACCCTAACCTCTGTAACTCAAAAAGGGCTAGAGCAAATGGGTTGTAAATTCCCACACCCATTCCCTGGCTGACCCTTCCCAAATGGTATACATATTAGCTCGATTATTCTAGTATGTTGTGAGTTATAGAGGCTGATGTTGAAAATGTTTGGCCTACTTACTTGAAACAGGGTATAGGTAGTTCGTACCGTACAGCCACTTGCAAACTTTCTTGGTCTCCCATGTTTGTCATTATACAAAATTATTATACTTCTGTAGATAGCAATAAGTTAATTTTTAATACATTGATTGATATATCATCTTAAAAAATCAGTGAAAGGTTAATATTTTCAGTATTTAGACGCCTGTTTACATTTTAATTTTACTAACATACGATTATACAAGAATTACGGAATGAAGAATCGGTGATATTATGATTATTGAAATAGTTGGGATACCCGTTTTATCGTTGGATTTCCTTCCTAAGCCGAAAAAATCGTATAATGGTAGCCGAAATTATATGAAAGGTGTTATCGTATGCGGACAGGGTTAAACAGAATGAAGTATCTGGAGGGAACAGTGTCACATTTAAGCCACTACTAAGCTAGATAAATTCACAGGTAATTATGAAATGATAGAGCCGTCGGAGCTTAAAAGAGTATTTTTGTTTTGTTTTTGTTTTTTTATTTTATTTTTTATTTGTTTTCGTTCCCTAAGCTGCCTGGCCGAACAGCCCCGAGTCCCTATGGAAGGCCTTGGCCACGGTCAAGCTTTCCCACTCAAGGAGTGTAGGTTGTGTTGTTGGCGGAAGTGATTGTGTGAAATGCAGTCTTCTAGATTTTTTTTGTTGAGTTGCACTGTTGCACTTCCAACAATACATATCCTTTTGTTGATAGTGTATAGTTTGACTCTACAACACTTACCTGCGCGTATCTATCTGATTTCGTAGACTACAGGAGTGCATACAAAGAAAAACAAATGTATATATACTTCCTTCATCAAAATTGACGGGTTGCGTGTGAGAGAGAGAGAGAGAGACGGACGAACGGGCGGACAGACAGATCGATCATTTGGTGTTAATCAGAATACAATAGCATAGATTATTACACTATAGGAGTTCGAGATCTGCTTTAATTACGTTGATTATGAGAGATAATTGCTGAACATAGAAATAATGTGTTTAATTTAACGAGAAAATAACGTTTTGCCATGTAAAGGTTACCAATCGATTGTTTTTCTTTTCTCAAAATAGTAACACCAGTTACTTTTTATTTTATTTTTTAGGTAATGTAGATAACTAACCTACCCTAATGTAATTATCTCTTAGGTTGTCTATCCCATCCAACAAAGCCACTCCAACAGCTTCCTTTCTCTCCAACATACCTTCTCCACTCTCTACACTCTTCAGAAAATAGGAAAAATAGAAAGTAGTTACGAGGTGCCGTTGTAAAGGCGTATCCCTCAATACCTTCACCTGACCTGACCTGCCCACATGAACTTCTTACCCACTCCAAGATTGTATGATGGAAGTAAAAAATTTACGATTCACTCTGAAGAATAATGTTGTTATATAACCGTTAATTAACTATAGGAATTACCTACTGCAAAACAAGCTGCACCTGTACTTCACCACTTGCGAGTTTCAGGCTATAAGGAAGTTAGTGTTGTAAACATAGATACTACACAGAAATGCAATAATAATTTAGGTTTCTGATGGTTAGAAAGCGTAGTGAATTTGATTATATGTACTGTAGATATAGATGCACTACAACCCTATTTAAGCTAGTCATTCTGTCAAATATCGATGCCTATAGCTCCAACTTCCTTATAGCCTGAAACTTGTATAGCAAGTGGCCAATTCATGCATGCTATTTCCGCTGTCATACATAATATCACAGATTGCGTACTGGGTAGGAATCCATGTTGGCAACTATACCATTGACCTGTATGAAGTGCTGGTGAGGTCGACGGTATAAACCCTATTACCTCTTAGTATTTGAGGACGTCTTTTAACACGTTCTAGTCATCATTAGAAAATTTTGTGCAATTTACAGATAACCAATTATCTCGAACTCCCACATTATTCTTCCTAAACTGAATAAAATTTTCTAATAATGACCAGAACAAACTGGCAAAAACGTGTGATAATCCTCTAAAGGTTAAAAAGCTGTGTTACATTACCACGGCAAAATATTCAATGATAAAAACACCAAAGTTAAACAGAAATCTGGAAATGTCTAAATAGTTTGATAATATTTCTTTCAGTATTAACAATGGGACTAATATTAAAGCTATGTTCATCACACGAGCGTCTTTTCCCTTAACTGTATCAGCAAGTTGCTCTGGGAACTTATGAACAGTGAACCGGGAGATGGATACTTTAGTGCGATAGTTGCCAACTTCCTATATAGCATCCAAGACCGATGTTAAAGAATTCAGAAAAGTTGCCGGGAAAAAGTTGGCCATCGATAATTGACGATTAAAGCTCCCGTGGTGTACGCGGCACGCCTTTAAACTGATATGTTTAAAGGGAGTTCACCATATAGGGAATGGGTGAAAAAATAGATGGTCAATGAATAGGCTAAGTAGGGAAATTAATTTGTGAATTGAAATGAGATTGAGGAATGAAGTAGACTAATAACAACAGACTATAATACGACATTTTGTAGTGGATAACGTGACACAAAGCTAAGAGAGGAGGATGTTGGGGCGGAGCTTAGGGCAGGGATTCCAGCCCTGGGGAAAACACACACACAAACACACACACATGACAGAAGCAACTCCACCACCTCCAGCAGAGTTGCCAATGTAGCGGCTAGCTTTTAGTATCGTTTACGTCTATCTAGCAATAATTTTAGACTTCTTATGACAATATATAATGCAATATTTTAGAAATTCTTGACATTTCAGGGAGATTGGGCTCAGTTCACTAGCGACAATCTGTAGTTTTTACTATTTAGTGGCATTCTATGGTTACGCGTTTAAATTTAGCGCTAAGTGTGATGGAGACTTGGTAACCTTGAATGGTAAGTTGAACCAGACACACCTCAGTTACCTTCCAGACATCAGAGAGGGTGGTGTTACTCCGTGTTCTCGTGATCAAAGTTCTAGCCCATATCTTCTCTTACAAGTCACACACCCGACTGAAGGAAGGTGGGCTCAAACATCTAAAGAAGGACGTACTGCGAAATCCATTCGACACAACAGCAAGAAATAATCAGTGGGAAAGTTTTGTAGCACCTGTTTCAACATCAATTTGAGGTAAGGGTGTGAATGTTAGTTGTCCTGGGATCATGATGATGTATACCATATTTTGATTCTGTATCTTCTGTATTCACCCTTGAATACAAGCCCTTACACTCCGGGTAGCACTGTTGCTGAAGAAATGTGTTTGTGAATCTTATGAACGTAGCCTAAGTTGGTCTTTATGTTTGGTTTGTTTGCATTTGTATTGTTGAAAGACTGAATTTGAGGGTGGAAGGGAATACAAGAAAATCTGCATGAAGTTGCATTGTTTGGGGTTCTCCAGAAATTCCAGGGGCATATTGGGTACTATGAAATGTAGGCTAGCTTTAACTTTGTAGGCTATACGCTATTGAACAATAATTAAGAAAAGGAAAGGTCTTCGTTTTAACACTTGACTAGCTTAAGCTACTTTTGCCAGCTTGTGTGTGTGTGTGTGTCATGTATATGTAGCGGCCCGCCTATGTGTGTGTGTTTTTTATTCTAAACTGATAAACTATAGGCCAAGTATATAAGGTAATATTTAACAAACTAAACGGGAAGGGTAGAAGTGCAGGGTCGTAGAAATCGAAAGTAAGTGAAGTGCGTTCTAGTGCGAACAAATATGCCAATTAAGCAGGTGTTGGGTGTTGGGATTGATAATTTTATCTGTTCGTGTTCCATCATATGAAGTAGTATTTCAGATAATTTTCAAGAAGCCGGGTCAACATTGTGGAAACTTGAGACTAACGTATTATGCAGAAAATATATTACAACCAAAGGATAGCCTAGTATTACCCATTCGAATGTGGGGTTTCATAGAGTCTAATCTAAGATTACACAGCTCCTTCCATGAAACAAATATATTATCAGGTGTAAAGATTTACTTATCACTAACTGCTACAGGGGGTGCCAGAAATGTGCTAGGTTACTCGATGTTATATTCAACTGTATTCTTAATTTCTCGGTTATATATTATAGTTAGTAAAAAATATGGTTTGTTACTATAGTCCATTCATTATATGTAGGCAGAGATATCTTAACTGCTATCCTCTGGAACTCAAAAAAGGCTAGAGCAAATTGGCTGTAAATTTCCACATCTAATCCTTGACTGACTCTTCCCAAATGGTAGAAATATTAGCTTGATTACTCTGGTCGATTTTTAGTTACATAAGTTAGAGGTCATGATGTATCGCCTACTTTCAGCGAATGGGCCTAGTTGGAAGGGGTTACCCAAGCCTTCGAATCCAGATGTTGCCGATGTAATATGAGGATGGCGCATAGTCCTTCAGTTTAGTAAAGTACCCTGTATCTAATTTCTAGTTTTTACCAGTTTCTGCTAACTGTTGTCTAGTGGTTTTAATAACATTAGGCAATGTTTACAGATATCTCTATACTGTCAAAACTAGCCGTTCATCAGTTTCCAAGTCTTTATTATTTTGTATTCACCCTTCAGTCCGGTACAAGCCCCCAGCATTTTGGGAAACTATGTGACAAGAGGGGTATATGAGAGGGAGGAAAGGTCAGTTAACAGTTTCTGTGACAATAAGAGTGTATGTGAGTTTCAGAGTTTGTACATTGGCCATCATAATAGTTAACCCCTTCTGTACCGGCGAAGTCTTCATAAATCTTACTCTGGCTATTTTTAGACGATTTTGTACTGTTTAAAAAAGATTTATGGTAGTAAAAAGGGTTAAGTGAGATAGTTCGCAGATAGTGAATTGCTGTAGGACCTTTTGAAACTGATAAATATCGTCGGTAAACCTGACTTTTTGGACCGACAGCGATTTCAGTAAGTTTTAGATTGTATTTTTTAATTTTTCCTTCAGATATAGTGTTGTTTTTTACTGAAGAGGAGCTGAAATGAGTATTTACCCATTATCCAACAATCTAAAAACACGCCCCCCACTAGTGGGGAGGGCTATGAAGTTCAGGGAAAATGAGGGGTTAAAAGCGTAAAAATACAATAATATAGCGTTTTGTATCAAAACTTGGCTCGGGTTTTCCCAAATTGCAAACCCATAAAACCCAATTTTGTGAATACCCGAGCCAACTTTTGACGAAAGCTGGCTCGGATTTCACGGGGTGGAGTGGGTAGCCTAATATCTTATGTTATAAAAATAGTCAAGTTTAGGATTGGGAAGACATTAGCCTAACCTAACAACCTTACCTAACCTATCCTAGTATTTTGGGTGGGGGCTGCCGCCCCCACACCCCCGCTAGTTAGCCTCTGGTTAGGTTTTTTTTTTTTTTTTTCAATGTGCTAGGCTATTAGCCTAACCTAACAACCTTACCTAACCTAACCTAGTATATGGGTTGGGGCTGCCACACCCGCTGGTTGGGTACTGGCTGAAAAACTTATTGTTTTACAGTATACTGTATATGTAATTTTAGCGTTTATTTTTCTCCCTTATAACACATTTCAGCTCTTAATGATATATATAGCAATGATGTATATGCTCTACCGGGCCTATTAGGCCGAAAAAGATCGATGGGCTAACTGTCGGTCCAAAACATCAGTATAACCATATCGTCTAATAGTAGCCAGAATGAAGTTAAAAGGACGTCGCCGGTACAGAAGGGGTTAGGTGTGTGCCTTTACGTGGGCAGCACCACCTCCCATACTGTCCTCCCCCACCTGTTGATGTCACCTTGGGATCGGTAAACAATCTGGGCTGCTGGCTATGAGTGGTCACGGAGAGAGAGAGAGAGAGAGAGATGGGGGGAGGGGGGGTCATGAAAACGCGACATGATAGATAAGACTGTTAAGACACAACATTTGTTGGCATGTGCAAACACAGGCAGACATACACGAACAGAGAGGTAAGCAAGATGACACACTGCTGACCGATACAGACAAGGGTACCGTATGCTTTCTTGCTAGCATAGCCATACATTAACTGTTGTCCATGCGTTAGACTGTTGTGAAGCTACATAATATTAATGCTTGTAATTTAACTGAGTACCGGTAGGCCTATATATTGGAAAACAAAATATGCATGATCAATCTGTTCTTTTGATTTATAATATATATATATATATATATATATATATATATATATATATATATATATATGATCGCGGCTAAATGTTAGTATTCTAAATATACAGACGTTTTATGGCTGTCGTTGGACGATTTTACCATCCTTAGAGGGGATTTCAGGGAGTCGAAAAATGTGTTTGAAATATTTTGTACATGGTTTGAAGATAATTATTCCCAGTTATTATGCATACAGTGTACTCGTTGGCCTCTCTCTCTCTCTTTCTCTCTCTTTCTTTCTCTCTCTTTCTTTCTTTCTTTCTTTCTTTCTTTCTTTCTTTCTTTCTTTCTTTCTTTCTCTCTCTCTCTCTCTCTCTCTCTCTCTCTCTCTCTCTCTCTCTCTCTCTCTCTCTCTCTCTCTCTCTCTCAGTAACTTGATGTTAACAGGAATATCAATGAGAAGGCTCCCGATAACAAATCTGATAATTCTCCGACACCTATGATTAGATTCACATTTCTACGAATTTTGTTAATCTAAAATCTCGAGATTTTAGCTGGACGCTGATAAAGATATATCAAATTTCATAATTTCAAGAGCGCAATCTGATCTTGATTAAATTAAAGAAAACAAAAATAGCTAGTTTGGATTAACCCGTTCAGTACCAGTTCCATCCTTTTCAGTTTATGCTGGCTAATAATAGACGATTTTATTCAGTTTAGCAATTAACAGGCTTCGAACTATCTTAATTAACCCTTTATACTGCCACAGATCCTTCTTAAGCTGCACAATATCGTCTCAATATAGCTAATTAAGAATGGGTTACTATACAGTGGATTTATATATCAACAACCCTCAGATTTTACGTTTTCCCATCACCCAGCGATCGTAACCCCTTCTGTACCGACGATGTCTTTTGAATTTTCTTCTAGCTATATTTAGACGATTTTGTGCAGTTTTAGAAGGATTGGTGGTAGTTAAACGGGATAAATGTGATGGTTTGAAGCCTATTAATTGCTAGAAGCCCTTATTCAGCTGAATAATAGTCTAATAGTAGCTAAAATAAAGTAAAAAAGGACGTCACCGGTACAGAAGGGGTTAAGCTGCACAATATCGTATCAATATAGCTAATTAAGAATGGGTTACTGTACAGTGGATTTATATAGCAACAACTCTCAGATTTCACTTATCCCCATTACCCAGCGATCTTAAGACACGGAAAGGATCACATTACTGTACAGTTGCCGTAGGATAGAGGATTGATTGAAGTGGTCTCCAATGTGACTCTCCATCCCGCCCCAACCTCCGTGACTTATTGAAATCAGCATGTACAGTATGTCGAAAGCTTAATTTGGGTTTTTACTTCACATTGTTCGAGATGTCGTCGTCGATAGGGAGATTATATTTTTACAGTACCTTATGTAGGCTAGTTCCCGTATAGCAATAAATTGTGGGTTATGACAAACCTGTAACACAGTAAACAAATTGAAAGCCTAAATTTGGGACAGTATACCAAAGATTATAACTGAATATACACAAGACTAATATAATTGTACAGTACTGTACTGTCATCACTTATTTTATACTTAGGGGTTAAACATGAGGGAGAAGGGAGTTCAGAAAAAGACACCATCCCCCCCCTTAAGGTCATTAGGTTTTCGCCCAATTCCTGTATTCCTGTCCTAGGCGATGTCTGGTTGGTGACGTAATATATAGCCTATCCATTAAAATATTCTATTCACTGACTGAACGTGGTGTACGGATAATCTCTCTCTCTCTCTCTCTCTCTCTCTCTCTCTCTCTCCGATAACATATCTTTTAATTCTGCTACCGCCATGATAAGATTGCCAATTCTAAAAATGTAACATTCTTCACCTAAACAGTTTTCTTTGGAACTGATTAAGATATGTCAAGTTTATCGTATGCTCAACTTTACCTTTTGATTAAGAAAGAACATTGATGTAGAATGTGTTTCTCCATATATTTGAAATGTTATGCACTCATGAATCATGATTTGGATAATCTTGCAATTAACAGATAGAAATGGAACACTTAAAAATTAACATTCAACATTCTTGGTTGTCTTATTTTTCGCTTGGCATTATGTTGGGTACTCTGAAATAGCTAAAATATAAATAAATAACAAATATCTGTACCATTCACACGTTTGGGTAACTACTGGCAAAATTAATGGTTCACTGAAAACATTGGTGTGAATGTGTGTGAAATTTATCAAGAATATCAATATCTATAGTCCGTTCATTCTAGTTTGGGCAGAAATCGTAACCTTTAACCTCTGTAACTCAAAAAGGGCTAGAGCAAATGAGCTGTCAATGTATACACATATTCCCTGGCCAAGTCTTCCTATTTGGTAGAAATATTAGCTTGATTACTCGTCCTTTTTGAGTTATGAGAGGTTAGGGGTTACGATTTCTGCCCAACCTAGAATGAACGGACTATAGACACACCTACGACGTGAAGCATATGGTACTACTCACGACCTATTAGAAACACACGGAAAAGAAAGAAAAGAACAGGAGAATTGCTACTAATGATTAGGCCTAAGTGAAGAGAAATTATGAGTTGACATGAGTTGAGTTCTAGCGAAGAATTCTAGTGAGCCAAAAATTAGGACATGAGAGAGAGAGAGATATATTTAATTACAGGTGACAGGTGCTCTCTCGATATAGGGCAAAACATAATTATATGATGACGTCGAGTGTGGATTAGGAATTGCCATTTTTAAACTCGGACTGATAAAATATATGTTAAAATTAAAGGATGAAAATTTATAATCAGTGTTAAAGTTGGTTTGGGCGGAGCTTAGCGTCCCTGACTTGACTACCTGAGCTGGTAAGTTGCCAGGTATGTTTATTTGTCAGGCGAAGGTTCCTTACTTACCAATACAGTACCAACATCTACGATAAAACACACACACGATACCCTTTCTGTAAATGTGGCCTGCCGTAGTTTTATTATTATATGCATGTTATTGAGGTTTAATATGAAAGTTGTACAATTTCGTGAGCTGCCATTGATTACTATAGTATATTGTTTTCGTATACAGTTGTAGCTTCTCATTGTCGATAGTGTTGGTAATGGTGACCGAAATTACTTGCATGTATAGTGTTGTCATGGTATATATAGGGTGTTGTGTTCTTGTCATTGTATTTATAGTGTTGTATTTATAGTATTGTGGTCATAGTTGTAAGTTTAAATTTGATGTGGCTATTTTAACCCACTCAATACGATGGTGTGATGTTCATGTTATTCGTTTTAGGTGATTTTATTGGGCTTAGACAGGAACTCTTAATGGCAAGGTGTATCCCTGCACCACTACACCAGTATTGCCACTGGTGTACATTATACTGTTCAAATTAACATGGTGACAAGTTGTAGCCTCAAAGGTATAGTAATTTTAAATGCACATGATTGGTATCCAGGGGTGTGTGTAGAGGATCTTGAATAATGAAGAAATTGTATGTTTTATTTTGTATTTTATTTTTCGTAAGAAGGCTACAAAAGGCAAAGCTGTCTGTAGCGAGTGAGCCTTCAAACTAAAAGTGAGAGAGCCTAAAGGTACAGTATGCAGACAGATGCATCAGGTATGGAAGATATCCAAATTCCTTCACCTGTCCGGATACGAACGCAGATTTCGGTTGCTAGTCGAATGTACTGCCAATGACTCCACAGGCCGTCCTACAGTTGTCCTGTTTCTGTTATAATCTATTGTAAACATCTCATTCTCACACCTACACAATAGTGGTTTTGAAATAACGCATATCCGGTCACACGGGAAAGTATCCTAGAGTGAAATGTGGTGTGTATATATATATATATATATATATATATATATATATATATATATATATATATAAATATATATATATATATATATATATATATATATATAAGTTATATATAACTTTGTGGAATATTAAATTCTAGTGAATATAGGCATCATATTATTTATCAGAATGAATCAGAAGTGTATTGTAAGATGTGACCTATATAGCGTTAATATTATACACATGGGTTGACTGTGGTGTAGTTGGTAGTACAGGTACGCTCGATTCACAACCAAGATAAAAGCCCAGCGTTAACTCTTGGACAAGTGGAGATATTTGGCTAGTCTCCTCAACACTCGATGCCTCTGGAGTTTAGTCTACTGTTTTATTTTGTATTTTTATTCTTTCCATCAGTCAGGCTTCAAGGAGAGATATTTGAAACCGTTAATCCAATATGTAACTACAGTATAGCTAATTTAGAACGTCCGTAATTTTAGTAATAATGTTCTATTTTTGTCTGCAGACTCACCATGAAGTGCTCCCTAATATTCGTGATCGGGGTTCTGTCCCTGGGCTGTGCCATGGCAACCATCGTTCCTCGAGAAAATGACTGGGTAAGTAGTCCAATTCACCTTTGTATTTATTCTGGGTGAGGGCTGGTCCTGTCCAGAGTGAGGTTTGGCATCCTCTACCCAACCTTAGTCGTTTCTGTCCGTCTTTTTTTTTTTTTTTTTTTACTACTTTTCCTACTTCGGGGGTGGGTTGCTAGGAATCCTCCTCCCCTTGTAAAGTTCACCTACTAGACAAGACAGAGAAATGGGCGAGGGAATGCGAAAGTGGTCCCGAACCATAAGAATTGGAACTTTAAATGTTGTTTCTGTTCGGGCTCTGTCTCGAGTTGGCCACCCCCAGCTATAGGGTATGTATTTGGGCACTGTTGAGTAAAGATGGGAGTATGGATGAACAAGTGCGGGAGAGGGTGCAACAGGGTTGTAGGAACACTGAATGCAGTAACAAGAAATTAGGGTGGTTAGCATGAAAGTAAAGAAGTCCTTGCATGACAGTGTGGTAATCCCGACATTGACTTACGGGAGCGAAGCATGGACGTTGTTGGAGATACACAAACCAAGAGTGAGAGGGGTGGAAATGAGTTACTTGAGAAGTGCGTGCGGAGTTACATGGAGAGAGAAACAGACGAATGAGGAATTACGTGAGCAGTGTGGTGTGGATGTAGATGTGCTCTATAGTGTGAAAAGGAATACCTTGAGATGGTTCGGCCTTGTGGAACGTATGGGAAGCTAGAGAATAACTAAGAAAATATACGAGAGTGAGGTGGAAGGACAGAGGGAGAGGTAAACTGAGAGAGAGGTGGAAGGATGGAGTTAAGAATTATATGCTTGAAAGCGGTGCTGGATGGTAGGAGGGGCATCAACTGACTGGGGACAGAGGTGAATGGGGGGGTTTCGTTCTTGGCTACCCCTTCGGGGATCACGGTGTAAGGCAATAGATAGACATTCTTAATAATTTAAAATATTTGTAAAATTTAATGCAAGCTCTTATTTTCTATATGCATTGAAGCTTATACAGTATATGTGAAATGTAATTGATTATGATTAATTGGTTAATTGATATTGTGCTGAAAAGGTTTTTAATTTTTCTTTACCTAGCACATGATGCAGTGTCCAGAAGGGACCCTGAAGTACTTCCTACTCCAAGGGAATGGTATGAAGGCTATACCCTACCCCGTGGAAACAATCACTGGAGAGATCCAAGTTTACAACAATAACAGCATCATCTTCATAGTAAGTTGTTAGGGGTGTGTTGTTTATGGTGAGTTGAGGGATGTATTCGTGTTCTCCTGTCCAACTTGTGAGCAGGGTTGCGGTGGATTTGGCTGGGGCTAGATTAAGTCTGTCTTCATAGTAAGTAAAGAGGAGTTCTTCCACATGTGAGCTTTCATTACCCAACTTTGATCCACAACTAAAGAGGTGTTCTTCCACATGTGAGCTTTCATTAACCACCTTAGATCCATAACTAAAGAGGGGTTCTTCCACATGTGAGCTTTCATTACCCAACTTAGATCCGCAACTAAAGAGGGGTTCGTCCACATGTGAGCTTTGATTACCCACCTTAGATCCGCAACTAAAGAGGGGTTCTTCCACATGTGAGCTTTGATTACCCAACTTAGATCCGCAACTAAAGAGGGGTTCGTCCACATGTGAGCTTTGATTATCCACCTTTGATCTGTAACTTTATTCTGGCACCTTTTGAGGCTATTTGGTGCTGGTATTGTCTACTGAGCTGAAGGTAGTGCTATAGTAGACCGGTTTCTTTTATAAGTGTATTTCAAAAGCTACCAGATCAAAGTTTTGGATAAAAGTTGAGGGAAAATGTTCTCATATGATACTACAAATACCTATACCTTTACCACTTGTTTTTTTCTTTGGTTTAAAGTTCTATAGTAGTTCATCAGCTAATACTAAAATGTGCCTTGTTTTGTTTTAAAGGCCTACATTAGTCCCATACCAGGATGAGCTCCGCTTAATGGGAACCCCAAACATGCCAACAGTATGCTGTAATTCTTGATCAAATTTACAAAAGACAAAGTTAATAGGACTGTGGAAAGAGTGTTGTTAGCATATGATGATCAATTACTATGGTACTCTCAAATATTCCCTTGCCATAAGTCAAATGTTCTCTAGCAGAGTAATCGAGTAGAGGGGAAATCTTACCCAATCAACCAACAGTCCCTAGTCAATGGTAGATTCGACAAACCGTATTGGGTGCCCATTCATGTAATAATTAAGAGTCTGGTCCTAGATTCGGAGCAGTGCTATGACAGAACCTAAAAATTCCAGTCTTATCAATACGGTCTTAAAATTTATAACGAAATGGGACGAAAGGTCTTAAAATCGCCAAACAAATGGGCCGAACGTCTAAAAATCTAAAAAATAATGGGACTAAACACGAGGGAGAAAGGGGGACCAGAAAAACGACCGTCTCCCCTTAAGTTCCCAAGATTCAGCTCTAGTAACAAGCAAGTCAATGTCACTTAGCATGGTGGACTAACCAAGTAAGGCAAAGGAGGCCGATCTGTGTTAATCTTTAGGTATATTTTCAGGTACCAATGTAAAGTCAGTGAAAATAGGCTAGCCTAAACAGATCGGATGCGGAAATACCCTGAGCCGAACAGGCCAAGTGGGATATCTCTATTGGTCTAACTGGTAAGGTGTCTGCCTCACACCCAAGGGTCGAGAGTTCGTGCCCCCACCAGGGCATGATATTTTCGTGAGGCTATTTCCGCATTTAACGAAGTTTAGGTGTGTTGGTAAAATTGTTCAGATGGTTGAGAGTAAGATCGGAGCTCCATAAATCCTCTTTCGGGCATGGTGTAAAAACCAATTCCTACAGGACAAGGAAGGGGAGAGGAGAGACCAGGGAGTGTATGTGAGACGCGCTTGGGTTGGGTTGTGGAAGTTGCCAGCCGCCCAAGCGAGTTGCCAACTGGGCAGTTAGTAGGTGCGCGTATGCACCGCTCAGTGAAGTTGACTCACCATTCCCGTTCATCTCTCTGACGGACTCTCGGTCGACTCGGCTCAAGCTTGTTCCTCTCTGTTCGGATCTTTCGCTTCCCGGAAGGTGAAGTAGTGTAAAGTCAGTGAAAATAGGCTAGCCTAAACAGATCGGATGCGGAAATACCCTGAGCCGAACAGGCCAAGTGGGATATCTCTATTGGTCTAACTGGTAAGGTGTCTGCCTCACACCCAAGGGTCGAGAGTTAGTGCCCCCACCAGGGTATGATATTTTCGTGAGGCTATTTCCGCATTTAACGAAGTTTAGGTGTGTTGGTAAAATTGTTCAGATGGTTGAGAGTAAGATCGGAGCTCCATAAATCCTCTTTCGGGCATGGTGTAAAAACCGATTCCTACAGGACAAGGAAGGGGAGAGGAGAGACCAGGGAGTGTATGTGAGACGCGCTTGGGTTGGGTTGTGGAAGTTGCCAGCCGCCCAAGCGAGTTGCCAACTGGGCAGTTAGTAGGTGCGTGTATGCACCGCTCAGTGAAGTTGACTCCCCATTCCCATTCATCTCTCTGACGGACTCTCGGTCGACTCGGCTCAAGCTTGTTCCTCTCTGTTCGGAGCTTTCGCTTCCCGGAAGGTGAAGTAGTGTAAAGTCAGTGAAAATAGGCTAGCCTAAACAGATCGGATGCGGAAATACCCTGAGCCGAACGGGCCAAGTGGGATATCTCTATTGGTCTAACTGGTAAGGTGTCTGCCTCACACCCAAGGGTCGAGAGTTCGTGCCCCCACCAGGGCATGATATTTTCGTGAGGCTATTTCCGCATTTAACGAAGTTTAGGTGTGTTGGTAAAATTGTTCAGATGGTTGAGAGTAAGATCGGAGCTCCATAAATCCTCTTTCGGGTATGGTGTAAAAACCGATTCCTACACCAGAATAGTAAGAAACCACCAATTCTCAAATGAAAGTGCTTCACCATCAGGATATCATGGTTGACAAGGCTAAACACCTTCGAAAGGTCAAGTAAAATTAGACTCCAGTATATCTCATGTAAACACATTTCAGAGTTTTACTTCTTCAGTTTGACGGGGCAGTCTAGCAATCTGTGGCAACTATTCTCTGAAGTTGTTGATCATCAATGCACCCACCCTAGCCCAGCTCTTAAGCAGGGAGTGCAAGGAGGTAAAAACCGCATCAGTCTGTTAAAGTAGAGTATGAGAGAACTCGCTTATAACTGTTTTAGACTTTTAGCTTCTCCTTTTTTTTCCAATGTAAAAATCAAGCCCGACATCTGAATGTCTCCCGTAGATACATTTCACATTTTTATTTCCGCAGTCTTTGAAGGTAGAGTATGAGGGGACCCACCTGTGCCTGATGGAGGAAGACAACGCCGTTAGTGCCCATGAACTTCCCCTCAGAGTTCGTCCTCTACCGCCAACTGATCTGTGGGGCCAGGTCTACCAGGTAAGGAAGAAGAAGAATTAAGTTGTAGAACCATATTATATATCCATGCCATTGAGAAAGCATACACCTTGTGAAACAAAATTGTTGGGAATTCATTATTTTCTCTAAGAAACTGGATGAGGCCAGGTGTACGAGGTAGGAAGAGATATTGCATGGAGCAGTGAAAGTTAGTAGCATCCAAAAGGGCTAAATTTTAAAGTTATACTCTAATCATTGCTTGTATTATTGTGGATGTAGTATTTCGAGGTAGCATTGTTTGCCATTGAGTATGCATGTCACTTAGATCATTTATTGGATCTCCGGCGGAAAACTTACTCATTCGTGAAGTCCAATGGTAGGTTTATCCAAGAATTCTGTATGTAAAGTAAGCAATAATATCAGTAAGAATTAATAACAAGTTCACTATATCAAGTTGTTGTTGTTGTTGTTCCCCAAGCTGCCTGGCCGAACAGCCCCAAGGCCCCGAGCAAGGCCAAGGCCATAACCGAGCACCCCCACAGAACCCTCCCTGCCTACCACAATAAAGCCTGGGTGACCGAAGCCACTCCATGGCGGGGAGCTGAGGAGGGTGCGGAAACGCCCGGGAAACCAAAGCCCCACCCAGGGCCCTGTGCCCCTCAGCAATTATGAAGAGAAAGTTGAGGGGCAAAGGAAAAATGTGACGCTTTGGCTTCCAATCTTGGTAGATTGGGAGGTCAATCCACGGAAAAGACGCCGTCACTTGAGATCTAGGAAATACATAAGTAAAAGGAATTAGTGATAGTGCCCATAAATAACTTGGTGATTTTTCTATCTTGGTTTGACCCCAGGGCCTTTTTGTTATCTGTAAAGCCGGTATCACACGAGAGCTTTTTTAGTTACCACTCACCATTCGATAATCAACATTTTTCTGGCAACAAGTCTGGAATATTTTGCACTGGTATCGGAAACTAGGCTGATGATAGATGAATTTAGGTGACTGAAATGCTTTAAATGTTGACATCATAAGATGCCAGACCAGTGTGGAGGATAAATGTTGAGGGAAAAAGTGCTCGTGTGATACCGGCTTAATTATGCTCAGAGCCACCAACTCCAAATGAACTGACGGGGCTATGACAGGAAGAGTGATAAAGACAGCTGTTGCATTATCAAAAAAATTTGGTAGTGTCAAGAGATAAGATTTAGTGTTGAGCAAAATATACAATTTGATGATAACTGCGTACTGAACTGTACTGAGAAACTGAATCTGTGAAGCAACTTGGACATGGCGTCTTTATCCTGTATATAAATTCTGGCTATACAGTATGCCAGTTTCCATACCAAATATTATTGTAACAACCAGTCTATATACTTGCTGTTAGTTTGTTCATTTATATCACTCGTCCTTTCTCACATAATTTTTTATCACTGTTCCCATATTTGGAATTTGGTTTAGCTACTGAATGCCTTGTAATTGTATGAGAAACTCTGACAGAAGAGCATGTAATATGGGATGTACTATATTTACCGTCGATATATGTAGTATATATAGGCTATAATCGTCTGTAATGAAAATTGTTCACATTTTATTGACCAATTTGGACAGTTGAATAATTGTTAAAATATATTTAGACACGCCTGAGGCTATGTATTCACTAATTTTGTGTTTAAAGTTTTAGTTTAAAGTTTATCATTAAACAATCTACCAGGTACTTTTGAAGGCAATTGTTCAATGGCTAAAATAATTTATGGTAAAAGGTATCACACAGCTCATTAATATACTGTTTAGACACCCTATTGATTATATATCAGTTAACCCCTTCACCACCACCACGTAATTGTCATCATATTCTGGTTACCATTAGACAAATTTCTTTAGTTTATAATCTACCTATACGACTCAAATGGGTATATACGATCACAATAATCCCTCTTAGTAACATAGGTCCCTCATTAACTGCATAAAATCAACTAATTTCAGCCAGAATCATGGGTAAAAAGATGTTATGGGGCTGAAGGGGTTAACTTAGAAATTATGTTTGATTTTTGTTTTCTTTCCGAGTAGTCCATGTTTGTGACTGGTCTGATCGCGGCTATGGTGATCGCCCTCATCTTTGCCCTCGGCTGTCTCGTCTACAAGAAGCAGTGGCGACCCAAGCCTGGACACATCCCTGAAGGTTGGTTGTGAGAGAGAAAAAGAGAGAATATTTGCAAATGGTGGATTGTGTGTCTTGGTGAGAAATCTCAGAATGAGAGAGTACAGTATTAAGTGACTGTTCTTTGAGTCCATGTTCATTTATATTACATAATTTGTATAAAATTGTCTACTGTACTATAAATTTATTACAAAAAAAGAATAACCAAATCCAAAGGTGCCTGTATAAAGTACATCTGCAGTACATACATAAATTTATAGACCGAATGCTCCACAAGAAGTGCGGTTTCAGTCTCGCATCCTAATGGTGGCATTCCAGGCAGTCCTGTTCAGGGATGTCTCACTTATCAGACTTTTTTATTCAAGAGCAGAGTGTACTGTATAGTCTGATCCCACATCTTTCTAGGACTATCTCTTGATGCAGCTCTCTCCACATTGACGGACTTGCATCTTTTCACTCAGCTTAGTTCATTCATCCGCTCTATATGCCCAAACCATCCAAGCCTGCGTGTATGCATCTCATCACTGATACTTTTGATACCTAACGGTCTCCTCAGCTCCTCACTAGATATCATATCTTGCAGTATGGCCCCACACATCCACCTCGCCATTCTCAGCTTGTTACGTTCCATTCAGTTAACACGTCCAGCCTGGGCGTACTTTCAAAAGTACGCTCCATCACCGCACCATGGGGCCCAGGCGTAGTATTAAAAGGCACAGACTTTAATTTTTCCTAAAACCACTTAAAACTGCACAAGAGAAATCTTTGTTGTAATGGCGGGCGGTCCACGGAACATACAGCAACATACCCTCACAGTCAGTCTGTCTGGTGGCTTAAATGATTATTGCAAGCACAGCCCAAGTGAATCGATCGATAGTTTTCGATCAGAATCGATGCACACAAGCAGTGTTCAGTGACAAGAATGGTTACAGTGGTGAAATATAACTATATGCAATTTAATTAACAGTAATCAATTAATAGTTGCACAAGTGTTTACAAGCTGAAGTCGTATGCCAGCCGAAAGTTTGAACGAAAACACATACCGGCATGTATTTTTACCAAATTGCCAAAACTCTTGAGGTAATTCCAGATACGCGGCAAAACTTATAATTTATTTTCAGAGTTAATATCATCTACAAAGTATCTTCAATAAAAATGCTAAACTACAAAATAATTAAAAGTATACAGTACAGTACTGTACATCAAACCTTGCCGACCAACTTCAAAGTCCCTGTAGCAATTATTCATGCAAAATAAGAGATAACATCCAACTTAAGATATATTATATACTGTATATTATATATTATTATTGTGTCGTCCCTGTGTTGTTTTTTTTATTTTGCAAGTTTTTCATTATAATTATTCTCTAATCATACAATCCTTTGTTTCCAGACACCAAGCCCGTTATGTCGTCATACGACAACCCTGCCATGAATGACGATGCTGAGACTGGCAGCACCCACATGTGAGGAGGTGTGGTGACGCACTTTGTCGGGGTAGAGGGGGAACGGGGGTAGTTACATGGTCTATTTACTTTCAGCTGACGGTAAATTACAATTTTCTCACCTTATACATTACTCTGCTATATCATCAATTTTGAAGCAAATTGTGTTGTTGATGATGAAAACCTAACATTAATATGAAGCAGAGAGCCCTGTATTTCCAGTAAGTGTCGAGAAATCAGCTGCTCAGGGGTTGACTTTACCATCAGCTGAAAACAGACAGATTATAGATGGGAATTCCTTTTAACACCATGAGAATTTAGACTCGTTTTAACAGTTTATTCTGGCTATTACTACACAGTTTTATTCAGTTTAGAAAGAACTTGTGGGAGCTAGAGAGTTAATTGCGATAGTTATTACCACTTAGATTCCTATAGGTCCTTCCTGAGCTGCATAAAGCCGTCTACGAATAGCCAGAATAAAAGGAAGAAATGCATCCTCATATCTTGAAAGAATATTCGTGGACCTATTATGTTTTTCTTTGTGTATTTATTTAACTATTTGAATTGATCTATACAGGTACAGTATATGAAATGTTATTAAAATATTAATATTTAATGTGCAAATTTCATCTTATTAATCTCAATTACTGTATTTGCATAATTACAAAACTAGTAGGTCCATGAACTGTTGTGAATGATCATGCAGGACAATCATGTTAAGTAGTCATATTGCACTTCCTCTACACTGAATTTTAGAACTTGTATATATTTTAAATAATAGGCGATTCATAATTGCACGATGACATGACATGAATATAGGATAGGTGAGTCAAGCAATAATTTAGATCACTTTAATGCCCCGAAGCAAGGAAGGCAACAGCGGAAGTAGTAGGGGATGAGGAAGGGACCTTGACGAAGAGATAAAAACGTCGGGGCTTGACCCAAAATGCGTGCATTGCATCTTCTGAGAATCTCTTTGCAGAGTAGGACGGACGGAACAAACTCATTGTTCAAGCAGCATTAGAAATATTTGAATTTAAGATCTATGAACAATACAACAGTGGAGTGGATCATGACTTTGAATATGGTTGTTTGTAGAATTGTCTTCAGTTTCAAGTTAACCACTTAGCATGGCATTGGTCATGCTAAGTGGGTAACTAGGAACTGAAGGCAGCTGTACTGTACAGTTCTCACAAATAGAAAAAGACAACATTGATGGTATGGTCATGGGCAGAGATGTTTGTTTTATTCTGTTTATAGTCTACAGTTATATTTGTGTGTCCGTATCATACAAATGCTCAAAAACTTGGGTATGAAATGCAATTCTTGTCCTAGACTATATTATTATTTGGTACCAATGTAGTTAAAGAAAAAACTAACACTTGTATTCTTGTATGGTCACAATAAGCTGTAGTTAGATTATATGCCATAATTATGTATCTGACAATATATGCACTGTACTAATATAGTAGTCTATTCTTTATACTGTAGTATATTATTAGTCCTGGAGTCTTTCATATCCCTTCAGGTCCACTATATCTATGTAAACTATAATGTATGAATGTAGTCTAAAGTGAGTTTGGTGTGATAATGGGTGTGGAAAGAGTTCTTACAAGACATAAACATACTGTCACACTCGTATGTAATATATGGACTAGAGAGCTTCATTAATTTGATGACGAAACACCCTTGGTGCTATTTAAGATTGTTTTTTGATAATAATTTACCTATAATTGAAATATCTTTTATTTTAGAATGTTTTGAATGAAATTTGAAACTGGTAGACTTACGAAGTAATTGGCTTTTCAGCATTCTCATCAGTGAAATATCAAATATTACAGAAATTACATTTGATTCATAATTGTTTGCTGAAGTTAATGAGTCTGGAGGCCATATGTAAATGTTTTGTTAGAGCTAGATAAAGTTACTTATACAAAATGTATTCACCTTTTATGTTTTTCATTAAATGTTGCATTAAATGTGATATGCAAAGGTAAGAGTTACTGTGATGATGGTTTGTAGTAGTAGAGATTATGTAGTATATAATATTCCTTATATAAATTTTATCCTATACTAGTCTAGTTCCTTCTTCCCTTCTACACTTTTCATCACTCTCCACTTCGAGACAATTTTTTTTCTCATATGACTATCCACCCCCTGTCTATCTACCTACATTAAGGTTTGTATTATATAGTCTTTGTCTAAATGCCTTGGCGGTGTGAAGGTGCCTTCACAAAACTACCAGGTTCTAAAAGTATCAGGCCAAAAAATAAATTGCAGTCAACTAGTATTGACGAAATATAGCAATGCGTTCTGGCTAGTATTTTTATTTACAGGATAAAATGTTGATAGTTCGCATTAACAATATGCATAATTTATCAAAGTACAGATTTAGATTTAGCAAAACAGTATTTCAGATTAAGTCAAAAACAATATATGTACGGTATATCCTTTTATCTGCGTTTTATTTTTCTGTGTATTAACTAGTTCTATATTGTAAGTTCCCTACAACATTGAACATTGGTCTCTGGGTCTTCTCCTGGGTGACCTAGATGTGTGTGAATTTGTATTTTGTTTGTGTGTGTTCATTGTTTTCTGTTGTGTTGTCCCTATTCAGGCTCATTCTTGAGTAGCCCCCCCCCCAAAAAATAAAATAAAAAATAAAACTAATAAAAGAAGGAAAAGTGGGGAATGGGCCTGAGTATATACATACAGTACATGTACATACAACATTGACAATGACCTATAGGCACCATATTTATGCATAAGGGATTTAGCTTAAGTAATTACTTACTAACAATATACAATAAACTCCCTGTTGTCCATCGCGTCATTATTCGTCCTGCGTGAACTGGCTGAGCCATATGTCAAATTCCCCGCCTTTGCTGAGCAGTCTCTACATACCTGCCCGCACACAGAGGCAATGTGTGTGTGTTGCCCGTACTGCCCTCACCCCTCAGTAGTACATAGTCCGGCACCCTAAGCGTTTCTATCGTCTCGTCTCGTGTTGTGCGTTACTGTGATAAGTGATGGAATTCGTGGCATTTTTTACCATACCGTGCCTCTTACAATGGCTTCTCATGCTGGCCAGTGTGACAGTGATTTTGTGTATGGCCCCACCACCCCTTAAATGGCAAAGGAAAGTTCTCACCCTGGGGGAAAAAAAAAATGTGGAAAAGTTGGATGCGGGGTGGCCAATACGACGCGTGTCTGAAGAACATTTCGGTGTGGCCCGGACTACTCTGCAGGACATTAGAAAGTCTGGGGATGCTATTCGTGCGTACCAGGACCAATATGGACAAACTTCTCGACGTATGTACAGAAAAACTATGGCAAAACCTAAATATCAAGACTTAGACCAAGCTTGCCTAAAGTGATATCGTCAGCAACGCAGTAAAATGGGAGACATTAGTATACCGTCGGGTAAACAAAACCAGACGGGTCTGTGGGGTTCTAGGTCAAGGGTGCACTATTCGTCTTTTTGCATTATTCATCACGGCCATGGCTGATCTGTGACGGATAACAGGGAGTTTACTGTACTGTATCTTCACTACCCAGTCCAAACACATAGTAGGCCTATATATCGAATACTGTGTAATATATTTGAGACGGTGTAAACTCTCATATAATTTGACTTATCAAAGGCAGTATACTTGTCACCTATTCTGGTAGGAACCATATTAACTTGCTCATGCAGTGATGTCCACCCTATGTGGTGAATTGTGTTCTTTTATTTCAAATTTTATTTTATTAAGCGTCATTTCCACATAGCGATTTTGATTAGTTCCTTTGCGTTTATCTTGTGTCGTCCCAGTTTTTATTTGTTTAGTTTGCAAGTTTTACATTATAATAGTATCAATTAAGAGTCTCGTTCAATTATCAACCAATTTACAGGCTGTGTGAGTGACCCAATAGGACTTTGTGAATGTGTTGGCTTAGTTCATGGTTTTATGATTGCTTACAATATATTTTATTATTATTATATTATAATTATTATTATTATTTATTATTGAAAAGTGGGGAATGGGCCTGAGTAAATACATACATACACACATACATTTATTATTATTAGTAGTAGTAGTAGTAGTAGTATTACAAACTTCAACCGCATCCCTACGCCAAAATAAGAAATTGGAGAAAGAGTTAAGTTAGTGTAGGGTGTGTAGCACTTTTGGTTTTATGTAAGAAAGCAAGAGTGTGTGATCAAGCTAGAATTGGTCTTTATGTAACTGATGCACTGAGAAAAGGCAGCAAAGAAGGCCAGATGGTAAAACAGGATATATAGCAATCCTTATACTCCACCTAAAGCTCTCCCCGGGAGTACTTCCCTGAATGATTGGTGCCTAGAACGATCGGAGGAGGGTATTGCAGTTTTATCTCTAAGCTAGGGGTTTGAATAGGTAGATAACACCAGATTACGACACTATATATTACCAGACGCCTTGATCCCCGAAGGGGTGGTCACAAATGAATCACTTCCATGCACCTCTGTCCTCTGTCAGCCGATGCCCCTTGTCCCACCCAACACCACTTTACATACATATATACAGTACATAACATTTGAAGACTGAGTGCTCCACACAAACTGCAGGATAGAATAACAAATGATGAGCTGAGTAGACGTTTAGGTATAAAGTGTATTAGCGAGGAGATGCGTACAAGTAGACATGGATGGTATGGGCATGTGGAGAGAATGGGTGAAAAGATGCAGATCTGTGATTGTGGAGGGAGCTGCATCAAGGGGTGGACCGAGGAAAACCTGGGATCGGACTTTACGTGCCGATCTCAAATCCAAGAACTTGACAAGTGAAGCAGTCCTTAACAGGGTTGCCTGGAACGCCGCCATTAGGACTGCACGTATGTGTGGAGCACTCAGTCTTAAAATTTTATGTATGTACATACGTGCAGTTTCAGTCTCTTGTCCTAATGGCAGCGTTCAGGCAACCCTGTTAAGGGCTGCTTCACTTTTCAAATTTTTGGATTCGAGATCGGCACGTAGAGTCATCCCGGTCCACCCCTTGGTGCAGCTCCCTCCACAAGACCTGCATCTTTTCACCCAATTTTGTTTATCCATTCTCTCCACATGTCCATACCATCCCAGTCTACTTGTACGCATCACCTCGCTAATACTCTTTATACCTAAAAGTCTCTTCAGCTCATCATTTGTTATTCTATCCTGCAGCCTGGCCCCACACATCCATCTCGCCATTCTCATCTCATTACGTTCCATTCTGTTGACATCCTCTACTTTAACGGCCCATGTTTCTGAGGCATACGTCATAGCACTTCTAAAGCTCGGTTCACCCATGCACAAATTAACGTCCCGTCCGGCCACGACCAAATAAATAGGCAGGACGGCATCAATCTGGAGGCCCCATGGTACACATGCACGAATTAACATCCCGTCCGTCCCCGACCCCTTTTGCTCAGTTCACACATGCATGAATTAAAGATCCGTCCGTCCCCGACCCCTTAATTCGCCTGCAAACGAGCAAGGACGCCGGCAAAATCGCCTATGGTCGGTACACGGACGTGCGGTGTCACCAGCTCACGTGATGCGACGGTGCCACATCGCCGACTCTCCTTCCAACGTTTTTTTTCCGCCGTTCTCATCCCGTTCGTCGGCGTCTAGACGCCGACTGCTCCCGTGGGTGTCCCGGCCTGACACTTTTTGTGGCAGTTGCCCCGGCCCACGCCGACCATTTTATACATGCACAAAATGTTCGCCGCCTCCCGCCCCGCGCCCGTGTGCTGGCGACACCACGCATCCCTGTACCGACCATAGGCGATTTTGCCGGCGTCCTTGCCCGTTTGCAGGCGAATTAAGAGGTCGGGGCTGGTCGGGACGTTAATTCGTGTATGTGTGAACACATGAGGCATACACCTTTCCCTTCAGGGGGAGAGGCATTCTTTTCATGGTCAGCATTGGCAGCAGTTCTCTAAACTTCCCACAGCCACATCTAATTCTAGCGACAGTGGCAGCCTCGGCTCCACAACCGGCAGAGATGGTATCTCCTAGGTAACAAAACTTGTCCACCAGCTCCAATGACTCATTTCCAAAATTCACAGCTCCAGAAGCCGATTGCACCACCAAAGTGGCGGGCGGTGAGGCCGCCGCATCCCTATATCAGAAAAAGGCCGACTTGTGCAAGTGGGGTGTGAGATTAAGACACTAGGGAACCATGGGGCACACCATTATGGCCCCATTGCCTTCACCACTCTCAGGAAAAAAGTTAGAAATAAGAATGATGAAAAGGGTGAAGTCAGAACTGGCTATGGGAAGTAGAGGACACCAACCCTCACTCTGTCAGATCCAGCCCACCACTTGTGGTGGGCATAAACACTATTAGCACTGGGCCACTTGAGATATTGCTGGGTGTACGTTATTGTAGTTACCGTTGGTAGTGAGACGTGGCCAATTAAAAAGGAAAATGCCCATAGACTTTATAGGATTAGGTTTTTACACCATGCCCAAAAGGGAGGTTCTGGAGCTCCAATCTTATTTTTAACCATCTTAACAATTTTACCAACACACCTAAACTTTGTTTGATGCGAAAATAGCCTCCCGAAAATATACCCAGGGCGGGAATAGAACCCGGGACCAGTTAGACCAATAGAGATATCTCACTTGGCCTGGTCGGCTCGAGTATATTTCCGCATCTTGTTAATTTTAAGATAACCTATTTTTACTGACTTTACAACGTGAGTGTACTGAAATGTACATAAGCAATCGGTCTGCTGGTCCACCCATGGCATTTCCATTTCCACTCTGAATACGGCCTTCACCCGCAAGCATTAACTTTTAAAATTTTATTTTTTACCGATGCCTTCATAGCCTATCGATATAGGAACTAATTTAATGCGGGAACATTGCTGATCGCCAAGCAGCATCATAAATTCAAAGCAAATTGGTTTTGGCCTTTCGGGGGGGTTTCCAGAAAAGCTTTTACTATACGAATAATACTATTACTCACAAGATGTGCCATTATTTTTCAGTCACCCTACAGTAGAAAACCCCAACACTGGGGAACGATGTAGCTGAAGGGGAGTAATTGCGAGGTGTGCTAAGAGGGATATTTTAAGTTAGCCCTATTATCACGTTTTCTTTATTCTGCAGCCAAAAAGAGAAAACCTTACATTATTTTTACAAGGTAATCTTTAATAATAGATTTTAAATTTATAAGTCCGACATTTATTATCACACACTCAATCACAAATACACAAAATATTAATTGTAAAAAAGATTATCCTTTTCAAAAGTAAATGAGGCATAGCCTACCTAATGACCTACTGTGTTGGTAATGGGAAAGATAAAGGAGAATAAATGTAATTGAAAGGTGGTTAACTAATAGGAAAGCTAAAGGAAGATGAGTGTAATCGAAGGGTTGATAATAGGAAAGCTAAAAGAGACTAAGTGTAACCGAAGGGTTGGTAATGGTAAAGTTAAAGGATGATTGTAATCTTCTTCACCGTTGATGCACAGTGTGCTAAGGGTCACTTCCCCAGATAACTGTGCAAGTGTAGGATTATAAGTTTTGATAAGGCAACTGATGGGGTTCCATGGCAAGTGTTTAAATGTCAATCAGGAGGGGCATTGGCGTTGATAGGCGGTCACATCTTGTAGTAATGTACCGGTATTTGTACTTTATAGGTCTTAGATCCGGCCACTTGCATGAAGAAAGGTAGCAAGTGCATTGGCGATTGTTTGGAGGTTTGAAGTAGGCAAGGTACCACTGCCTAGGATGTGATGTAAATTAAATACTCCACCCAGACGTACTACCTGTATACTGTCGAAGTGTGGTGCGAGCTTCATGATGTCGTGGGCAACAGATGAGGAGGTGGTGGATGGTCTCAGGGACATGGCAATAGGCACAGTTGCCATCAGGGTGTAGGCCAATTCGGTGCATGTGTGCAGCCAATTTGGTGTGACCGAGGCGAAGTCTGGTAGTGGCTTTGCTGACAACCCTGGACTTGTATCTAGTATGGCGCCAGACAGCCCACTCACTTTGAATATCCCCACAGTGAGTTTGGGCAATTTGTATTTTCCATGTGTCAATGAAGATCCAGTGACCAATTTGCGGAGGATTGTCTTCTTGTCGGTTACAGTATAGGGCAGCTTTGTAGTGCGTTGAGCGGTGTGCATGTCTCGAGCGAGGGAGTCTACAATATCATTATGGAGAACTCCAGTATGGCTGGGAATCCATTGGAAGGAGACAGAGTAGCTTTGCCCATGGTGTTGAGTGAGGAGCAGTAGTATTGGGTAGATTAGTTCTTTGTTGGTCTTGGAGGAGTAGGTTATCGTCTGAAGGGCGCTTCGAGAATCACAGCAAAGTATGTTGTCGCCAACTGGGAGTGTAGAGATGATTTCCAGAGCTTTTAGCAGGCCAAAAAGCTCTGCACTGAAGATGGATGTGTGGCAAGGTAGTTTCCAGCACATTTTAAGATGAAATTTGTGAATCCACAAGGCAGCTGAAACAGACGGGTTAGTATCGCCATTGATAAGGGATCCATCAGTATATATGCAGGTAGAATTTGCAGGATATGATGCTAAGATTCTCAGGGTCTCCTGTTTGTGAAGAGAGGGGTTGTCATCTTTTCTCATGCCTGGTAGAGGGTCGAGGATAGCGGCAGGAGACACTAATTTCTATGGTGGTATTGGGGGAACTAAAGGAACGGTGTAGCTGTTGCGGAATATTGAAGCACGTTGGTTAATTAGATGTCCAATCCTGTCTCTAAACGGAACTCTATGGGTGTAGGGGATATCTGGGTAGAGTGGAATGTCATGCAGATTTGAGGAGAATGAGTGAGACCTTGGTGCACTATAGTTGACTGCAAAGTAGTTAGTACATAGAAGGTTCCTTCTGACTTGGAGGGGAAGCAGGTTTGTCTCACTAATCTATACAGGCCGGCGATAGGAGAAGAACGTAGGGGCGGTAGGGCACCAGTCATCATCCTCATGGCGTTGTTCTGTATAATCTCTAGTTTCTTGGAGTTGGTAGGTGCTGCTGATGCAAATGCCTGAGAACAATAATCGAGCTTGCTCCTAATGTATGCGGTGTAGAAGAGACGTTGAATCATCGGTTGAGCACCCCACTTCGCTTCATGATGTTTAGGCGTGTCTGTGAGGTGTCGAGTAGGTAATCTATATGTGCTTTCCAAGTTAAAAGGGGTGCATCGAAAATAACCCCGAGATAATTATGATTAGGAACATTATAGCGAGTTGGTCATTGTTGAGGGTGAGTGATAAATCAGGGACAGGTCTTCTTCGGGAGTAGATCTGGAACACAGATTTTGTAGGATTAAGTTGTAGGCCCCACGTAAGAATCCAACGACTCGAGGAAGTGAGGGCTGTTTGAATAGTGCGTTTCGCTTGAGATGGATCATTATGCGAGTAATATAGAGCAAGGTCATCTGCATAAGATACTAGATGTACTGGAGAGAGATCGGGAAAATCAGCCAAGTAACATGGGAGAAGGAGCGGGCTAAGACCGGAGCCTTGGGGAAGACCCTTACCATGTCGAACCGTCTGGGAAAAGCTACCCTGTAGAAAAACACGGCTTGTCCGTGATTGTAATTGAAGGGTTGGTAATGGGAAAGCTAAAGGATGATGAGTGTAATCGAAGGTTTGGTAATAGCCTAATAGGAAAGCTAAAGGAAGATGAGTGTAATTGAAGGGTTGGTAATGGGAAAGCTAAAGGATGATGAGTGTAATCGAAGGTTTGGTAATAGCCTAATAGGAAAGCTAAAGGAAGATGAGTGTAATTGAAGGGTTGGTAATGGGAAAGCGATACAAACGGATATTCGATTTATATGATAGTCTACCGGGTGAACCGGGTGAAAGAGAGACCGGTGTAAGTGTTTGTTCCGGTATGATAAGAAGAAGAAGAGGAATATTTGTTTACTTAAGGGAGCCCACCTCGCTTTTTTTTTCTCTTTCTCTCCCTCTCTGTTTGGCTTGTATCCATTCGGCCCCATTCAGCCTACTGTTTGAAGACGTTTACCCCCATCCAGGAGTCAATATTTTCCTGGCGAGCGGTATCGAGCCAACATATATATATTTTTGATTTGACAGCAAGGTAAATTTGTAAAGTTTTCGATAGAAAAATTTCTCCGGCAAAGCCGGATTTTTCCATACAATGCTGGCTCGCTACCGCTTGCCAGGAAGAAATCGACACCTGGATGGGGATAAACGTCTTAAAACAGTTGGCTGAATGGGGCCAAATGGATTCAAGCCAGAGAAAGAGAGAAAAGGAGAGAAATATAAAACAAAAGCAGGTGACCCCCCTTAAGACGCCTTGTTGTTTAACCGCCTCAATATTAGAACGCTTCTAAATTATGGTTATCATTAGACGATATTATGCAGTTTCGAGAGGACTTTTATTAAATCAAAGGGGTACAAACTGTCATAATGTACTTGTTATCTCCCACAAATGCTGCTTAAAATCGTCTAATGATAGCCCGAATAATGTGCCAAAAGCGTCCTTAACCCCTGCTGTACCGGCGACGTCTTTTATATTTGATTTCAGACGATTTTATGAAGCTTAGGGAGGATGTATGGTAGCTTAAAGGTTACAAATGAGATAGTCTGTAGCTTTATAATTGCTAGAGGTCCTTCCTAACCTGAACAGTATCGTTTAACCCCTTCTTTACCGAGACGTCTTTTTAGTTTTATTCTAGCTATATTTAGACGATTGTGTGCAGCTTAAGAAGGATCTTTGTTAGTTCAAAGGGTTAAGTGAGATAGTTCGAAACTTCTTAATTGCTGGTTACCCTTTTTAAACTTAATAAAATCGTCTAATATTTGCCAGAATATAAGGAAAAGGACGTCACCGGTACATAAGGGGTTAAATACTGCGAGGGTTAACTCACACTCCAACTTGTCTTCCTCTTGGATAACAGATCAGGCTAAAGTTAACTGATTTTCGTTACTATTAACCCTTTCACTGCCGAGGATGTATTTTGTTGTTTTTATCAGCTACACTGGGACGATTTTATGCAGCTTAGGAAGGATCTGTGGTAGTCAAAAGGGTTAAGGGAGATAGTTCGCAGCCTTTTAATTGCTGGAGTCCCCTATAAAACTGAATAAAATCGTCTAATAGTAATGAAGTTAAAAAGACGTTGCCGGTACAGAAGGGGTCATGTGCAGGTCACATACGAAAAGTAGGTAATAGATAGACTACCAGAACGACAGTGTGAACCTAGAGATGGTGCTAGAAGAGAGTTAGTTAGTAAAAATAGGACTTCAGAGGCTATCAACCCTTCTGGATTATTAAGCCAGCACGCTGAAAGTCAGGAATAGCGTCAGGACTGGAGCCCCTTTTCGAGACCTCCAATCCCTTAAGAAGAGAGGTAGATAGAGAACCAGATAGACTGAGATCCAAATGTTTTCTTGGGTGAGATGAGATGAGACAGTTAACTCTCAGTATTATTAGGACGACCTTGTTCACTTCATTTTCCTGGCTATTATTAGGGGATTTAATGCAACCTAAAAGGATCTCTAGGAATCAAGAGGCCAAAACTAACTCCATTCTGCCTCTGAATCCCACAGGTCTTTCTTAAACTGAATACACTCGTCTAATGATATCCAGAACTAAACTGTAGAATGCGTCGTAATCCTCACGGGGTTAAGGGAGCTCAGACGGTATTGTGCAGCATACAGTAATTTACTGGTTCGGTTCAATGGTTTAAGGAGGGGGTTTAGTTTGTTCTCTATACCTCTATCAAACTTAAAAAAACACCCACAAGTCTCCCCTTCGATATAAATGTGTACATTTTTCGGTGGAAAAATGTCCCGGCCGAAGGCCAATTCCTCTTCAAATACAGGCTCGCTATCGCTCGCCAAGACAAAAATCGACACCTAAATGGCACGAAAGGTCTTGATATTGGCAAAGAAATGGGGCAAAAGGTCTAAAAATCGCCAAACTAATGGGGCGAATGTCCTGAAATCCCATAGCTAATAGGGCTAAACATGAGGGAGGAGGAGGACTCGAAAAAAACAACTGCCTCCCCTTAACATCTGAATGATCGGAGTGAAAAAATAAGAAGTTCGTGAGACACTTTTTCGCTGCAGTGGACTGACGAAAGGTGGTGAAATTTTTCCTGTAGACGTGAATTATTGCTGGAATGAAAACCGGAGATAGTGTTGCCAATTTAGCTACTTTCTCGCTAGATCTAGAGGTATTTACTTCGATCTAGAGGCAAATGTTTACATCTCGCGGTATGAATTCTAGCGATATGTAGATTTGAGCCATTTTAGAGCTATATTCAAGAGATTGTGGCATTATTCTAGTGATATTCTGGAGATTTGAGCCATTTTAGAGCGATATTCTAGAGATTGTGGCATTATTCTAGCGATATTCTGGAGATTTGAGCCATTTTAGAGCGATATTCAAGAGATTGTGGCATTATTTTAGCCATTTTCGGCATATATTTACTATCTAGCGGACTGGATTTGGTAACCCTGGGGCCCGGAGACGAGAAATGTGAGTCAGTTCAGTTGATAGACTAAGCCTTTACAACGGCGCTTTCCTAGGGTTTTTGTTTTACTTTTATTTATTTATGTGTATTTGTGTCGTGCTTTTATTTATTTATGTGTCGTGCTTTTATTTATTTATGTGTATTTATGTGTCGTGCTTTTTCACTGTGATTCTTTTCTTAGTCGCTCATGTTTCCTCCAAATCTTGTAGATGAGATTTTTGCCAATGCTTATAAGTGAAAGAGAAGGTATTGAGGGATAAGCCTGTACAATGGCACCTCGTATCTACTTTTCGAAGAGTGTTGAGAAGGGAGAAGGGGTGTTGGAGTGGCTTTGTTGTGGTCAGGTCAGGTATTGAGGGGTAAGCCTGTACAACGGCACCTTGTATCTACTTTTTGAAGAGTGTTGAGAAGGGAGAAGGGGTGTTGGAGAGTCATAAAGCTGTTGGGGTGGCTTTGTTGTGTCAGGTATTGAGGGATAATTAGCCTGTACAACGGCACCTCGTATCTACTTATCGAAGAGTGTTGAGAAGGGAGAAGGGGTGTTGGAGAGTCCTAAAGCTGTTGGGGTGGCTTTGTTGTGGTCAGGTCAGGTATTGAGGGATAATTAGCCTGTACAACGGCACCTCGTATCTACTTATCGAAGAGTGTTGAGAAGGGAGAAGGGGTGTTGGAAAGAGATAAAACTGTTGGAGTGGCTTTGTTGTGGTCAGGTCAGGTATTGAGGGATAATTAGCCCAAGCACAACGAATATAATTATATTCTTTAGAATAACTTCTCTACACAATTAACCCTTTCCAGATACGATGGCACATTTGTTTTCTGTTATCTGGCTATTATAGACAATTATTTTCAGATTGGGAAAGGTACGTGGAGGTCAGAGGGCTAATTGACCACTTGCGAGTTTCAGGCTATAAGGAAGTTGGAGCCGTGAACATCGATATTAAACAGAAATACAATAATAATTTAAGTTTCTGATGGATAAATGGTATGTTGAATTGGGTTTTATGTATTTATATATGTACTCGTACATCCGTATTTTAGCTGTAAATTATGTTACATATCGTTGTCTACAGCTCCAACTTCCTTATAGAACGAAACTCGCAAGTCGGCAATTGAGATAGTCTGTACCCTTTTAATTCCCACAGATCCTTCCTAAGTTGTATACAATTGTTTAACCCCTTCTGTACCGGCGACGTCTTTTTTATTTGATTTCCGCTACTTTTAGACGATTTTATGAGGCTTAGGAAGGATATGTGGTAGCTAAAAGGATTCACTGAGATAGTTGGTAGCCTTTTGATTGGCAGACGTCCTTCCTAAGCTCAATAAAATCATCAAATAGTTGCCAGAATATAATGAAAAGTACATCACCGGTACAGAAGGGGTTACTGATAGCCAGAATAAACTAAAAATGCGACATACTCCTCAAGGGGCCAAGTAAATGAAAGCCATCCATACCGGTTTACTAAATAAATACAAATTTAGAAGATAAGAAAAGTAAACTAAGCTTCTTTAACCCTATTAGGCGCAGGGCGGGCCAATTTCGATCCTCCCTGTTTTACTCCATTAGTTTGTAGATTTAAAGACGTTTCACCTCATTAGTTTGGCGATTATAAGATGCTTCAATCCAATAAGGTGTCAATTTTTCCTGGGCGAGCGAGAGCGAGCCTGCAATTTGGGAGAAACCGGCCTTTGGCCGGGACATTTTTCTACCGAAAAATGTACATATTTAGCTTGAATGGAGTCTGGGGGACGTTTTTTAGTTTAAAGGGGGTCTGGAGAGGCGTGTTTCTAAGTCTCGGGGTGAACTAAAAAACACATTGTTCAAAAGTGGCTAAAACAATTCAAACCCTCAATAATAATTAAACAAAATATCATAATAACCCCCAAGACGTTGCACCTAATAGTGTTAATTAACCCTTTCAGTATGCAAGGACGCAATTTTCACTTTATTTTGGCTAACATTGGACGGTTTAATCGAAGGGAATAACTCTATTTCAATTAACTCTCTGACCCCCACAGTTCCTTTCTAATCTGATAAAGTCGTCTATTTTAATAGCCAGGATATAGAGAAGAAAGGCGTCCTTGTATCTTGAAAAGGTTAAATCTTTCCATTATAGACCTTCATATCTAAATTAATATCCATCAAATGAGAAACAAAGTTAAATATTGTACAAATATTGCTAATCTCCATAAAACTAAAAACAGAAATAGAACACAGATTACCCTAATCTCCATAAAACTAAAAACTTAAAAATTAAATGCATTAACTATATTAATAAACAAAAAACAATGTAGGTTCCTGATGGATAGGCATGCGCTCTACTGAGTGGCCCTCTCGTTGATTAACCCCTTTGATAACTATCAATCCTTCCTAAGTTGGTCAAAATCCACTGCAAACCAAATGGAATCGATCGCTTCCAAATCATCATCAATATTTTCGTTTGCAAGCTTCTCAGCGTAACCTAAATCAATTAATCTTGTGTAATATTTACCTGGGGTGCCACAAACCATAACATTTTCATAATGTATATCACCGTGGATGTAACCAGCATCGTGAAGGTCCTTGACTTTGCGGTTCATATCTTGTTCAAACATCTCAGTCAGCTGACTGGTGCTAAATGCATTTTTGGAAGCAAAATCACGCAGAGTCATGCCCTCGACATACTCCATAATGAAAACTGAGCCATCATGACTTAGAGCTATTACCTTAGGTACACCTCCAGCCCCATTTAAATCATACATGACTTGAACTTCTGCCACAAAGTCACTATCCTCCGCTCCGGTACTCTCCTTCATACAACAGTTTACTCCCTTGTATGTAACCAAAGATACAAGGCCAAACTCACCTTCACCAAGTTCTTTGATAATGTTAACATGACCCATCACCTCCTCGCGGGTGTACATTAGTGCGTCCATTTCACTATTTGACACGCTGGTATTATAAAAGCGTGTCAAATAGTTAGTTATAACGGTGTTATAGCTAATGGAATGTTGATATAATTATATAATCTTGCTCGAGAGAGCGGAGGTAATCTTCTCCGTATTGAAAGCAGGAATCAAAAGGGCGACTGATGAACAACTGCTCAGCAAATTGTAGACATAGGCTAGGCTATACATAATCGCTTGTGAAGTCTCTTTATAATTATAATTTTTATTATATTACATGATAATAAATTACATTAAGTCAAATAGATCACAAAATATAAGTAAATAATTATTCAAACGAATAATTAAGTCTAAATTATGTGCACTCTAAATATAATGAAAGGTTACCCCTAAGAAATACAATTTTCTTTTATTGTTCTTGGAGCTGAAGAAAACTAGAAATTTAAGGGTAACTTTACTATTATTTTTAACATGTTGAGGGCCCGTGCAAGGCTGTTCTCGGGTAGCTGCGCAGCATAATATGCGCGAGTTGTGCAGGAGGTGACGGCATAAGGACATAATTAATAAGAAGATAAAGCATTAATAGTACAAACGATGAGTTAACCAGAGAAAAGAAAATCTCGGTAATCACATTTTAAACCTTAAGGGTGTGTTTTATTCTGGACCCCCTTCTCCCTCATGATTAACACCATTAGTTTCAGGGTTTTAAGACGTTTGCTCCATTAGCTTAGGTGATTTTAAGACCTTTCGCTCCATTTCTTTGTCAAGCTTTAATGCTATTTAGGTGTCGATTCAGAAAAAAGAAAAGAAATGCGTATAGGAGCTTGAAAGGGTTTAACTTTCCTGTACAACGGCACCTCGTATCTACTTATCGAAGAGTGTTGAGAGGGGAGAAGGGGTGTTGGAGTGAGTGGAAGCTGTTGGAGTGGCTTTGTTAATTTCATTGGCGGTGTTTGGTGTTGTGGTGAAATTAATTAAATATAAATAACAGGAAAGTAGAAGAACGTAGCCAGGTTTAGAAGGAAAACAAACAGATTAAGGGGGGATTGTTCACTTTTTGGGCGATGTTTGCATGTATTCATTATTTTTCTAGTTTCCTCTCTAGACCTCCATCAAATAAAAAAAAAAAACATCCATTAGATCCCCCTTCTAGATTAATTTGTAAATTTTTCGGTAGAAAAATGTCTCGGCCGAAGGCCGGTTCTTCCAACATTACAGGCTCACTATCGTTCGCCAGGGAAAAAAATCGACACCTAAATAGCACGAAAGGTTTAAATATTGACGAAGATATGGGGGCGAAAGGTCTTAAAATCGACTAACTAATGGGGCAAGCATCATAACATCTGAAAACTAATGGGGCTAAACATGAGGGAGAAAGTGGTCCAGAAAAGCGGCCCATGTTCCCTTAAAGGCTTAAACTATGATAATCTCCGAGGAAAAGTAAAGCAACTGATATTATACACAGTAAGACAAATCTTGAACCACGTATTGCAAACTTAAGGGGGTCACCTGATTTTTTTCTCTCCTTTTCTTTCTTTCTCTGGCTTGTATCCATTCGGCCCCATTCAGCCTACTGTTTTAAGACGTTTATCCCCATCCAGGTGTCGATTTATTCCTGGTTTAGCGATAGCGAGCCAGCATTGTATGGAGAAATCCGGCTTCGCCGGTGACATTTTTCTATCGAAAAATTTTGCCTGTTGACAAAAACATTATATAAAATATGCTGGCTCGTTACCGCTCGCCAGGAAAAAAAAAAGACACCTGGGGATAAATGTCTTAAAACAGTAGCTAGGCTGAATGAGTGAATGGGGCCGAATGAATACAACCCAGAGAGAGAGGGAGGGAGAGAGGAAGGTATTGAGGGATAAGCCTTTACAACGGCACCTCGTAACTACTTTCTACTTTTCCTATTTCTTTTCTGAAGAGTGTAGAGAGGGGAGAAGGTGTGTTGGAAAGAGAGGAAGCTGTTGGAGTGGGTTTGTTATGAGTAGCGTGTGATGATGGAGGGGGGAATGAATCCAAGAAAGGCTGGAGGGAAAGTGATCATTGGCAACTTTCCCCCGACCACATTGCTTTGATTTCTTGGATCCATTTCCCCGCGGTTGCGGTGGTGGTGGGTTGGTCTTAGTAGGAGTGGAGTTCAACACTGCCTGCCCTTCATAGCTCAATCGTGGTCTTTACAGTTAAATTCATCTCTGTTTGGTTAATGATTTGGGTCTGGGAAACATATTATCTAGTATCAGGTACTCCGGCCCGATCACAAAATTTAGAAGTTGACAACAGAGGCAGCCCCTATGGACCTTATTTTATCCTGTCTGCCCACTAAATTTGCGAAAATCAGTTCATAACTTATATCACATCTGCCTGTCATATCTCGTGAAAACCTCTGCATCACCTCCTAAATTGAATAGCTCCTTCCTTAGTGCCCGCCAAATTTTGTTAAAATCGGTTCATAACTTTGTGAGATATCTTGTTTACAGACAAACAAACGTAGTCGAAAACAGAACCTCCGAATATCTTCGTTGGCAGAGGTAATATATATAGATCGGAAAGAGAGAAATATTATAGTCTATTCGCTGTAAGTAGGCAAGAAATCATGACCTCTATCCTCTGTAACTCATAAAACGACTAGAGTAATCGAGCTTATATTACTACCATTTGGGAAGAGTCGGTCAAGGAATAAATGTGGTAATGTACAGCCAATTTGCTCTAGCCCTTTTTGAGTTACAAAGGATAGAGGCAATAACTTCTCGCCTACTTACAGCGAATAGACTATAGCACACCAACAGTCAGAAAGCTAGTACTTGTCTATACCACCTATGGACTTGTATTAAGGGGGTAGTGCTTGTTTTTTAGTCTATGTATTAAAACAAAAAATGGGGATTAAACCTGAGTATATAGATAGATAGATATATTTATATATTTATATATTTTTTAGTTTCCTCGCTACACCCCCATCAAGCTTAAAAAAAACCCACCCCACTACTGTAGACCCCCTTTCAAGATAAATTTGTACATTTTTCGGTAGAAAAATTTCCCGGCCGAAGGCCGATTCTTTCTAAAATTACAGGTTCGCTATCGCTCGCCAGGAAAAAAAATAGACCCTTAAATGGCACGAAATGTCTAAATATTGACAAAGAAATGGGGCGAAAGGTGTTAAAATCGCCAAACTAATGGGCCAAACTACTTAAAATCTGAAAATAATGGGGCTAAACATGAGGAAGAAGAGGGACCAGAAAAGCGACCAGCCATCTCCCCTTAAAGAAGTCCCTTTGGGCTAAACTTTCTTCCGTGTGATTTATCGGGCGAGGGGTAAACAACGCTAGATATATATAGCAGCATTCCGCGCCTCAGGTATACTGTAAACAAATACCAGTTATAACCCTTTCAAGATCCAATACCCGTTTCTTTTCTGGTTTTTGTCTATTTTTAGATTGTATTTGGATTAGGAGGGCTATGTGGAATTCAGAGGGTTAATTGGGAAAGTCTGTACCCTTTTCATTCCCACACATCCTTCTTAAGCTGTATAAAATCGTCTAATGATAGCCAGAATAAACTATCAAAACACAAGGTTTTAAAAAAAATCAAGTTTGATTCTGGGCGAATGGCTTTTCGAAAATGGAATCTACGACTATGTATGAAAGGTGTTGTGTGAGAGAAATCGAGTGGCACCAGGTAAAATTAATTTAGACTTTTAGTTTGGACTACAGAAGACTAAAAGTTGAAAAAGTGCTAATTTCGGGCGTTTCTGGAGTTCGATTCAAAATCTAAATCCTAAAGTAATGGTCTGATTTGAATTTTGTTTGTGCCATTGGATTCAGCGGGTGAAATTGTACTTGTGGTAGATCATTGAGCAAAATCCATACATAAATAACCCGTCTATGGGTGATTTCTAAGTGTTCATAATTATAATTGGGCCTATTGGGCCTACAAAATGGTCTAAATCCAAACATTCATATACCGTTGGAATTGCAACGACGAGACGAATCTATAATTATATACCCTTGAAAACACAATATTCAACATAAACAAATCCAAATACAAAAATAGGTCTATTTGGTCTAATAGGTCTAGTATTAAAAGGCACAGACTTTAATTTTTCCTAAAACCACTTAAAACTGCACAAGAGAAATCTTTGTTGTAATGGCGGGCAGTCCACGGAACATACAGCAACATACCCTCACAGTCAGTCTGTCTGGTGGCTTAAATGATTATTGCAAGCACAGCCCAAGTGAATCGATCGATAGTTTTCGATCAGAATCGATGCACACAAGCAGTGTTCAGTGACAAGAATGGTTACAGTGGTGAAATATAACTATATGCAATTTAATTAACAGTAATCAATTAATAGTTGCACAAGTGTTTACAAGCTGAAGTCGTATGCCAGCCGAAAGTTTGAACGAAAACACATACCGGCATGTATTTTTACCAAATTGCCAAAACTCTTGAGGTAATTCCAGATACGCGGCAAAACTTATAATTTATTTTCAGAGTTAATATCATCTACAAAGTATCTTCAATAAAAATGCTAAACTACAAAATAATTAAAAGTATACAGTACAGTACTGTACATCAAACCTTGCCGACCAACTTCAAAGTCCCTGTAGCAATTATTCATGCAAAATAAGAGATAACATCCAACTCAAGATATATTATATACTGTATATTATATATTATTATTGTGTCGTCCCTGTGTTGTTTTTTTTATTTTGCAAGTTTTTCATTATAATTACATTCTCTAATCATACAATCCTTTGTTTCCAGACACCAAGCCCGTTATGTCGTCATACGACAACCCTGCCATGAATGACGATGCTGAGACTGGCAGCACCCACATGTGAGGAGGTGTGGTGACGCACTTTGTCAGGGTAGAGGGGGAACGGGGGTAGTTACATGGTCTATTTACTTTCAGCTGACGGTAAATTACAATTTTCTCGCCTTATACATTACTCTGCTATATCATCAATTTTGAAGCAAATTGTGTTGTTGATGATGAAAACCTAACATTAATATGAAGCAGAGAGCCCTGTATTTCCAGTAAGTGTTGAGAAATTAGCTGCTCAGGGGTTGACTTTACCATCAGCTGAAAACAGACAGATTATAGATGGGAATTCCTTTTAACACCATGAGAATTTAGACTCGTTTTAACAGTTTATTCTGGCTATTACTACACAGTTTTATTCAGTTTAGGAAGAACTTGTGGGAGCTAGAGAGTTAATTGCGATAGTTATTACCACTTAGATTCCTATAGGTCCTTCCTGAGCTGCATAAAGCCGTCTACGAATAGCCAGAATAAAAGGAAGAAATGCATCCTCATATCTTGAAAGAATATTCGTGGACCTATTATGTTTTTCTTTATGTATTTATTTAACTATTTGAATTGATCTATACAGGTACAGTATATGAAATGTTATTAAAATATTAATATTTAATGTGCAAATTTCATCTTATTAATCTCAATTACTGTATTTGCATAATTACAAAACTAGTAGGTCCATGAACTGTTGTGAATGATCATGCAGGACAATCATGTTAAGTAGTCATATTGCACTTCCTCTACACTGAATTTTAGAACTTGTATATATTTTAAATAATAGGCGATTCATAATTGCACGATGACATGACATGAATATAGGATAGGTGAGTCAAGCAATAATTTAGATCACTTTAATGCCCCGAAGCAAGGAAGGCAACAGCGGAAGTAGTAGGGGATGAGGAAGGGACCTTGACGAAGAGATAAAAACGTCGGGGCTTGACCCAAAATGCGTGCATTGCATCTTCTGAGAATCTCTTTGCAGAGTAGGACGGACGGAACAAACTCATTGTTCAAGCAGCATTAGAAATATTTGAATTTAAGATCTATGAACAATACAACAGTGGAGTGGATCATGACTTTGAATATGGTTGTTTGTAGAATTGTCTTCAGTTTCAAGTTAACCACTTAGCATGGCATTGGTCATGCTAAGTGGGTAACTAGGAACTGAAGGCAGCTGTACTGTACAGTTCTCACAAATAGAAAAAGACAACGTTGATGGTATGGTCATGGGCAGAGATGTTTGTTTTATTCTGTTTATAGTCTACAGTTATATTTGTGTGTCCGTATCATACAAATGCTCAAAAACTTGGGTATGAAATGCAATTCTTGTCCTTGACTATATTATTATTTGGTACCAATGTAGTTAAAGAAAAAACTAACACTTGTATTCTTGTATGGTCACAATAAGCTGTAGTTAGATTATATGCCATAATTATGTATCTGACAATATATGCACTGTACTAATATAGTAGTTTATTCTTTATACTGTAGTATATTATTAGTCCTGGAGTCTTTCATATCCCTTCAGGTCCACTATATCTATGTAAACTATAATGTATGAATGTAGTCTAAAGTGAGTTTGGTGTGATAATGGGTGTGGAAAGAGTTCTTACAAGACATAAACATACTGTCACACTCGTATGTAATATATGGACTAGAGAGCTTCATTAATTTGATGACGAAACACCCTTGGTGCTATTTAAGATTGTTTTTTGATAATAATTTACCTATAATTGAAATATCTTTTATTTTAGAATGTTTTGAATGAAATTTGAAACTGGTAGACTTACGAAGTAATTGGCTTTTCAGCATTCTCATCAGTGAAATATCAAATATTACAGAAATTACATTTGATTCATAATTGTTTGCTGAAGTTAATGAGTCTGGAGGCCATATGTAAATGTTTTGTTAGAGCTAGATAAAGTTACTTATACAAAATGTATTCACCTTTTATGTTTTTCATTAAATGTGATATGCAAAGGTAAGAGTTACTGTGATGATGGTTTGTAGTAGTAGAGATTATGTAGTATATAATATTCCTTATATAAATTTTATCCTATACTAGTCTAGTTCCTTCTTCCCTTCTACACTTTTCATCACTCTCCACTTCGAGACAATTTTTTTTCTCATATGACTATCCACCCCCTATCTATCTACCTACATTAAGGTTTGTATTATATAGTCTTTGTCTAAATGCCTTGGCGGTGTGAAGGTGCCTTCACAAAACTACCAGGTTCGAAAAGTATCAGGCCAAAAAAAAAAATCCGTCCACTAGTATTGACAAAATATAGCAATGCGTTCTGGCTAGTATATTTATTTACAGGATAAAATGTTGATAGTTCGCATTAACAATATGCATAATTTATCAAAGTACAGATTTAGATTTAGCAAAACCGTATTTCAGGTTAAGTCAAAAACAATATATGTACGGTATATCCTTTTATCTGCGTTTTATTTTTCTGTGTATTAACTAGTTCTATATTGTAAGTTCCCTACAACATTGAACATTGGTCTCTGGGTCTTCTCCTGGGTGACCTAGATGTGTGTGAATTTGTATTTTGTTTGTGTGTGTTCATTGTTTTCTGTTGTGTTGTCCCTATTCAGGCTCATTCTTGAGTAGCCCCCCCCCCCCAAAAAAAAAAAAAAATAAATAAAACAAATAAAACAAGCTAATAAAATAAGGGAAAGTGGGGAATGGGCCTGAGTATATACATACAGTACATGTACATACAACATTGACAATGACCTATAGGCACCATATTTATGCATTAGGGATTTAGCTTAATTAATTACTTACTAACAATATACAATAAACTCCCTGTTATCCATCGCGTCATTATTCGTCATACGACATTATTCGTCCTGCGTGAATTGGCCGAGCCATATGTCAAATTCCCCGCCTTGGCTGAGCAGTCTCTACATACCTGCCCGCACACAGAGGCAATGTGTGTGTGTTGCCCGTACTGCCCTCACCCCTCCGCGGCATTACTCTGCCTCAGTAGTACATAGTCCGGCACCCTAAGCGTTTGTATCGTCTCGTCTCGTGTTGTGCGTTACTGTGATAAGTGATGGAATTTGTGGCATTTTTTACCATACCGTGCCTCTTAAAATGGCTTCTCATGCTGGCCAGTGTGACAGTGATTTTGTGTATGGCCCCACCACCCCTTAAACGGCAAAGGAAAGTTCTCACCCTGGAAAAAAATATTTTTTGTGGAAAAGTTGGATGCGGGGTGGCCAATACGACGCGTGTCTGAACATTTCGGTGTGGCCCGGACTACTCTACAGGACATTAGAAAGTCTGGGGATGCTATTCGTGCGTACCAGGACCAATATGGACAAACCTCTCGACGTATGTACAGAAAAACTATGGCAAAACCTAAATATCAAGACTTAGACCAAGCTTGCCTAAAGTGATATCGTCAGCAACGCAGTAAAATGGGAGACATTAGTATACCGTCAGGTAAACAAAACCAGACGGGTCTGTGGGGTTCTAGGTCAAGGGTGCACTATTAGTCTTTTTGCATTATTCATCACGGCCATGGCTGATCTGTGACGGATAACAGGGAGTTTACTGTACTGTATCTTCACTACCCAGTCCAAACACATAGTAGGCCTATATATCGAATACTGTGTAATATATTTGAGACGGTGTAAACTCGCATATAATTTGACTTATCAAAGGCAGTATACTTGTCACCTATTCTGGTAGGAACCATATTAACTTGCTCATGCAGTGATGTCCACCCTATGTGGTGAATTGTGTTCTTTTATTTCAAATTTTATTTTATTAAGCGTTATTTCCACATAGCGATTTTGATTAGTTCCTTTGCGTTTATCTTGTGTCGTCCCAGTTTTTATTTGTTTATTTTGCAAGTTTTACATTATAATAGTATCAATTAAGAGTCTCGTTCAATTATCAACCAATTTACAGGCTGTGTGAGTGACCCAATAGGACTTTGTGAATGTGTTGGCTTAGTTCATGGTTTTATGATTGCTTACAATATATTTTATTATTATTATATTATAATTATTATTATTTATTATTGAAAAGTGGGGAATGGGCCTGAGTAAATACATACATACACACATACATTTATTATTATTATTAGTAGTAGTAGTAGTATTACAAACTTCAACCGCATCCCTACGCCAAAATAAGAAATTGGAGAAAGAGTTAAGTTAGTGTAGGGTGTGTAGCACTTTTGGTTTTATGTAAGAAAGCAAGAGTGTGTGATCAAGCTAGAATTGGTCTTTATGTAACTGATGCACTGAGAAAAGGCAGCAAAGGAGGCCAGATGGTAAAACAGGATATATAGCAATCCTTATACTCCACCTAAAGCTCTCCCCGGGAGTACTTCCCTGAATGATTGGTGCCTAGAACGATCGGAGGAGGGTATTGCAGTTTTATCTCTAAGCTAGGGGTTTGAATAGGTAGATAACACCAGATTACGACACTATATATTACCAGACGCCTTGATCCCCGAAGGGGTGGTCACAAATGAATCACTTCCATGCACCTCTGTCCTCTGTCAGCCGATGCCCCTTGTCCCACCCAACACCACTTTACATACATGTATACAGTACATAACATTTGAAGACTGAGTGCTCCACACAAACTGCAGGATAGAATAACAAATGATGAGCTGAGTAGACGTTTAGGTATAAAGTGTATTAGCGAGGAGATGCGTACAAGTAGACATGGATGGTATGGGCATGTGGAGAGAATGGATGAACAAAATTGGGTGAAAAGATACAGGTCTGTGATTGTGGAGGGAGCTGCATCAAGGGGTGGACCGAGGAAGACCTGGGATCGGACTATACGTGCCGATCTCAAATCCAAAAACTTGACAAGTGAAGCAGTCCTTAACAGGGTTGCCTGGAACGCCGCCATTAGGACTGCACGTATGTGTGGAGCACTCAGTCTTAAAATGTTATGTATGTACATACGTGCAGTTTCAGTCTCTTGTCCTAATGGCAGCGTTCAGGCAACCCTGTTAAGGGCTGCTTCACTTTTCAAATTTTTGGATTCGAGATCGGCACGTATAGTCATCCCGGTCCACCCCTTGGTGCAGCTCCCTCCACAAGACCTGCATCTTTTCACCCAATTTTGTTCATCCATTCTCTCCACATGTCCATACCATCCCAGTCTACTTGTACGCATCACCTCGCTAATACTCTTTATACTTAAGTCTCTTCAGCTCATCATTTGTCATTCTATCCTGCAGCCTGGCCCCACACATCCATCTCGCCATTCTCATCTCATTACGTTCCATTCTGTTGACATCCTCTACTTTAACGGCCCATGTTTCTGAGGCATACGTCATAGCACTTCTAAAGCTCGGTTCACCCATGCACAAATTAACGTCCCGTCCGGCCACGACCAAATAAATAGGCAGGCCGGCATCAATCTGGAGGCCCTATGGTACACATGCACGAATTAACATCCCGTCCGTCCCCGACCCCTTTTGCTCGGTTCACACATGCATGAATTAAAGATCCGTCCGTCCCCGACCCCTTAATTCGCCTGCAAACGAGCAAGGACGCCGGCAAAATCGCCTATGGTCGGTACACGGACGTGCGGTGTCACCAGCTCACGTGACGCGACGGTGCCACATCGCCGACTCTCCTTCCAACGTTTTTTTTCCACCGTTCTCATCCCGTTCGTCGGCGTCTAGACGCCGACTGCTCCCGTGGGTGTCCCGGCCTGACACTTTTTGTGGCAGTTGCCCCGGCCCACGCCGACCATTTTATACATGCACAAAATGTTCGCCGCCTCCCGCCCCGCGCCCGTGTGCTGGCAACACCACGCGTCCCTGTACCGACCATAGGCGATTTTGCCGGCGTCCTTGCCCGTTTGCAGGCGAATTAAGAGGTCGGGACGTTAATTCGTGTATGTGTGAACACATGAGGCATACACCTTTCCCTTCAGGGGGAGAGGCATTCTTTTCATGGTCAGCATTGGCAGCAGTTCTCTAAACTTCCCACAGCCACATCTAATTCTAGCGACAGTGGCAGCCTCGGCTCCACAACCGGCAGAGATGGTATCTCCTAGGTAACAAAACTTGTCCACCAGCTCCAATGACTCATTTCCAAAATTCACAGCTCCAGAAGCCGATTGCACCACCAAAGTGGCGGGCGGTGAGGCCGCCGCATCCCTATATCAGAAAAAGGCCGACTTGTGCAAGTGGGGTGTGAGATTAAGACACTAGGGAACCATGGGGTACACCATTATGGCCCCATTGCCTTCACCACTCTCAGGAAAAAAGTTAGAAATAAGAATGATGAAAAGGGTGAAGTCAGAACTGGCTATGGGAAGTAGAGGACACCAACCCTCACTCTGTCAGATCCAGCCCACCACTTGTGGTGGGCATAAACACTATTAGCACTGGGCCACTTGAGATATTGCTGGGTGTACGTTATTGTAGTTACCGTTGGTAGTGAGACGTGGCCAATTAAAAAGGAAAATGCCCATAGACTTATAGTAGGTTTTTACACCATGCCCAAAAGGGAGGTTCTGGAGCTCCAATCTTATTTTTAACCATCTTAACAATTTTACCAACACACCTAAACTTTGTTTGATGCGAAAATAGCCTCCCGAAAATATACCCAGGGCGGGAATAGAACCCGGGACCAGTTAGACCAATAGAGATATCTCACTTGGCCTGGTCGGCTCGAGTATATTTCCGCATCTTGTTAATTTTAAGATAACCTATTTTTACTGACTTTACAACGTGAGTGTACTGAAATGTACATAAGCAATCGGTCTGCTGGTCCACCCATGGCATTTCCATTTCCACTCTGAATACGGCCTTCACCCGCAAGCATTAACTTTTAAAATTTTATTTTTTACCGATGCCTTCATAGCCTATCGATATAGGAACTAATTTAATGCGGGAACATTGCTGATCGCCAAGCAGCATCATAAATTCAAAGCAAATTGGTTTTGGCCTTTCGGGGGGGTTTCCAGAAAAGCTTTTACTATACGAATAATACTATTACTCACAAGATGTGCCATTATTTTTCAGTCACCCTACAGTAGAAAACCCCAACACTGGGGAACGATGTAGCTGAAGGGGAGTGTAATTGCGAGGTGTGCTAAGAGGGATATTTTAAGTTAGCCCTATTATCACGTTTTCTTTATTCTGCAGCCAAAAAGAGAAAACCTTACATTATTTTTACAAGGTAATCTTTAATAATAGATTTTAAATTTATAAGTCCGACATTTATTATCACACACTCAATCACAAATACACAAAATATTAATTGTAAAAAAGATTATCCTTTTCAAAAGTAAATGAGGCATAGCCTACCTAATGACCTACTGTGTTGGTAATGGGAAAGATAAAGGAGAATAAATGTAATTGAAAGGTGGTTAACTAATAGGAAAGCTAAAGGAAGATGAGTGTAATCGAAGGGTTGATAATAGGAAAGCTAAAAGAGACTAAGTGTAACCGAAGGGTTGGTAATGGTAAAGTTAAAGGATGATTGTAATCTTCTTCACCGTTGATGCACAGTGTGCTAAGGGTCACTTCCCCAGATAACTGTGCAAGTGTAGGATTATAAGTTTTGATAAGGCAACTGATGGGGTTCCATGGCAAGTGTTTAAATGTCAATCAGGAGGGGCATTGGCGTTGATAGGCGGTCACATCTTGTAGTAATGTACCGGTATTTGTACTTTATTGGTCTTAGATCCGGCCACTTGCATGAAGAAAGGTAGCAAGTGCATTGGCGATTGTTTGGAGGTTTGAAGTAGGCAAGGTACCACTGCCTAGGATGTGATGTAAATTAAATACTCCACCCAGACGTACTACCTGTATACTGTCGAAGTGTGGTGCGAGCTTCATGATGTCGTGGGCAACAGATGAGGAGGTGGTGGATGGTCTCAGGGACATGGCAATAGGCACAGTTGCCATCAGGGTGTAGGCCAATTCGGTGCATGTGTGCAGCCAATTTGGTGTGACCGAGGCGAAGTCTGGTAGTGGCTTTGCTGACAACCCTGGACTTGTATCTAGTATGGCGCCAGACAGCCCACTCACTTTGAATATCCCCACAGTGAGTTTGGGCAATTTGTATTTTCCATGTGTCAATGAAGATCCAGTGACCAATTTGCGGAGGATTGTCTTCTTGTCGGTTACAGTATAGGGCAGCTTTGTAGTGCGTTGAACGGTGTGCATGTCTCGAGCGAGGGAGTCTACAATATCATTATGGAGAACTCCAGTATGGCTGGGAATCCATTGGAAGGAGACAGAGTAGCTTTGCCCGTGGTGTTGAGTGAGGAGCAGTAGTATTGGGTAGATTAGTTCTTTGTTGGTCTTGGAGGAGTAGGTTATCGTCTGAAGGGCGCTTCGAGAATCACAGCAAAGTATGTTGTCGCCAACTGGGAGTGTAGAGATGATTTCCAGAGCTTTTAGCAGGCCAAAAAGCTCTGCACTGAAGATGGATGTGTGGCAAGGTAGTTTCCAGCACATTTTAAGATGAAATTTGTGAATCCACAAGGCAGCTGAAACAGACGGGTTAGTATCGCCATTGATAAGGGATCCATCAGTATATATGCAGGTAGAATTTGCAGGATATGATGCTAAGATTCTCAGGGTCTCCTGTTTGTGAAGAGAGGGGTTGTCATCTTTTCTCATGCCTGGTAGAGGGTCGAGGATAGCGGCAGGAGACACTAATTTCTATGGTGGTATTGGGGGAACTAAAGGAACGGTGTAGCTGTTGCGGAATATTGAAGCACGTTGGTTAATTAGATGTCCAATCCTGTCTCTAAACGGAACTCTATGGGTGTAGGGGATATCTGGGTAGAGTGGAATGTCATGCAGATTTGAGGAGAATGAGTGAGACCTTGGTGCACTATAGTTGACTGCAAAGTAGTTAGTACATAGAAGGTTCCTTCTGACTTGGAGGGGAAGCAGGTTTGTCTCACTAATCTATACAGGCCGGCGATAGGAGAAGAACGTAGGGGCGGTAGGGCACCAGTCATCATCCTCATGGCGTTGTTCTGTATAATCTCTAGTTTCTTGGAGTTGGTAGGTGCTGCTGATGCAAATGCCTGAGAACAATAATCGAGCTTGCTCCTAATGTATGCGGTGTAGAAGAGACGTTGAATCATCGGTTGAGCACCCCACTTCGCTTCATGATGTTTAGGCGTGTCTGTGAGGTGTCGAGTAGGTAATCTATATGTGCTTTCCAAGTTAAAAGGGGTGCATCGAAAATAACCCCGAGATAATTATGATTAGGAACATTATAGCGAGTTGGTCATTGTTGAGGGTGAGTGATAAATCAGGGACAGGTCTTCTTCGGGAGTAGATCTGGAACACAGATTGTGTAGGATTAAGTTGTAGGCCCCACGTAAGAATCCAACGACTCGAGGAAGTGAGGGCTGTTTGAATAGTGCGTTTCGCTTGAGATGGATCATTATGCGAGTAATATAGAGCAAGGTCATCTGCATAAGATACTAGATGTACTGGAGAGAGATCGGGAAAATCAGCCAAGTAACATGGGAGAAGGAGCGGGCTAAGACCGGAGCCTTGGGGAAGACCCTTACCATGTCGAACCGTCTGGGAAAAGCTACCCTGTAGAAAAACACGGCTTGTCCGTGATTGTAATTGAAGGGTTGGTAATGGGAAAGCTAAAGGATGATGAGTGTAATCGAAGGTTTGGTAATAGCCTAATAGGAAAGCTAAAGGAAGATGAGTGTAATTGAAGGGTTGGTAATGGGAAAGCTAAAGGATGATGAGTGTAATCGAAGGTTTGGTAATAGCCTAATAGGAAAGCTAAAGGAAGATGAGTGTAATTGAAGGGTTGGTAATGGGAAAGCGATACAAACGGATATTCGATTTATATGATAGTCTACCGGGTGAACCGGGTGAAAGAGAGACCGGTGTAAGTGTTTGTTCCGGTATGATAAGAAGAAGAAGAGGAATATTTGTTTACTTAAGGGAGCCCACCTGGCTTTTTTTTTTCTCTATCTCTCCCTCTCTGTTTGGCTTGTATCCATTCGGCCCCATTCAGCCTACTGTTTGAAGACGTTTACCCCCATCCAGGAGTCAATATTTTCCTGGCGAGCGGTATCGAGCCAACATATATATATTTTTGATTTGACAGCAAGGTAAATTTGTAAATTTTTCGATAGAAAAATTTCTCCGGCAAAGCCGGATTTTTCCATACAATGCTGGCTCGCTACCGCTTGCCAGGAAGAAATCGACACCTGGATGGGGATAAACGTCTTAAAACAGTTGGCTGAATGGGGCCAAATGGATTCAAGCCAGAGAAAGAGAGAAAAGGAGAGAAATATAAAACAAAAGCAGGTGACCCCCCTTAAGACGCCTTGTTGTTTAACCGCCTCAATATTAGAACGCTTCTAAATTATGGTTATCATTAGACGATATTATGCAGTTTCGAGAGGACTTTTATTAAATCAAAGGGGTACAAACTGTCATAATGTACTTGTTATCTCCCACAAATGCTGCTTAAAATCGTCTAATGATAGCCCGAATAATGTGCCAAAAGCGTCCTTAACCCCTGCTGTACCGGCGACGTCTTTTATATTTGATTTCAGACGATTTTATGAAGCTTAGGGAGGATGTATGGTAGCTTAAAGGTTACAAATGAGATAGTCTAGCTTTATAATTGCTAGAGGTCCTTCCTAACCTGAACAGTATCGTTTAACCCCTTCTTTACCGAGACGTCTTTTTAGTTTTATTCTAGCTATATTTAGACGATTGTGTGCAGCTTAAGAAGGATCTTTGTTAGTTCAAAGGGTTAAGTGAGATAGTTCGAAACTTCTTAATTGCTGGTTACCCTTTTTAAACTTAATACAATCGTCTAATAGTTGCCAGAATATAACGAAAAGGACGTCACCGGTACAGAAGGGGTTAAATACTGCGAGGGTTAACTCACACTCCAACTTGTCTTCCTCTTGGATAACAGATCAGGCTAAAGTTAACCGATTTTCGTTACTATTAACCCTTTCACTGCCGAGGATGTATTTTGTTGTTTTTATCAGCTACATGAAACGATTTTATGCAGCTTAGGAAGGATCTGTGGTAGTCAAAAGGGTTAAGGGAGATAGTTCGCAGCCTTTTAATTGCTGGAGTCTCCTATAAAACTGAATAAAATCGTCTAATAGTGATGAAGTTAAAAAGACGTTGCCGGTACAGAATGGGTCATGTGCAGGTCACTTACGAAGAGTAGGTAATAGATAGACTACCAGAACGACAGTGTGAACCTAGAGATGGTGCTAGAAGAGAGTTAGTTAGTAAAAATAGGACTTCAGAGGCTATCAACCCTTCTGGATTATTAAGCCAGCACGCTGAAAGTCAGGAATAGCGTCAGGACTGGAGCCCCTTTTCGAGACCTCCAATCCCTTAAGAAGAGAGGTAGATAGAGAACCAGATAGACTGAGATCCAAATGTTTTCTTGGGTGAGATGAGATGAGACAGTTAACTCTTTCAGTATTATTAGGACGACCTTGTTCACTTCATTTTCCTGGCTATTATTAGGGGATTTAATGCAACCTAAAAGGATCTCTAGGAATCAAGAGGCCAAAACTAACTCCATTCTGCCTCTGAATCCCACAGGTCTTTCTTAAACTGAATACACTCGTCTAATGATATCCAGAACTAAACTGTAGAATGCGTCGTAATCCTCACGGGGTTAAGGGAGCTCAGACGGTATTGTGCAGCATACAGTAATTTACTGGTTCGGTTCAATGGTTTAAGGAGGGGGTTTAGTTTGTTCTCTATACCTCTATCAAACTTAAAAAAACACCCACAAGTCTCCCCTTCGATATAAATGTGTACATTTTTCGGTGGAAAAATGTCCCGGCCGAAGGCCAATTCCTCTTCAAATACAGGCTCGCTATCGCTCGCCAAGACAAAAATCGACACCTAAATGGCACGAAAGGTCTTGATATTGGCAAAGAAATGGGGCAAAAGGTCTAAAAATCGCCAAACTAATGGGGCGAATGTCCTGAAATCCCATAGCTAATAGGGCTAAACATGAGGGAGGAGGAGGACTCGAAAAAAAAAACTGCCTCCCCTTAACATCTGAATGATCGGAGTGAAAAAATAAGAAGTTCGTGAGACACTTTTTCGCTGCAGTGGACTGACGAAAGGTGGTGAAATTTTTCCTGTAGACGTGAATTATTGCTGGAATGAAAACCGGAGATAGTGTTGCCAATTTAGCTACTTTCTCGCTAGATCTAGAGGTATTTACTTCGATCTAGAGGCAAATGTTTACATCTCGCGGTATGAATTCTAGCGATATATAGATTTGAGCCATTTTAGAGCTATATTCAAGAGATTGTGGCATTATTCTAGTGATATTTTGGAGATTTGAGCCATTTTAGAGCGATATTCAAGAGATTGTGGCATTATTCTAGCGATATTCTGGAGATTTGAGCCATTTTAGAGCGATATTCAAGAGATTGTGGCATTATTTTAGCCATTTTCGGCATATATTTACTATCTAGCGGACTGGATTTGGTAACCCTGGGGCCCGGAGACGAGAAATGTGAGTCAGTTCAGTTGATAGACTAAGCCTTTACAACGGCGCTTTCCTAGGGTTTTTGTTTTACTTTTATTTATTTATGTGTATTTGTGTCGTGCTTTTATTTATTTATGTGTCGTGCTTTTATTTATTTATGTGTATTTATGTGTCGTGCTTTTTCACTGTGATTCTTTTCTTAGTCGCTCATGTTTCCTCCAAATCTTGTAGATGAGATTTTTGCCAATGCTTATAAGTGAAAGAGAAGGTATTGAGGGATAAGCCTGTACAATGGCACCTCGTATCTACTTTTCGAAGAGTGTTGAGAAGGGAGAAGGGGTGTTGGAGTGGCTTTGTTGTGGTCAGGTCAGGTATCGAGGGGTAAGCCTGTACAACGGCACCTTGTATCTACTTTTTGAAGTGTTGAGAAGGGAGAAGGGGTGTTGGAGTGGCTTTGTTGTGGTCAGGTCAGGTATCGAGGGGTAAGCCTGTACAACGGCACCTTGTATCTACTTTTTGAAGTGTTGAGAAGGGAGAAGGGGTGTTGGAGAGTCATAAAGCTGTTGGGGTGGCTTTGTTGTGTCAGGTATTGAGGGATAATTAGCCTGTACAACGGCACCTCGTATCTACTTATCGAAGAGTGTTGAGAAGGGAGAAGGGGTGTTGGAGAGTCCTAAAGCTGTTGGGGTGGCTTTGTTGTGGTCCGGTCAGGTATTGAGGGATAATTAGCCTGTACAACGGCACCTCGTATCTACTTATCGAAGAGTGTTGAGAAGGGGTGTTGGAAAGAGATAAAACTGTTGGAGTGGCTTTGTTGTGGTCAGGTCAGGTATTGAGGGATAATTAGCCCAAGCACAACGAATATAATTATATTCTTTAGAATAACTTCTCTACACAATTAACCCTTTCCAGATACGATGGCACATTTGTTTTCTGTTATCTGTCTATTATAGACAATTATTTTCAAATTGGGAAAGGTACGTGGAGGTCAGAGGGCTAATTGACCACTTGCGAGTTTCAGGCTATAAGGAAGTTGGAGCCGTGAACATCGATATTAAACAGAAATACAATAATAATTTAAGTTTCTGATGGATAAATGGTATGTTGAATTGGGTTTTATGTATTTATATATGTACTCGTACATCCGTATTTTAGCTGTAAATTATGTTACATATCGTTGTCTACAGCTCCAACTTCCTTATAGAACGAAACTCGCAAGTCGGCAATTGAGATAGTCTGTACCCTTTTAATTCCCACAGATCCTTCCTAAGTTGTATACAATTGTTTAACCCCTTCTGTACCGGCGACGTCTTTTTTATTTGATTTCCGCTACTTTTAGACGATTTTATGAGGCTTAGGAAGGATATGTGGTAGCTAAAAGGATTCACTGAGATAGTTGGTAGCCTTTTGATTGGCAGACGTCCTTCCTAAGCTCAATAAAATCATCAAATAGTTGCCAGAATATAATGAAAAGTACATCACCGGTACAGAAGGGGTTACTGATAGCCAGAATAAACTAAAAATGCGACATACTCCTCAAGGGGCCAAGTAAATGAAAGCCATCCATACCGGTTTACTAAATAAATACAAATTTAGAAGATAAGAAAAGTAAACTAAGCTTCTTTAACCCTATTAGGCGCAGGGCGGGCCAATTTCGATCCTCCCTGTTTTACTCCATTAGTTTGTAGATTTAAAGACGTTTCACCTCATTAGTTTGGCGATTATAAGATGCTTCAATCCAATAAGGTGTCAATTTTTCCTGGGCGAGCGAGAGCGAGCCTGCAATTTGGGAGAAACCGGCCTTTGGCCGGGACATTTTTCTACCGAAAAATGTACATATTTAGCTTGAATGGAGTCTGGGGGACGTTTTTTAGTTTAAAGGGGGTCTGGAGAGGCGTGTTTCTAAGTCTCGGGGTGAACTAAAAAACACATTGTTCAAAAGTGGCTAAAACAATTCAAACCCTCAATAATAATTAAACAAAATATCATAATAACCCCCAAGACGTTGCACCTAATAGTGTTAATTAACCCTTTCAGTATGCAAGGACGCAATTTTCACTTTATTTTGGCTAACATTGGACGGTTTAATCGAAGGGAATAACTCTATTTCAATTAACTCTCTGACCCCCACAGTTCCTTTCTAATCTGATAAAGTCGTCTATTTTAATAGCCAGGATATAGAGAAGAAAGGCGTCCTGTATCTTGAAAAGGTTAAATCTTTCCATTATAGACCTTCATATCTAAATTAATATCCATCAAATGAGAAACAAAGTTAAATATTGTACAAATATTGTTAATCTCCATAAAACTAAAAACAGAAATAGAACACAGATTACCCTAATCTCCATAAAACTAAAAACTTAAAAATTAAATGCATTAACTATATTAATAAACAAAAAACAATGTAGGTTCCTGATGGATAGGCATGCGCTCTACTGAGTGGCCCTCTCGTTGATTAACCCCTTTGATAACTATCAATCCTTCCTAAGTTGGTCAAAATCCACTGCAAACCAAATGGAATCGATCGCTTCCAAATCATCATCAATATTTTCGTTTGCAAGCTTCTCAGCGTAACCTAAATCAATTAATCTTGTGTAATATTTACCTGGGGTGCCACAAACCATAACATTTTCATAATGTATATCACCGTGGATGTAACCAGCATCGTGAAGGTCCTTGACTTTGCGGTTCATATCTTGTTCAAGCATCTCAGTCAGCTGACTGGTGCTAAATGCATTTTTGGAAGCAAAATCACGCAGAGTCATGCCCTCGACATACTCCATAATGAAAACTGAGCCATCATGACTTAGAGCTATTACCTTAGGTACACCTCCAGCCCCATTTAAATCATACATGACTTGAACTTCTGCCACAAAGTCACTATCCTCCGCTCCGGTACTCTCCTTCATACAACAGTTTACTCCCTTGTATGTAACCAAAGATACAAGGCCAAACTCACCTTCACCAAGTTCTTTGATAATGTTAACATGACCCATCACCTCCTCGCGGGTGTACATTAGTGCGTCCATTTCACTATTTGACACGCTGGTATTATAAAAGCGTGTCAAATAGTTAGTTATAACGGTGTTATAGCTAATGGAATGTTGATATAATTATATAATCTTGCTCGAGAGAGCGGAGGTAATCTTCTCCGTATTGAAAGCAGGAATCAAAAGGGCGACTGATGAACAACTGCTCAGCAAATTGTAGACATAGGCTAGGCTATACATAATCGCTTGTGAAGTCTCTTTATAATTATAATTTTTATTATATTACATGATAATAAATTACATTAAGTCAAATAGATCACAAAATATAAGGAAATAATTATTCAAACGAATAATTAAGTCTAAATTATGTGCACTCTAAATATAATGAAAGGTTACCCCTAAGAAATACAATTTTCTTTTATTGTTCTTGGAGCTGAAGAAAACTAGAAATTTAAGGGTAACTTTACTATTATTTTTAACATGTTGAGGGCCCGTGCAAGGCTGTTCTCGGGTAGCTGCGCAGCATAATATGCGCGAGTTGTGCAGGAGGTGACGGCATAAGGACATAATTAATAAGAAGATAAAGCATTAATAGTACAAACGATGAGTTAACCAGAGAAAAGAAAATCTCGGTAATCACATTTTAAACCTTAAGGGTGTGTTTTATTCTGGACCCCCTTCTCCCTCATGATTAACACCATTAGTTTCAGGGTTTTAAGACGTTTGCTCCATTAGCTTAGGTGATTTTAAGACCTTTCGCTCCATTTCTTTGTCAAGCTTTAATGCTATTTAGGTGTCGATTCAGAAAAAAGAAAAGAAATGCGTATAGGAGCTTGAAAGGGTTTAACTTTCCTGTACAACGGCACCTCGTATCTACTTATCGAAGAGTGTTGAGAGGGGAGAAGGGGTGTTGGAGTGAGTGGAAGCTGTTGGAGTGGCTTTGTTAATTTCATTGGCGGTGTTTGGTGTTGTGGTGAAATTAATTAAATATAAATAACAGGAAAGTAGAAGAACGTAGCCAGGTTTAGAAGAAAAAAAAACAGATTAAGGGGGGATTGTTCACTTTTTGGGCGATGTTTGCATGTATTCATTATTTTTCTAGTTTCCTCTCTAGACCTCCATCAAATAAAAAAAAAAAACATCCATTAGATCCCCCTTCTAGATTAATTTGTAAATTTTTCGGTAGAAAAATGTCTCGGCCGAAGGCCGGTTCTTCCAACATTACAGGCTCACTATCGTTCGCCAGGGAAAAAAATCGACACCTAAATAGCACGAAAGGTTTAAATATTGACGAAGATATGGGGGCGAAAGGTCTTAAAATCGACTAACTAATGGGGCAAGCATCATAACATCTGAAAACTAATGGGGCTAAACATGAGGGAGAAAGTGGTCCAGAAAAGCGGCCCATGTTCCCTTAAAGGCTTAAACTATGATAATCTCCGAGGAAAAGTAAAGCAACTGATATTATACACAGTAAGACAAATCTTGAACCACGTATTGCAAACTTAAGGGGGTCACCTGATTTTTTTCTCTCCTTTTCTTTCTTTCTCTGGCTTGTATCCATTCGGCCCCATTCAGCCTACTGTTTTAAGACGTTTATCCCCATCCAGGTGTCGATTTATTCCTGGTTTAGCGATAGCGAGCCAGCATTGTATGGAGAAATCCGGCTTCGCCGGTGACATTTTTCTATCGAAAAACTACTTTCTACTTTTCCTATTTCTTTTATGAAGAGTGTAGAGAGGGGAGAAGGTGTGTTGGAAAGAGAGGAAGCTGTTGGAGTGGCTTTGTTATGAGTAGCGTGTGATGATGGAGGGGGGAATGAATCCAAGAAAGGCTGGAGGGAAAGTGATCATTGGCAACTTTCCCCCGACCACATTGCTTTGATTTCTTGGATCCATTTCCCCGCGGTTGCGGTGGTGGGTTGGTCTTAGTAGGAGTGGAGTTCAACACTGCCTGCCCTTCATAGCTCAATCGTGGTCTTTACAGTTAAATTCATCTCTGTTTGGTTAATGATTTGGGTCTGGGAAACATATTATCTAGTATCAGGTACTCCGGCCCGATCACAAAATTTAGAAGTTGACAACAGAGGCAGCCCCTATGGACCTTATTTTATCCTGTCTGCCCACTAAATTTGCGAAAATCAGTTCATAACTTATATCACATCTGCCTGTCATATTTCGTGAAAACCTCTGCATCACCTCCTAAATTGAATAGCTCCATCCTTAGTGCCCGCCAAATTTTGTTAAAATCGGTTCATAACTTTGTGAGATATCTTGTTTACAGACAAACAAACGTAGTCGAAAACAGAACCTCCGAATATCTTCGTTGGCAGAGGTAATATATATAGATCGGAAAGAGAGAAATACTATAGTCTATTCGCTGTAAGTAGGCAAGAAATCATGACTATCCTCTGTAACTCATAAAACGACTAGAGTAATCGAGCTTATATTACTACCATTTGGGAAGAGTCGGTCAAGGAATAAATGTGGTAATGTACAGCCAATTTGCTCTAGCCCTCTTTGAGTTACAAAGGATAGAGGCAATAACTTCTCGCCTACTTACAGCGAATAGACTATAGCACACCAACAGTCAGAAAGCTAGTACTTGTCTATACCACCTATGGACTTGTATTAAGGTGGTAGTGCTTGTTTTTTAGTCTATGTATTAACAAAAAAATGGGGATTAAACCTGAGTATATAGATAGATAGATAGATAGATAGATTTATAGATTTATATATTTTTTAGTTTCCTCGCTACACCCCCATCAAGCTTAAAAAAAAAAACCCCACTAGACCCCCTTTCAAGATAAATTTGTACATTTTTCGGTAGAAAAATTTCCCGGCCGAAGGCCGATTCTTTCTAAAATTACAGGTTCGCTATCGCTCGCCAGAAAAAAAATAGACACCTAAATGGCACGAAATGTCTAAATATTGACAAAGAAATGGGGCAAAAGGTGTTAAAATCGCCAAACTAATGGGCCAAACTACTTAAAATCTGAAAATAATGGGGCTAAACATGAGGAAGAAGAGGGACCAGAAAAGCGACCAGCCATCTCCCCTTAAAGAAGTCCCTTTGGGCTAAACTTTCTTCCGTGTGATTTATCGGGCGAGGGGTAAACAACGCTAGATATATATAGCAGCATTCCGCGCCTCAGGTATACTGTAAACAAATACCAGTTATAACCCTTTCAAGATCCAATACCCGTTTCTTTTCTGGTTTCTGTCTATTTTTAGATTTTATTTGGATTAGGAGGGCTATGTGGAATTCAGAGGGTTAATCGGGAAAGTCTGTACCCTTTTCATTCCCACACATCCTTCTTAAGCTGTATAAAATCGTCTACTGATAGCCAGAATAAACTGTCAAAACACAAGGTTTTAAAAAAATAAAGTTTGATTTTTGGCGAATGGCTTTTCGAAAATGGAATCTACGACTATGTATGAAAGGTGTTGTGTGAGAGAAATCGAGTGGCACCAGGTAAAATTAATTTAGACTTTTAGTTTGGGCTACAGAACACTTTAAAAGTTGAAAAAGTGCTAATTTCGGGCGTTTCTGGAGTTCGATTCAAAATCTAAATCCTAAAGTAATGGTCTGATTTGAATTTTGTTTGTGCCATTGGATTCAGCGGGTGAAATTGTACTTGTGGTAGATCATTGAGCAAAATCCATACATAAATAACCCGTCTATGGGTGATTTCTAAGTTTTCATAATTATAATTGGGCCTACAAAATGGTCTAAATCCAAACATTCATATACCGTTGGAATTGCAACGACGAGACGAATCTATAATTATATACCCTTGAAAACACAATATTCAACATAAAAAAATCCAAATACAAAAATAGGTCTATTTGACCTAAATATGGTCTAAATAAAATAAAAAATAAATATATATATATATCTATATATATATATATATATATATATATATACATATATATACATATATATACATATATACATATATATATATACAGTATACATATATATACCGTTGGAATCGCAACGACGAGAGGAATCCATATGCAGTATACCCTTGAAAACACAAACAAGTCAAAATAAAAAGTAGGTCTATTGGGTCTACAAATTGTCTAAATAAATAAAACAATATACCGTTGGAATCGTAACGACGAGAGGAATCCATATTAACCTTTGAAAACACACAATTCGAACATGATCTGCCAAGGTACTCGGCTTCGCCTGGACTAATTTGAGGATGAACATGGAAGTAGAGGAGTCACTGCATGATAGTGTGGTAATCCAAACATTGACGTACGGGAGTGACAAATCAAGAGGGAGAGGGGTGGAAATGAGTTACTTGAGAAGTGTGTGTGTGTGGAGTCACGTAGAGAGAGGAATGAGGAAGTACAGTCACTCATAAAAGTTCGTGGAGCTCACCTATTTCTAAATATGGAAGTATATCTCTGGAGACGAATATTTGAATGCCATTTTCTGTATATCAACTACGAAACTACAGTATATCTGCTATTTAATTATAAGCAAATTTCATCCAAAATTCATACCAAATGGTTATAATTTCATAAAGAAAAACCTAGTGGGTCCACGAATTTGTATAAGTAACTGCACGAGAGCGCTGTGGTGTGGATGTGGACGTTCTGGAGAGTATGAAGAGGAACACCTTGAGGTAGTTCGGTCATATGGAACGCATGGCAAATGAGAGCATGACTAAATGAGTGTATGAGAGTGAGGTGGAAGAGCAGAGAGGAAGAGCCTACCGAGAGTGAGGTGGAAGGATGGAGTTGAGAGGATTCGTGGCCACCCCCACGGATTATAGGTTGTCTGGCAATAGATTGTAGTTAAAATTCACACACACACACACACACACACACACACACACACACACACACACACATTCACACACACACACACACACACACACACACACACACAAACACACACACACATTCACACATTCATATTCACACGCTAGAAATTGTGCACTTATTTCTTTTGCTTTCTCATCTTCCTTTCACTCCTCTAAATCCCTCATCATCTTCAATTCCTCAAAAAAAAAAAAAATCTCCTCTTTCTCAACATTTCCTGGATCCCCTTGCTTCTCGGAACATAAAAACAAAATATATTGCTTGCCGATTTTAGAACTTTCAACCCATTTGTCATTTTTAAGACGCTTCGTACCATTTAGATGTCGATGTTTTCCTGGCGTGCGTTAGCGAGCCGGTAATTTATATTACAGGCTCGCTATCGCTCGCCACCAAAAACTCGACACCTAAATGGCACGAAAGGTCTTAAAATTGACATAAATGGAGTGAAAGTTCTTAAAATCGCCCAAACTAATGGGGCGAACGTCTTAAAATTTCAAAAGCAAAAAATATATCGAAATCAAACTAAAATAACAAACCAACCTCTCGAGCCATACCGGAATGCTGCCACCACGAACCTTTACCGATCATAGATATAATGGCAGGGAGTGGGCTGGAAATATATGAAGGAAAAGTGTTTGTACAAGCCCAAGACCTTCAACACTCACCTCAGGAAACATTGCTAAGGACCCAGACTAAAAAAAAAACAATCCTATTTTGCGGAGAGAGGAAAGCTCTACTTTTAGTTTGTTTCCTAGACCTCCATCAAGCTATATATTTATACATTTTTCGGTAGAAAAATGTCACCTCTTAATATACAGTATCGCTATCGCTCGCCAGGAAAAAATCGAAACCTAAATAACAAGAAAGGTGTTTAAAGAAATCGGGCAAAGGGTCTTAAATCGCCAAACTAATGAAACGAACGTCTTAAAATCTTAAACTAATGAGACTAAACATGAGTGAGAAAAAGCAACTACCTGCCCCGTAATAAGCAAATACCTGCCCCGTAATAAGCGATTATATACAGTATGATGAACATTGACGCTAGAAAAAGTACTAAAGTCTACTGTCGTCTTGCATAATGAGGGAAACTGTATTTAGTACCAGCACACATTGTAAACATTGGCCCCATGATCTTTCCTACATTTGTTGAACGAGGGAAACTCTCCAGCAAAGAAAGTATGTATGTAGAAAGTATGCATGTAGAAAGTATGTATGTAGAAAGTATGTGTGTAGAAAGTATGCATGTACAAAGTATGTATGTAGAAAGTATGTATGTAGAAAGTATGCATGTAGAAAGTATGCATGTAAATTCGTAGAAAGTATGTATGTAGAAAGTATGTATGTAGAAAGTATGTATGTAGAAAGTATGCATGTAGAAAGTGTGTATGTAGAAAGTATGTATGTAGAAAGTATGCATGTAGAAAGTATGCATGTAGAAAGTATGTATGTAGAAAGTATGTATGTAGAAAGTATGTATGTAGAAAGTATGCATGTAGAAAGTATGTATGTAGAAAGTATGCATATATAAAGTATGTATGTAGAAAGTATGCATGTAGAAAGTGTGTATGTAGAAAGTATGCATGTAGAAAGTATGCATATATAAAGTATGTATGTAGAAAGTATGTATGTAGAAAGTATGTATGTAGAAAGTATGTATGTAGAAAGTATGCATGTAGAAAGTATGTATGTAGAAAGTATGCATGTAGAAAGTATGTATGTAGGAAGTATGTATGTAGAAAGTATGTATGTATGAAGTATATATGTAGGAAGTATGTATGTAGATTGAGACATAAAACGGTACTTTATTTGTCTAACGATGGAAACTGTAGCCTAATCACCTCCTCTAAATCGTTACTCTGGTTTAAGGGTGGGATTTTTATTTATTTTTGTTTTATCTCTATCAACTATGCGGAAGCAGAGTGTTTACCTAACGCTAAATAGGAATATGATATAACCGGACACTTCTGAAGTCCCAGCTGGAGTCTAAAATAATATATAAGAGTGTCTCCATTTCCTGTACAATCTTATGCCCTATCCGTGACTTGAATATCCAAATATTTATAATACAACAACACAAGTATAATCTTGCAGGTTGGGTTAAGCCCCGACTCCCACTTTCCCACTACAATTCCATCCCTTACCAAATACGAAATTGTAGATCATCTGAAATATAATATACAATAATTATATTGCCTCGTGTGTGTTCAATAATGATTGTAATGGATGTTGCAAAGCCATTATATATCACAACTGTACAGTGGCGTTGTGTGTGTGTAAGTGTGAGAGTCCGAGTGTAGGGGGTGAGACAGTGAAGCACGGGAACGAGGTGGCTTCAGAGATGGGGTCGTTTCGGGCCATGAGTGAGCACCGTGCCTCATGTGAAGGCAAGATGGCAGGTGCTCGTTGTACTCTACGTGCTTCACATGTCTCACTCCCTAGACTGAAACAAGACCTCACGGGCTTCACTGTTCATTGTTAAGCGGTGAATGTTAAGGCTCTCAGCCTATGCCCGAGAGGAAGTAAGTTGGAATATAGAAAAACAAATATATATATATAGGCTATGTGTGGCCGTCAGCACTAGGGAAACGAGGGACTGGAGTTCTCGAAAAGGGGCTCGACCAGTCCCTGACGTTGTTCATGAATTACAGTGTGCTGGCTAAATAATCCAGAAGGGTGAGGCTCGACCAGTCCTGACGTTGTTCATGAATTACAGTGTGCTGGCTAAATAATCCAGAAGGGTGAGGGCTCGACCAGTCCTTGACGTTGTTCTTGAATTACAGTGTGCTGGCTAAATAATCCAGAAGGGTGATAGCCTCTGAATTCCTATTTTAACCACTTCTGTACTGGTGACGTCTATTCATTTTTTTCTGGTTACTAATAGATGATTGTATTCAATTTAAAAGGGGCTTCTAGCAATTAGAAGACTTCGAACTATCTCACTTAGCCCTTTTTTTTACTAACTCAGATCCTTCGCAAACTGCACAAAATCGTCTAAATATAACAAGCATAAAATGAAAAAGACGTCCCCGGTGCAGAAGGGGTTAACTAACTAACTTACAAGGGGAAAACAAAAATAAAGTTATTCAACATGACGAGTGGTTCTTCCCATACAGAAGGCTATTGAGGTAAGGTGGTGAGTAGGCAGGACTCAGGCGCCGGAGAAATCGTGTAGAAAGTTGCGCAAGCGGCGTCTCACTTGTTTTGGACACCTGAGGTATGAAAGTCACTCACCCTCACACCCGTTTGTGAGGAGCTGTCATACGCACTCCATTACAGTACCTGGCATTAGTACCGGTGTTTGTGTGTGGCTAGATCCTCTAGTGAAATTTTCACCCGTATGCGATTATATCGAGGGGAAGAAAGTTGAAGTACCTTGGTGTTTGCATTACTTATTGCTCTCTTTAATCCTTTAGTTTATTTGTTTTTACTTGTGATTTGGACCAGTACAATTTTTGCCAGTTCATCATTTAGTACCCAATCCCATAATCCCAAAGAAGGGGTAAGAGTAAGATCAGCAAACCATAGGATAAGTATAAACACTTACAGGTAGAAGTAGATATAAATGACAAATATTTCCGTTAAAAGCAGGGAATACCTATTACAATCACCATTCATCCTTGATACTCCGAAATCATTGGCTTTATCTCAAATTTTATAAATGTTATTAGTAAATCTGTTTTATAGCAATATCTGGGATGAAGTCCTTTCAATTTTATCAAGCTAAAATGGTACGGAAGCTACCATTACTCTCACTTACACACATTCCCCATAATTTGTGTATCATTAGTCAGCTCTCTTACATCGTCCATTCCCTTATCATGCTTTGGCCCACACTGAGACACCCTATCATACCAACCTCTTCTTTGCCTTCCACAGGGAGTTGAACTTTAGTTCGCATTCTCTTGGCGTCAAATGCTCTTTCGAAACCCCCTTTTAACCAACGCTCATTCTGCGGTCATTCTAGTCGTGTGGCTCATGACTGGATGCCGCATACTAGCCATTTGGAATTATGTAGTTTTTCATTGAAATCATGTATTTCTCCTATTCCATTACAGTGTGCAAAAAATATCATAATAGTTCAGACAACTCTTTTCTAAGCTAGTTACAAAAGTCTGATAGTGCCAAGGACATATTTAAAAAGGACGTCAGATGAAAGCCGTATTTTTAAAACGAATATAACCCCTTCTCAAATGGATAAGCTGAATGGATCTTGATGATTCCTGTTGATTGTGTGGTTGTTTTGTGATAGTTGTTGTTTTTGTGCTTGCGTGGTTGTTTGTCGTAGTGGTAGTGTCTGTGTTTACGTGTGTTTGTTTCTGTAGTTGCTATGTGTGTGTGTGGCTGTTGGTTATTGCAATATGTGTGTGTGTGTGTGTGATACGGCAATACACACATGAGGTTGAAAGCAAAATCACGCAAGGATTAAACATATGACCCACGAGATGCGTTATATACTGTTAATTTACTGTAAGGTGAAGAAGGTGGCATCTGTCTGAACGTAAACATAACAACAGGTGGGTAGGTGTGCTTTGGTGGGTGCTTTGTGTGTGTGTGTGAGTGAGTGAGTTGAGTTGAGTTTTGTAAGTCGATTTTTATTGTGTATGTGGTCCGTGTGTGTGGCGTGTGTTAATATTTGTGTTTATCAGTCTCTGTAGTATTTTTAGTGTGTGTGAGGTTTGTGAGTGTAATAGTGTGTGTATATTGTGTATATTAATGAATGTGTTTGTATTACAGTGTGTGTATTGCTTGTGGGTGTATGTGCTTGTGTGTAGTAGTAGTAGTAGTACGTGTGTGTGTATGTAGTATGTTTGAGCGTTTATAGTGCCTTGGTATGGTTGAGTGTGTATGTGAACGCTTGTAGTACCTGTATATACCGGTATATATATATATGTTTTTGTGCATGTGTTAATAATGAAGCAGAAGGGCTGAAAGCAAAGTGACGCCCCTGGTTGTGGTAGATTCATTAAGCATATGACCTGCGAGTTTGACTAATTACCTAAAGGCGAGCAAGGTGTCGTTTCTCCATGTAAGCGGGATGGCAGGTGTTTGAGAGATATAGAGCGAGAGAGAGTGTGTTTGTATGTGTGTTAGTGTGTGTGTGTGTGTTCTATAAGTATGTGTGTTTTTTGGCTTTGTGAGATTATGCTGAGTGCGTATGTCTGTTGTCCTCCTTGTGTGGGTGGGTGTGTTAGTGCTATTATGAGATGAGTGTATGTGAATGTAGTGCATTTGTATATTCTTATTTTCGTTGTTTTGTATTTTACCCATTAGGTACAGCCATATATAAAGTGCATTTACATTGCATTGGACAGTCACCGTTATTATGATGGTATGTAGTTGAATGTATGTCTTTATCTTTTTCTTATTGTTTGTCAATAACATTAACTAACTATGCCTGAGTAAATCCATACATACATACAACTAACTATGCAAGTATATATGCTAATCTTCAAACATAATGAGTGACACTTGGTGGTGGTGGTGGTGATGGTGGCGGGGTGATATATACGTATATCCTGTGCTAGTACATTGTAACTCATTACCGTAAGTCGAGCAAGGTGGTAACTGTATCCACGTAAACAGGATGACAGGTGTTGTTTGCTGTGTCTGTGTGTGTTTTGTTGTGAATAGTGTGCTCTGTGAGTGTATCTCAGTGTATATTGTGTGTGTGGTCCTTCTGTGGGTATATGTGTTTATTTTAACCCTTTCACTGTGGCGACGTATGAATACGTCCTACGTAAAAAATATGTTTGCTGCTGGCGACATTCTCATACGGTTTGGCATTACCCAGCCGCTCCGCTTGGGAGAGAGGTATTTTCGCTTGTTGCCCACCCTATTAATTCCCACAGATCCTTCTTAAATTGTATAAAATCGCCTAATGATAGCCATAATATACTGTCGAAATGCGTCATAATCCTCAAAGGGGTTAAGGGGGTACTACTCGCTTTTTCTGGACCCCCTTCTCCCTCATGTTTAGCATATTTTTTTTGAGATATTAAGACTTTTGTTCCGTTAGTTTGGCGATTTTGAGACCTCTCACCCCATTACTTTGTCAATATTAAGACCTTTCGTGCCCTTTAGGTGTCGATTTTTTCTGGCGAGCGTGTAATTTTAGAAGGAACCGGCCACATTTTCTACCGAAAAATATACAAATTTATCTTATTATTCAAACATCTCTTCTCTAAGCTAGTTAAAATCGTCTGATGATGCCAATAACATATATTAAAAAGACGTCAGCTGAAAGCCGTATGTTAAAAACTCATATAACCCTTCCCAAATGGAAAAGGCTCACTATCGTTCGCCAGGGAAGAAATCGACACCTAAATAGCACGAAAGGTCTAAATATTGACGAAGAAATGAGGCGAAAGGTCTTAAAATCGACTAACTAATGGGGCAAGCATCTTAACATATGAAAACTAATGGGGCTAAACATGAGGGAGAAAAGGGGCCAGAAAAAACGACCCATGTCCCCTTAACTGATGACGTTGGTGGGGGTAGCCGTTGTGGTGGCAGTAGTACTCTATAGTCTGTTTCTCTTCATCTGACGGTAAATTGCAAAGTTCCCATCAATATGTCTCAGTTATTTTGAAGATTTTGCAGTGAAACATGGTGGTAATTATATAAACTTGGTCTTAATACGATGCAGAGACATAGTGGTTTCATATGTTTCCATTAAGTATCGAGAAATTAGCTGCTCAGGGATTCAATTGATCGTCAGATGAAAATAAACAGAGTATAGTTATTTTGTTGATACTGTATATTATCAACTCTGCGTAAGCAACATAATCTCTGGTATGACTGTGAATGCAAGATACAATGATAGCTACTACATCTAGGTATTCTGAAGACAGTAATGTCCGAAGTTCGGAGAATTTATTCCTAATTGACCTGGAAATGTCTAACTGATAGAGAGAGAGAGAGAGAGAGAGAGAGAGAGAGAGAGAGAGAGAGAGTAAACATCGTGATAGGGTTGATTGCTTCGGGGTGACTTCCGTTTGAGAGAGAGAGAGAGAGAGAGAGACACTGCCTACCATCATAAATATCCAGTGGTGTGTATCGTGGTTTACCAAGTCCCCCCCTCCCCCCTACCCCCCCCCCCCCCCCTGTTTACAACAGTGTTATTATTATTTACGACGATCTATACTTTCATCCCTTAGTGAGAGTTGCTCATTAAGGGGGGTCACCGGGTTTGTTTTTATCTTTCTCTCCCTCTCTTTGGTTTGTATCCATTCGGCCCCATTCAGCCCCATTCAGCCAACTGTTTTAAGACGTTTATACCCATCCAAGTGTTGATTTCTTCATGGCGAGCGATAGCGAGCCAGCATTGTATGGAGAAATTCGGCTTCGCCGGAGACATTTTTCTATCAAAAAATTTACAAATTTAGCTTGCTGTAAAAACAAAAATATATATATATGCTGGCTCGCTACCGCTTGCCAGGAAAATATTGACACCTGGATGGGGGTAAACGTCTTGACACAGTAGGCTGAATGGAGCCGAATGGATACAAACCAAAGAGAGAGGGAGAGAAAGATAAAAAACGCGAGGTGGGCTCCCTTAAAGTAACTCTCACTCTCGGTACCCTATCTTCATTACCTACGCCTGATAAACTTTATTAATGGCTCTATCCCTTTATTAATGGCTCTATCCCTTTATTAATGGCTCTATCTCTTTATTAATGGCTCTATTCCTTTATTAATGGCTCTATCCCTTTATTAACGGCTCTATTCCTTTATTAATGGCTCTATCCCTTTATTAATGGCTCTATCCCTTTATTAATGGCTCTATCCCTTTATTAATGGCTCTATTCCTTTATTAATGGCTCTATCTCTTTATTAATGGCTCTATCCCTTTATTAATGGCTCTATCCCTTTATTAATGGCTCTATCCCTTTATTAATGGCTCTAATCCTTTATTAATGGCTCTAATCCTTTATTAATGGCTCTATTCCTTTATTAATGGCTCTATCCCTTTATTAATGGCTCTATCCCTTTATTAATGGCTCTATCTCTTTATTAATGGCTCTATCCCTTTATTAATGGCTCTAATCCTTTATTAATGGCTCTAATCCTTTATTAATGGCTCTATTCCTTTATTAATGGCTCTATCCCTTTATTAATGGCTCTATTCCTTTATTAATGGCTCTATCCCTTTATTAATGGCTCTATCCCTTTATTAATGGCTCTATCTCTTTATTAATGGCTCTATCTCTTTATTAATGGCTCTATCCCTTTAGTAATGGCTCTATCTCTTTATTAATGGCTCTATCCCTTTATTAATGGCTCTATCCCTTTATTAATGGCTCTATCCCTTTATTAATGGCTCTATCTCTTTATTAATGGCTCTATTCCTTTATTAATGGCTCTATCCCTTTATTAATGGCTCTATCTCTTTATTAATGGCTCTATCTCTTTATTAATGGCTCTATCCCTTTAGTAATGGCTCTATCTCTTTATTAATGGCTCTATCCCTTTATTAATGGCTCTATCCCTTTATTAATGGCTTTGTTGTCATATTTGATTTGATGGTTTAGTCTCTTTAACCCCTTCTGTACCGGTGACGTCCTTTTTGTTATATTCTGGCAACTATTAGACGATTTTCTTCAGTTTATAAAGGGCCTCCAGCCATTAACAGGCTTCGAACTATCTCACTTAACCCTTTTTACTACCACAGGTCCTTCATAAACTGCACAAGGTAGTCTAAATATAACAAGACTAATATTAAATAGACGTCACCTGTACAGAAAGGGTTAAGAAACGCCTTATGTGTTACCAGGTGAAGGGCTTGAGGAGATGTTTGCATAGCTAAGGTCGCTTGCTTTAATCCAAGAGAGAGAGAGAGAGAGAGTTCAATTTGTATATTTTATCGGTTGAACAATTATGGCCAATTCCTCCTAAATTACAGGATCACTATCTCTCGCCAGGAACAAAGCGACACCCAAATGACACGAAAGGTCTCCATATTGACAAAGAAATAGGGCGAAAGGTCTTAAAAATCAACAAACTAATGGGCCGAACGGTTTATCATTTCAAAACTAATGGGACTAAACACGAGGGAAAGAGGGATCCCGAAAAAAAAAACTCTTCTTAAATAAGATTATTCCGTTAATCATCCCAGTACCATTGTGACATCAGCAAGTCGTCTCGGTCAGTGGATCTTCACTACATCCCGTTGGAATATATATAGCATGTCATGGCTTCAGTGTGTGTGTGTGTGTGTATGTGTATGTGTATGTGTGTGTGGTGGGGATGGGTTTTGTGTGTGTGTGTGTGTGTGTGTACTTTAAGGGGATGGGGCTTTGTGTGTGTGTTTGGGTGCATGTGTATGTGTGTACGTGGTGGGGATGGGTTATGTGTGTGTGTGTGGTGGGGATGGGTTATGTGTGTGTGTGGTGGGGATGGGTTTTGTGTGTGTGTGTAGTTTTATTTGGTCTGGTAATTGTTTGGGGAGACCGATGAATGACCTCGTTCTATATATTACCGTTCTGAATTCGTGATAACGCTTTTTCTAGATTGGTGAGTTGTTCTTGTCAATATATTGCCCAGTCTTGTAAATAAATAGCTTTAGTTCTTCCTTGCCTTTCTCTTCTGCAAATTAAAGTTTTGCTAATGTACTATTTGGTTATGGGGTTTTTTTCTGTTTTCTTTTTCTTTTTTTTTTACTCGCACAGGTCCTTCCTTAGCTGCATATCTGTGGCTGTCACCCATCCAGGCTTCATTCATACTAAATGAACCCCCACCACAATGTCATTGTTAACCCCTTGAGGATTATGACGCGTTTTGAAAGTATATGCTGGCTATCAATAGACGATTGTGTATTGATAACCAGAATATACTTTCAAAACGCATCATAATGTAGTCCTTGCGTCCTTGTAGTCTTGTTAATACTAAACCTTTATAAGCTGAGAAAGGCCTCTTGTATCCAATTTGTTTGTACAATTGCCCACATAAGTTCTGTTCCTCTCCGTGATAATGCGCATGATTGAATTACGAGTGTAGTTTCTGATGCAGTGGTTAACTCGCCTGATTAACCAACTGATAATTAAAAAAACAAAACACTGGCCATTCATTCATACTGTTTTGCATTCATACTGTTTTGCTTTCCTACATAACATTACGACGAAGAACAGAACTTATCTGGGCAACTGTATATTTAATGGCTGTATAGCAATCCAGGCTGATGAGTTCCGTGAGGGCTGAGCGTGTGGAGGATGACTGGAGAATACTAGGGTGGGGATGGAACACGGTACGGGCGATTTCCGTTACCAAGTGTCACGGATTCTTTTAAGGGGAGGTTTTTAGTGTGTTTCCTAGACTTCCATCTAGCTTGAAATTACACTCCCATGACCCCCTTTCAAAATAAATTTGTAAATTTTTCGGTAGAAAAATTTCCCGGCCGAAGGCCGGTTCCTCTTAAATTACAGGCTCGCTATCGCTCGCCAGGAAAAAATCGACACCTAAATGGGACGAAAGGTCTTAAAAGTGACATAAAGGGGGTGAAAGTTCTTAAAATCGCCAAACTAATGGGGCGAACGTCTTAAAGTCTCAAAAGCAATGGGGCTAAACATGAGGGAGAAAGGGGTAAAGAAAAAAAATCCCTCAAGTGGAAATCTCCCCTTAATTAACCTCCATCCCTCTCTTAGTTTTCTTTAGGGGGGAAGTCTGCTTTTTAGGTTTTGTATAGACGCCATGTTGTTGACCTCGTGCTGTGTTTTGTATAGACGCCATGTTGTTGACCTCGTGCTGTGTTTTGTATAGACGCCATGTTGTTGACCTCGTGCTGTGTTTTGTATAGACGCCATGTTGTTGACCTCGTGCTGTGTTTTGGTATAGACGCCATGTTGTTGACCTCGTGCTGTGTTTTGGCTTGTCGGCCTACCCTCACACCTCCACATGCATTGTTGTATTTTGACGACAAGGGAAAGCCAATACATCACAGGCTAAGGAAGAGTAAACGAACACCGGGTATATTTTAAGGGGAGATCTCCACTTTGAGAGATTTTTTGCTTGACCCCTTTCTCCCTCATGTTTAGCCCCATTGCTTTTGATATTATAAAACGTTTGCCCCATTATTTTGACGATTTTAAGAACTTTCGACCCATTTCTGTCAATTTTAAGACCTTTCGTGCCATGTAGGTGTCGATTTTATCCTGGCGAGCGTTAGCGAGCCCCCCCACCCCCCCCCTACCCTACAAAACCTTTTTTTTTGGGGGGGAGGGGGGGGGGGTAGGTTGGGTCGGCATAAACCATTGGGCAAGCCCAGAAGGGGGATGGGGAGGGGGTGGGGGGGGAGGGAAGGTGCTCCCCCCCCCCCCCACCTCCCCCGATAGCGAACCGGCTTTCAGCCGGGAAATTTTTCTACCGAAAAATGTACAAATTTATCTTGAAAGGGGGTCTAGGGGGAGTTATTTTAAGCTTGATGGAACTCTAGGGAATCAACTAAAAACCTCCCCTTAAGTGCAGTCAAGCGGCTACTGTGTGTGGAAAGTAGCGTACACATTCCTATTGACAGCTCTTCCCTATCCCCCTTAACACTTTCTGTACCGGCGACGTCTCTTTAGCTTTATTCGGGCTACTATTAGACGATTTTAGTGAGCATTAAAGGTGCCTCCAGCAATTAACAGCATTCTAACTATCTTACTTAATCCTATATTATACCACAGATCTTTCACAGACTACAACAAATCGTCTTAATATGGCTAGACTATAATTGAGACGTTCCCCTTTAACTTCTGTACCGGTGACATCTTTTTGTATTTGATGTCAACTACATTTAGACGTTTTTATGTAGCTTAGGAAGGATATATGGTAGCTAAAAGGATGAATTGAGATAGTCTGTAGCCTTTTGAATTGGTAGACGTCCTTCCTATGCTTCATAAATGTAGGTAAGATAAAATAAATAAGATGTTGCCGGAAGAGAAGGGGTTAACTTGCCTCTGTGACCTCCCGCTTTCTTTTATTGGCCTCATCTCTAACCTCCCGCTTTCTTTTATTGGCCTCATCTCTAACCTTCCACTTTCTTTTATTGGCCTCATCTCTAACCTCCCACTTTCTTTTATTGGCCTCATCTCTAACCTCCCACTTTCTTTTATTGGCCTCATCTCCTCCATTCACGCACGCTTCTGTCTTTCTTCCACTACGTTCCCTCTGTTTTCCGGTTGCCAGATTGGCCCACGATATAGACAACTCTTATATTATACTCTGTTTCTATATCTTGTGCATCTGCCCCTTGCTCTCCTGATTGCCTCTGTAGCTATCTTGTCTTCATCGGCTTGATATATATATAGTTTATACCAATCAGTTACGCTGCTTCCTTTCCTTCAAGAAACAGAGTATACAGTAGCATAGCTAGAACACACCAAAAGTTGGAGTCATCTGATTAAAAGGGTTCTTGCCCCTATATTAAAAGGGTTCTTGCCTCTATATTCATACTTTTATCCTATTCAATCACCCCGCTTCCTTTCCTCCATTGTTTCCTTTCTATTGTGTTCTGTGTTGCAACTTAAGTGGTTCCCTTATACCATGGATTGTTGCTACTTAAGTGGTTCCCTTATACCATGGATTGTTGCTACTTAAGTGGTTCCCTTATACCATGGATTGTTTTCCTTCTATTATATTAACATGGCGCTAAACCATGCAATCTTATCTACCGGTATAGTACCTGATCAGGGTTTTTTTCTTCTGTGTATGAAGGAGACAAAAGGCAGGCTGACTGTAACGAGTGTCTCCCCCAAAGCCAAAAGAGTGGAAGAGAGCCAAATTCAAGGGACGCAGCTGGGGTCAAAATACCTGGACTCACGAAGTGTAAAGCAGTCTTTAGTCATAGGATGAAGTAAAGATTGATTGAGGGAGAAATTTCCATGGTTCACTTGTTGAGTAGAAGAAAGACTGAGCAAAGTTGCTAATTCTTGAGTTGGAGAGCTGGATAGAAAAGGAGTGGGATTGTGTTGAAAGGCGTGTGCCTCACACTCTCTGCAAGGCAGGGGGTATGTACTGAGAGAGCTCTGAAGAACACCGATTGTTGTAATAGCGATAGAAGAAAGAAAGATATGCAACATTGCGGCGTGTAGAAAGAGCTTGTATGGAACTAGTAGGAGTTCCCTGATTTTCATCACAGTTGCCCACATAAATGTGTTTCCTCTAGATGATTTCATGTATGGAAGAAAATATAGTTTAATAAACTGATAAGGTTATTTGGCTATACAACTGTTGTTATTGATCATATGAATTAAGGGGGAAGTGGTTACTTTTTGGTTTATTTATCCTTTTTTTTTGTTGTCCTCCCCAGATCTCCATCAAGCTTAAAATAACACCCCCGAGACCCCCTTCAAGATACTTTTTTACATTTTTCAGTAGAAAAATGTCCCGGACGGCTCACTATCGCTCACCAGGAAAAATCGACTCCTAAATGGCACGAAAGGTCTTAAAATTGACAACGAAATAAAGCGAAAGGAGTTAAAACCACCAAACTAATGGTCCAAACGTCTTAAAATCTAAAACACTAAAGGGGCTAAACACGAGGGAGAAGGGGGTCCAGAAAAACCTGGCCCCCTTAACTGCTGCATAACTAACTACACTCCTAATTCAGTCATACTAATTCAGTCATACTAATTCAGTCATACTAATTCAGTCATACTAATTCAGTCATACTAATTTTCCTTCCTCTCACAAAATCATGGAGAGGATCAAATTGATGTGGGCAACTGTACGGTGGCGCTAATAAGTTATGTCTCAGCTGTCATTGCGTTCAGTTCGCTCTGTGCTGTATTAATGTCTGTCAGATGTTGAATAGGGTGGTTAAGTGTAAGAACAATTCAATTCAAATTCAATTCAAGAGTTTATTGTCACAATCATTATACATTACATATAATTAGGTTCATATATCCTTGTATATCTCACTTGAGACAAATAAATCAAGTTTTAGACATTGCTAATACCAATTATTGATCAAAATATACTTGGTGCCGAGACATCATTTATTAGGTCGAGTGTACATAGAGGCGTGTACCGGTGAAACTGTTCTTCCAATCATAACAACTTGACGGGAGGGTGATGTTTTCGTTGTACCTGTTTGTTTAACGTAGCTTCAGAGCGTACAGTCTGTCAAATAAGTGATGTCTCGGCACCCAAGTATATTTTGATCAATAATTGGTATCAACAATATCTAAACTCCAGTCAGTCAGTCAGTAGCCAGCCCTTACTCCCACAAGGAGTAGGGATCATATCTAAACTTAATTCACTCATTTCGAGTGAGATATACAAACATGTTCCTACACTTACCCACCCTATTCAACATCTGACAGATATTAATACAGCACAGAATGATCCAATAGTAATCACAGCTGAGACATGAATTATTATCTGTCATAGGATGAAGGATTCAGGGAGAGAGCTTTCCAGAGCTCAGCTATTGAATAGAAGAAAGATTGGGAGTATCGTTTCACTCTTGGGTTGGAGAGTTGTACAGAGTAGGGATGGGATTGTTTCCTTCAAAAACCGTGTATCCAGACATACTGACTCTAAGTACCCTAAATTTGGCTCTCTATTGTTCTTTCAAAATTAAAGGCTACTAGCTACAGTCAATTTTGCCCACATCATGTACTCGTGCCTCATATCTTCTTACAGATAGAACACATTCGGTAAAATGTAAGCTTTTATTCAACCAATTGGTAGATGTATTTTCATATATTGCTGTTCGTTCTACTTACCTCCGAGCACTATAGGATGGCTTAGCTGTATAGGCCTACTCCCGCCCTTAGAAAGTTAATGATGGTTGACATTTATCATCGTTGGCTTATTATTATACCGACGTTCACTATAATGTTTATATTATATTTTGTTGTTCTTGAAGCGACGAGAAAGTTGTCTTCCGGTGCTTAGCGTTATTTACAAGAAAATGGTAGCCTACTGGTTGTAATTGAGCTAACATCAAGTTTCTGAAAACAGTTCCTTAAGATCCCCATTAGGTTGGCGATTTTTTTAACTTTCGTGCCATTTTGGTGTTGATTATTTCCTGGCGAGCGAAAGCGAGCCTCCAATTTAGAGGAAATCGGCCTTCGGCCAGGGCATTTTTCTACCGAAAAATACAAAGATTTATCTCGAAGGGAGATCTTGGGGTATTTTTTAAAGTCTTTCTTTTATTCAATAACTGAGCTCTGGAACTCTCTCCCAAAATCAGTCTTTCCCTCTTCCTGTGACTTAAATTACTTCAAACTCTGTGTGTCCAGGCATTTTGGCTCGAACGTCCCTTGATTTTGGCCCTGTCACTCTTTCAACTCTGGGAGAGGCACTCGCTACAGGCAGTTCTGCCTTTTGTCTCCCTCACTCGCATAGAAATAAAAATTAGATTGTTTTTACCCCTCGATTTATATTGGTCCTTCCTAAGCTGATTAAAATGATCTGACAGTTAAGAAAATGGACTTCTGATGGAAGAGGAACATAACTTTCCCCGGTGACCGAACATTATCATACCAGCATATCCCGGAAGTCATATAAGCTGCAATATAGAACTTCTCACGGTAAAAGAAGTATTACGAAAGACTGGCTTACACCCCCCCCCCCCCCCCCCCCACCCCCACCCCCACCCCTGCGACTCTTGCGGTATTTTCCCAGCATCGTAGAGTGAAAATCCGCGCGTGTGGGAGTGTGGGAAGGAAGGAAGGCGGTAATATCACTGTGGGTAATATCACTGTGGGTAATATCACTGTGGGTAATATCACTGTGGGTAATATCACTGTGGGAAATATCACTGTGGGTAATATCACTGTGGGTAATATCACTGTGGGTAATATCACTGTGGGTAATATAATACTTTCTCCGGTCTTATATACTGCGTGATGTGGCAAACGACATTTTAAGGAGAGATTTTCACTTAAGAGGTGGGTTTTTTTCTGGACACTTGTCCCTCGTGTTTAAGGGGAGGTATTTAGTTTGTTCCCTAGACCTCCATTAAGCTTAAAATTACACCCCCTTGAGTCCCTTTCAAGATAAATTTGTAAATTTTTCGGTAGAAAAATGTCCCGGCCGAAGGCCGGTTCCTCTTAAATTACAGGCTCGCTATCGCTCGCCAGGATAAAATCGACACCTGAATTGCACGAAAGGTCTTAATATGGGGTGAAAGTTCTTAAAATCGCTAAACTAATGGGGCAAACGTTTTATAATATCAAAAGCAATGGGGCTAAACATGAGGGAGAAAGGGGTCAAGAAAACAATCCCTCAAGTGGAGATCTCCCCTTAACCCAATTGGTTATAAGTCTCGACACCTAAATAGCTTGAAAGATCTTAAATTTGACAACGAAATGGGGCGAAAGGTGTTTACATCGCCAAACTAATGGGCCGAACGTCTAAATATCTCAAGACTAATGGGGCTAAACACGAGGAAGAAAGGGGTAAACAAAAAACTACCATCTCCTCATGAGGAATACTGGTCTGCTGTATGTGTGAAGCGAAAGTCAAGCTTAGAGACTTCAACGGCACACCAGGTAGTGATCCAGCACTTGGGTTATGGGAGCTGTCGTTTTAAGGGGAGATTTTCACTTGGGGGATTTTGTTTTCTGGACACCTTTCTCCCTCATATTTAGCCCCATTTCTATCAATTTTAAGACCTTTTGTGTCATTTAGGCGTTTATATTTTCCTAGCGAGCGATAACGAGCCTGTGATTTGAGAGGAATCGGCCTTCGGCCGAGACATTTTTCTACCGACAAAATTACACATTTATCTAGAAGAGGCATCTAATGGATGTTTTTATTTTAAGCTTGATGAAGGTCTAGGGAGGAAACTAAACAAAAAATAATGAATATGTGAAATAATCTACCAAAAAATAAACGCTTCCTTCTTAAACCGAAACATTGTAGATGCGTTGTCAGCGAAATGAATGAAAGTGCATTTTCTTGTGTGGCGAATGTAATATACTTTTATAATATATGTGTTAGTGTGTGTTCTCTCTCTCTCTTTCTCTCTCTCGCGCGCGCTCTCGCTCTCTCTCTCTCGCTCTCTCTCTCACTCTCTGTCCCCTACTAACTTCCTAATCCTGCCACGGACATTAGTTCTAGGGCAGTAGTTCCCTTTCCAATGTTCCCTTACCCACTCTAAACCACTGTTGGACACTTGATCCTCAGTGTTTTGGAGGACAAGCAGCCTAGAAGGGTCACTAGACCTGTTGTTGCTTGATTTCCTTTGTACTCCTTTGTACTCTCTCCAAACGGAAGTCACCCCGAAGCAATCAACCCTATCACGATGTTTACACTCTCTCTCTCTCTCTCTCTCTCTCTCTCTCTCCACACACACACAACACACTCACAACACACTCACACACAACACACGCACACACAACACACAACCACACCTTTCTTCAGGCGCACTTTTCATAATTATTCCACGTAAAGTCCACAACAATAACAAATGGTAAATAACAGCTGACTTGCATTATGAGGCCAGCTGTTGGATTCCGGATATATCAGCTGGTTTAAGGGGAAGATAGTTGTTTTTTCTCCCTCGTGTTTACTCCTTTTATATTTGAGAGTTAAAGACGTTCGTTCCATTAGTTTGGTGATTTTAAGACCTATCGCCCCATTGCTTTGTCTAGCGAGGAAACTACAGTATATCATTAATAGATAGGCCTAAATAAATTAATCGAATCGTCTTTATTTCATTGACAATTCGATCCTTCCTAAACTGAATCAAATCTTTTAGATGTAGTCACGATAAAATGTGTATCATATGATTAAAAAGGTTAGCAGAGTAATTTATAATCCTACCATTCCTACAGTCACCTGATAAAGGATCACTCATAAACAACAACTGGGATGAGTAGGACGTGTGTGGTCACCTGTACTTGTTTTGATCGTGTATACTGACAAGACTAATTATTAACCTTTTGGCTACATGACCACTTTCTTCGGAGAGAGAGAGGGTTATAGTTATAGTGAGAGAGGGAGGGGAGAGAAAGAGAGAGTGATAGTGAGAGTGAGAGAGAAAAAAACAAGTGTGTGTGTGTATGTGTTGGTGTAGGTGTGTGTGTGTGTTGGTATATGTGTGTGTGTTGGTGTGTATGTGTGTGTGTGTGTGTACAACTGGTCAGTGTAGTATTCACGTTACACACGACTTAGCATAATTAACCATAGCTGTGGTAACTATCGTAACAGCAGCGACAATAATTATCCTGCGTTTCGTAATACCGACCGCAACTGTGACTGACTGGCGTTAGCGTAGAAAATAAGACCATGACCATACATTACTTGTGCAAATGGCCGTCCTGCTGTCTGAGTCTTGTAGTAGGAAGTAGTCGTTGTATGATGTAATATAGTTCATTCATTATAACTGGCCTAAAATCTTGACCACTAACCTTTGTAACTCAAAAACGACTAGAGTAATCGAGCTAATATTTCTACCATTTGGGAAGAGTCAGTCAAGGAATAGATGTGGAAATTTACATCCAATTTTCTATAGCCTTTTTTTAGTTACAGAGTTACAAATTTTAAGAGGAACCGGCCGAAAAATGTACACATTTATCTTGAAGGGGGGGTCTAAGGGGTGTTTTTCTAAGCTTGATGGAGGTCTAGAGAATAAACTAAGAAATATTGGAATAAATTAATTAATAGACCAAAAAAAAAAAAACGGTCTGTCTCCCTTTAACAGAAAGCCAAAGAAGATGAGGTGTGGATAATCTCGGACACGCCTTGACTTCCAGACCCGTACAATTATAGCATTCATATATCACCAAGGCTAAAATCAGGGTGTGGGTCCTGGCTAAAATCAAGGTCAAAGCTGCAGAAATAGATTACGCAACGGAGCACAATATTTAAACTTCTATCTATCTATCTATCTATCTATCTATCTATCTATTTATCTATTTACTCAGGCCAAATCCCCACTTTTCCTATTTTTTTTTCTTTTTTCCCCCAAAAAATGTATAAACTTAAAAATCAGAAATGCAGGTTATAGCTGAAGTAGATAATGAAAGCTTTATAAATTGCCATGACTTAGGCCTACATATTAACCCCTTCTGTACCGGCGACGTATTTCTAGTTATATTCTATCTACGATTTTATTCAGTTTATTAGAAAGGGTGTCTAGCAGTTACCAGGCTTCGACCTCTCTTATCCCTTTTTACTACCACAGATCCTTTTTAAATTAAACTGCAGAAAATCGTCTAAATATAGCTAGAATAAAAATAAAAAGACGTCGCCGGTACCGAAGGGGTTAATAAGAGTAAATCATTGACAGAATGTAAGTACCATAAATGATGTAAGGTGTGCAAGTCATACATGACCAAAAAAAAAATATATATATATATATGTATATAAAAAAAACTACAGGATTGCAGTAGCCGTGGAAGAAAGCGAAGAAAACAGGATCCACACGCTAGATCAGGAAGGGGTCCACTGCGCATGCGTGAGTGAGAGAAATCCCGTTGATGGTGCTCCTCCTCCAGCAATGTTGTCAGCACCTTACAGTTACTCGGCAGACAGGCAAGGGAGTGGGTGTGTTAGGGGCTGCTGTAATTGTTGCACTGTTTGCATTTATTCGTTTTTAAAAGACTTCCTGCAAGATGGTGAGTGTAGAAATGCAGTGTTACAAATCTCTGTTCCATTTCGTTTGCATTTTTTTTTTTTTGGCAATGAGATTTCAACATATTTAGATTTAGTACCGAATTTATTGAATAGTAAATTATATTAGGAGTTTTCATAGTCAAAACAATATTTTTTTTTTTTCGTTTTCCTTCATCGCCAATACATTTGCTTAGTTTAGTTACTTAAGTTTAACTTAAACTTCGTAATAATGTAATTGTCTTAGTTTTTAGTTGCTAACATAGTAATAAGAACTCAAATTATTGTAGAAATCGATGTGTTTTCCACTTCATTGACAAATATAATCGTTTGCTCGTGTCATAGTATTATGAACCTATCTATTAAAAACAGTAGTTTCACCCTCTTCATTGAATTTATTTTAGTTTTGTGAATAAGATCCCAGTGGAGTCATGAAGATATACCTTTTATAACTGCATTGTGTAATATATATTTATAAGATGTTCAGTGTTCGAGAGTACCTAACTGATTATATAATCTAGGTCACATTTTCATTTCATTGGCTGATTTATATTTGTAAATACCCCAATTGCTTTTCTTTTGCCTCATGAACAGTAAGCCTAGCGGAATCTGTATAAAAGTAACTCCTTCAGTGTTCGATGGCTCAATAGTATGCATGCTAAAATGCAAACAAAAATGATTAGCGTATACTGTAAGTAGAAGCAGATATAATGGAATTATTGTTTGGCTGCTGGAAAAGCGCACATATGAGGTAAAAAAAAATATATATGACATTTTTGTCTCATATACTTCGCTTTGTAAAATGTGTTGTTTATTTATTGATTTATAATTATAAAGTTTCCTAGCTAGACTTCCATCAAGTTTAACAAAACACTCCCTAGACACACCCCCCCCCCCCCCCCCCCCCCCCCTTTACTATCTATTTGTACATTTTTCGGTAGAATAATGTCCCGGCCCAAGTCCGGTTCCTCCCTAGTTGATTAGACACTGGTTGATATCTATTAGACACTGGTTGATATCTATTAGACACTGGTTGATATCTATTGTTTTGCGTTGACTAGGTACCATATCAACCGCACCTTTCCATTGACAAGTGTCAGTCACACAATGGTTCACACGCTTTCCATGATGGTGTGTGTGATGGACTGGAAAGGGTGGTTCCAGCACATGATTAGCTTGATGTAGCTGTATATTTTTATTACAGACTACATTCTCAACAACAACCATTCTTACAATACATTAACACTCAACATTCACTACCCACTCTATAATCATACAATCATGGTGAGACATGATTGTATGTCTCAAACAGACCAGACATCCATAAACCACCATGCTGAGACATAGAGGTTAACATCACACCTCTATAGAAAGGTTGATCCTACAGTAAGCTATTCAAGGCTAATAATGATGATGCATTTTAAGGGGGGTTCACACATCCTTAAGTGTCATCCCGAGTTCTGCAGAGTCGATACTCATGAAACACTCGGCACCATACTCATCAACACTCGTGAACAGTCGTAGTAGCATACTCGGGATAGTCGTGGGTAGTCAGGCGTATGCGTGAGTTTGGCCAAAATTTCGAACTTCTTCGAAATTTGAGCCCACATGTGCCACGATTTCTGGATGTGTACGGCACTCGTACAACCGTCGTAGCGACTTGTACTAATTATTGTGAACTCGTAGCGGATTGTATATACTGTATACCGGTATATATAAAATAAGAGAGAGAGAGAGATCTGCTACAGTTTTTCGACATGGATATTTAGATGCCAAACAAAGAAGCGTACCTTAGACAATCATGCTAAATAATGAAAGTACACTAGTAACAATTAGTTTGCTGTAATCACGTACTCCTAAATTGGATATACCTGACTGATTTATAACGTCCAACGAGATCCTTGCAACTCCAGCTCTTGTCTTGCAACTGTATTACTTTCCTTGTATTTGCTTGCGACGTTGGTTAGTCTGGAGCGTAAGATATAATATGGCCAGCGGGTGCCAAGGAGAGAAGAATAGAATAAAAACATGAACACCGGCTTCTCAACTGGTGCTATAAAAACATGAACACCGACTTCTCAACTGGTGCTATAAAAACATGAACACCGGCTTCTCAACTGGTGCTATAAAAACATGAACACCGGCTTCTCAACTGGTGCTATAAAAACATGAACACCGGCTTCTCAACTGGTGCTATAAAAACTCCCCGGCGATTAAGAGAAAGTGTTGCGTTGTAATTATGAATAAATTGAAGGAAAGGTACTGTAAATTAACTGTACCGGTAGTATGATTGGATAAGTGTGCAAGTGGAGGACCTTAAGGGGGCCCACCTCGTAATGCTGTTCTCTTTCTCTCCCTCTCTCTTTGGCTTGTATCCATTCGGCCCCATTCAGCCTACTGTTTTAAGACGTTTACCCCCATCCAGGTGTCAATATTTTCTTGGTGAGCGGTAGCGAGCCAACATATATATCTTTGTTTGGAGAGCAAGCTAAATTTGTACATTTTTCGATAGAAAAATTTCTCCGGCAAAGCCGGATTTCTCCATACAATGCTGGCCAGCATACATCGCTCCATACATCGCTCGCCAGGAAGATATCGACACCTGGATGACGATAAACGTCATAAAGCAGTTGGCTGAATGGGGCCGAATTAATACAAGCCAGAGAAAGAGTGAAATGGAGAGAAAGATAAAAACAAAAGCAGGTGACCCCCTTAAAAGTGTTATAAATGTTATTTGATCAAATTAATTAACTACTGTATTCTATAACAAACTACACTCGTATAGCAATCATACAAGTTTAAATGCAATAACTCAATTAGGGTATACATAGTGGAGTGATCTGAGCTTAGGTTCCTGTGTTGAAATCCCTATGTGTCAAGGGAAGATATTATTTGGATGGTATTGGTACTACACTCGGTTCACGGACACCTCAACCAGTACACCACCAGTAGATCTCAACCAGTGACAAATCAACCAGGGACAGCCAAACTGGTGTCAATCTTTTGTATTATACCTAACTTTACCTAACCTAACTTAACAGTATTGGTTGAGTTGGCACTGGTTGAGAGCCTCTGGTTGAAATGTTCTACTGGTTGAGTTGTCCGGTCACCCCCACATACTGGTTGAGTTGTCCGGTCACCCCCACATACATGCTATAAAGCCACCCTTACTGTTTCCAGCACATTAAGGGGAGATTTCCACTTAAGGGACTTTTTTCTTGACCCCTTTCTCCCTCATGTCTAGCCCCATTGCTTTTGATATGTTAAGATGTTTGCCCCATTATTTTGACGATTTTAAGAACTTTCAACCCATTTCTGTCAATTGTAAGACCTTTCGTGCCATTTATGTGTCGATTTTATCCTGGCGAGCGATAGCGAGCCTGTAATTTAAGAGGAACCGGCTTTTAGCCGGTACATTTTTCTACCGAAAAATGTACAAATTTATCTTGAAAGGGGCTCAAGGGGTGTAATCTTAAGCTTGAAGGATATCTAGGGACCAAACTAAAAACCTCCCCTTAACATTGTATGAATATTCCCACATTTTAAATAATGCAATGGAATATAGTATTCAGCGAGTTATTGCGAACTGAGAAGCTCAATAGGTGGCTTGAACCTGTGTGTAGTCTGAGGTGATGAGTTGAGTGGCGGCGAAGGTCAGAGAAGTGGCTCCTCTGCGAGCTAGGGAGAGACAGACAGGCGCCTTTGATCTGGGTATCAAAGACTACATCAAACCAGATGCAAACCCTACAGTATGGAACTCTTCAGGTAATACATCACATGGATTAAGGGGAGATCTCCACTTGAGGGATTTTTTTCTTGACCCCTTTCTCCCTCATGTTTAGCCCCATTGCTTTTGATATTATAAAACGTTTGCCCCATTAGTTTAGCAGTTTTAAGAACTTTCACCCCATATTAAGACCTTTCGTGCAATTCAGGTGTCTATTTTATCCTGGCGAGCGATAGCGAGCCTGTATTTTAAGAGCAAGCGGCCTTCGGCCGGGACATTTTTCTACCGAAAAATGTACAAATTTATCTTGAAAGGGACTCAAGGGGGTGTAATTTTAAGCTTGATGGAGGTCTAGGGAACAAACTAAATACCTTCCCTTAAGGGGACGTTGTTTTATATATTTATTCATTTAATAATTGAAAGTCCTTTACACCCACTGTATGTACTGTACTGTACTGTGTATACAAATTGTATTTAAGTTTCAGTTTTAATTTGATTGAAAATAAAACAAAAGTTGTGAAGAGAGAGAGAGAGAGAGAGAGAGATGGAGATGACTAAAGTTTAAATGAACGTAATCAATAATTTATAGAAGTTTCCCTTGGGAAGAGAAAGTTGGATTCAGTCTTTGGATGTGGATCGTATTTATCATGTATCCACCCAGACCAATATATATGAGGATACTATAGCCATTTTAATCCATGCAAAATTATTGGTAAATCTTTTAACTCACACGAATCTAAGAATTTCTTCTTCAATCGAGTTGTCAACTTGTGGAATGGGCTTCCCCGAGACGTTATAGACTGCAGCACCGTTGATTCATTTAAACTCCGCCTAGACAAATATCTCGCATCAAACCCGCGACTGACTGCGTTTGTAAATGAATAACTTTATTTTATCCCCCCCTCAGTTACTATAACCCATATGTCCCCTACTAACTTCCTAGTCCTGCCACGGACATTAGTTCCAGGGCAGTAGTTCCCTTTCCAATGTTCCCTTACCCACTCTAAACCACTGTTTGGACACTTGATCCTCAGTGTTTTGGAGGACAAGCAGCCTAGAAGGGTCACTAGACTGTTGTTGCTTGATTTCCTTTGTACTTTGTACATGTGCATATTAATGTTAACCCATACTGTACCGGTGACGTCCTTTGTTATTATATTCTGGCAACTATTAGACGTTTTTATTCAGCTTAGGAAGGACGTCTACCCATTAACCCCTTCTGTACCGATGCTGTACTTTGCATTATATACTGGCAACTATTAGACATTTGTATTCAGCTTAGGAAGGACTTCTACCTATAAAAAAGGCTTCAGACTATCTCAATTCATCCTTTCAGCTACCCTATATCCTTTCAGCTACCCTATATCCTTTCAGCTACCCTATATCCTTTCAGCTACCCTATATCCTTTCTAAGCTTCATACAATCGTCGAAATGTAGCTAAAAAAGAATACAAACAAATGCAAAAAAACGTCGCCGGTACAGAATGTGTTAAGTACAGTCGGCCTAATAAGTGCTGTCTCGGCACCAAGTATAATTGTATCTATATTTTGAATGAGCAATAATTAGAACTTTATTTATTCATTTCGATTGAGATATAGAAAACAAATCCTACACTTACCCACCCTATTCAACATCTGACAGACATTAATACAGCACACAACGAGCCAAGCGTAATGACAGCTGATACATGACTTATTAGCGCTACCGTACAGTCAAGAGGTAACAAATGATCACCTAGCGGTATAAATAGCAACCCTGTTAATATAAGTAATGAAGCTAAACATGAACCCGACTGAGAGAGAGAGAGAGAGAGAGCGAGAGAGAGAGAGAGAGAGAGAGAGAGAGAGAGAGAGAGAGAGAGAGAGCACATTATACCCCAGGGGGTATGCCAGTGCCCTAGTAGAAAGTACCGTTGTGTTGATCCTTTACTACATTTTTTCCTCCCCTCTCTCTCTCGCTCTCTTTCTCTCTCTCGCTCTCTCTCTCTCTCTCTCTCTCTCTCTCTCTCTCTCTCTCTCTCTCTCTCTCTCTCTCTCTCTCTCCTGTCTTGCACTTCTTCCAATCATTATATGTATCAACTTCTCTCGTAGTTTATATATTTACTATTGTCCACTTACACATATTACTTACACATATTGTCCACTTACACATATTGCTTACACATATTGTCCACTTACACATATTGCTTACACATATTGTCCACTTACACATATTGCTTACACATATTGTCCACTTACACATATTGCTTTTCTATTTTACATTTATATCACAAAATAGAGAATAGGTAATTGAAGTAAATTCAATTGTTCACCTTTTATCTACATTATTTATTCATCAAATTGAACAATATTGTTTAATCTATTATATTTTTCTCTTACTATTCAACAATAACTGTGTTCGAAACAGCTTTTTTATCTTTCAAGTTTCTGATATTACCATGTGCTGATTTATTAATGTAATGGTTTTAATTGTTAATATCTCTCTCTCTCTCTCTCTCGCTCTCGCTCTCTCTCGCTCTCGCTCTCGCTCTCGCTCTCGCTCTCGCTCTCGCTCTCGCTCTCGCTCTCGCTCTCTCTCTCTCTCTCTCTCGCTCTCTCTCTCTCTCTCTCTCTCTCTCTCTCTCTCTCTCTCTCTCATATTTGCCCCTGGCGTGCACTTTCTCCACAATCATGTCTTATTTGCTTTAACCTTTATTTTTCCCACCGGTATTTTCACAGCCCGATAGTCAAGCCTGGTTATTCATTACTCGCTTGATTTTCGACTCGATAGTGTTTATTTACTTTTAATTGTGTTGTGATTTTACTGTATTTGGGCCATATGTTTATTGGGCCATTTTATAGCCTACATAATAACGAGTTTACCCATCCACTCTCCCTATGTACTTCTTAATTTGTGTTATCATCGTTTTCTTTAATTTGTGTTATCATCGTTTTCTTTAATTTGTGTTATCATCGTTTTCTTTAATTTGTGTTATCATCGTTTTCTTTAATTTGGTTATCATCGTTTTCTTTAATTTGTGTATCATCGTTTTCTTAAATTGTGTTATCATCGTTTTCTTATCATCGTTTTCTTAATTTGTGTTATCATCGTTTTCTTAATTTGTGTTATCATCGTTTTCTTTAATTTGTGTTATCATCGTTTTCTTAATTTGTGTTATCATCGTTTTCTTAATTTGTGTTATCATCGTTTTCTTTTTCGTGTTATCATCGTTTTCTTTAATTTGTATTATCATCGTTTTCTTTAATTTGTGTTATCATCGTTTTTTTAATTTGTGTTATCATCGTTTTCTTTAATTTGTGCTATCATCGTTTTCTTTATTTTGTGTTATCATCGTTTTCTTTACTTTGTGTTATCATCGTTTTCTTTTCCTTTGTGTTTCTTGTATGATTGTTACCTGTGTATTCTCCTTAGTTTGCTCCTAGGTGTTATATTTTGATTACCGGTACTTGATATTGATGTTTACCCGGTTCCTTATATAAAATTAGAGGCTCGCTCTCGCTCGCCACCTATCGCTCGACACCTAAAGGGCACAAAAGGTCTTACTATTTATAAAAATATGAGGCGAAAGGTCTCAAAATCGCCAAACTAAAAGAACGAACGTCTTAAAACCTCAAAACTAATATGCTAAACATGAGGGAGAAGGGTGTCCAGAAAACGCGAGTACTACCCCCTTAAAAAGGCCTCTTATAGTCAGATGGCCGAACTCTGGGTCAACTCTCTCCCAATACAGCCAAAGAGTATTATTGGAGAGATCAAGAGCGAGATATATATGTATTGCCTATCGTGACATGCCATGAATACAGGCAAGGTGAGAATTTATGTGTCTATAATTATCATTGGTCAGCGCCGTTTACACGTCTTAAAGGCGTTTTTTTTTTTTTTTTTTTTTTTAAGGGGAGATGGGTCGTTTTCCTAGACCCCATTCTCCCTCGTGTTTAGCCCCATTAGTTTTCAGATTTAAAGATGTTTGCTCTATTAATTTGTCGATTTTAAGACCTTCCGCCCCATTTCTTTGTCAATATTTAGACCTTTCGTGCTATTTAGGTGTCGATTTTTTTCCTGGCGAATGACAGTGAGCCTGTAATTTTGGAAGAACCGGCCTTCGGCCAAGACATTTCTCTACCGAAAAATGTACAAATTATTCTAGAAGGGGGATCTAATGGATGTTTTTTTTTAAAGTTTGATGGAGGTCTAGGGAGGAAACTAAATAAAAAAAATATTAAATGTATGAAATAATCGACCAAAAAAATAGACCATCACCCCTTAATATCAAATAGACCATCACCCCTTAATATCAAATAGACCATCACCCCTTAATATCAAATAGACCATCACCCCTTAATATCAAATAGACCATCACCCCTTAATATCAAATAGACCATCACCCCTTAATATCAAATAGACCATCACCCCTTAATATCAAATAGACCATCACCCCTTAATATCAAATAGACCATCACCCCTTAATATCAAATAGACCATCACCCCTTAATATCAAATAGACCATCACCCCTTAATATCAAATAGACCATCACCCCTTCATATCAACTAGACCATCACCCCTTTATATCAAATAGACCATCACCCCTTAATATCAAATAGACCATCACCCCTTAATATCAAATAGACCATCACCCCTTAATATCAAATAGACCATCACCCCTTAATATCAAATAGACCATCACCCCTTAATATCAAATAGACCATCACCCCTTAATATCAAATAGACCATCACCCCTTAATATCAAATAGACCATCACCCCTTAATATCAAATAGACCATCACCCCTTCATATCAACTAGACCATCACCCCTTTATATCAAATAGACCATCACCCCTTAATATCAAATAGACCATCACCCCTTAATATCAAATAGACCATCACCCCTTAATATCAAATAGACCATCACCCCTTAATATCAAATAGACCATCACCCCTTAATATCAAATAGACCATCACCCCTTAATATCAAATAAGTGTCAAGTGTGTGTGTGTGTGTGTGTGTGTGTGTTGGGGGGGGGGTTAATAATATCGACAAACTAGTTCATAAACTCTTCCGTGTATTTTCATGGTCTGAAAAGAAAAAAAATCCTATAACTATTGTAACAACAGTGTTTTCCACTTCGTTTAAGGGGAGATTTCCACTTGAGGGATTTTTTTCTGGACCCGTTTCTCCCTCATGTTTAGCCCCGTTGCTTTGAGATTTTAAGACGTTCGCCCTAGTAGTTTTGACATTTTAAGACATTTTGCCCCATTTATGTCAATTTTAAGACTTTTCGTGCCATTAAGGTGTCGATTTTTTCCTGGCGAGCGATAGCGAGCCTGTAATTTAAGAGCAACCGGCCTCCAGCCGGGACATTTTTCTACCGAAAAATGTACAAATTTATCTTGAAAGGGGATCTAGAAGGTGTAACTTTAAGCTTGATGAAAACGTAGGGAACAAACTAAATACCTCCCCTCAATCTAGCGAACACTGGCATGGGGCAAAAGAGAAAACCAAAATGTTCCAAACCAAATAATGAGCTTTCTCCAACGAACAGTATCATGATCCGTATTTTGTTAAGGGAGCCCACCTCGCTTGTGTTCTCTTTCTCTCCCTCTCTCTTTGGCTTGTATCTATTCGGCCCCATTCAGCCTACTGTTTGAAGACCAGAGGCGTCCTTTTCATCATATTCTTGCAACTTTTAGACGATTTTATTCATCTTAGGAAGGACCTCTAGCAATAATAAGGCTTTAAATTATCTCAACCAACCCTTTTAACTACCCCAGATCCTTCCTAAGCTACATAATATCGTCTAAATTTAGCTATAATAACATGTAACACACGTCGCTGGTACCGTACTCAAAGGGTTAAACAACATGTGAAGTAAACAGCGGGTATTGTGCCTACATATGAAGTAAACAGCGGGTATTGTGCCAACATATGAAGTAAACAGCGGGTATTGTGCCAACATGTGAAGTAAACAGCGGGTATTGTGCCAACATATGAAGTAAACAGCGGGTATTGTGCCAACATATGAAGTAAACAGCGGGTATTGTGCCAACATATGAAGTAAACAGCGGGTATTGTGCCTACATATGAAGTAAACAGCGGGTATTGTGCCAACATATGAAGTAAACAGCGGGTATTGTGCCTACATATGAAGTAAACAGCGGGTATTGTGCCTACATATCAAGTAAACAGCGGGTATTGTGCCTACATATGCCACACTGATATGCAAGTGTTCCTTATTCTAGTTTAATCTCCATTATAATCACCCACAAACGCGGCAACACTTCACTTCTTACTCTTGTTCGTACATATATTATTCTTTTCTTAACCCATTCGCTGCGGGTGACGTTCTGGAATGTTTTGGGGGAGGTTTTTAGTTTGTTTCTTACTCCTTCAGCAATCTTAAAATTTCACCCCTTTGACCCCCTTTCAAGATAAATTTGTACATTTTTCGGTATAAAAATGTCCCGGCTGAAAGCCGGTTCCTCTTAAATTACAGGCTCGCTATCGCTCGCCAGGATAAAATCGACACCTAAATGGCATGAAAGGTCTTAAAATTGACAGAAATGGGTTGAAAGTTCTTAAAATCGTCAAAATAATGGGGCAAACGTCTTAAAATTAGAAAAAAACAATGAGGCTAAACATGAGGGAGAAAGGAGTCAAGAAAAAAATCCCTCAAGTGGAAATCTCCCCTTAAACTAATTCACTTCCTGAGACGCACACGGACACAGCACATCTCTTCGACCTCTATTATATTATACTGTAAGTGGATGATTAATGGGAGGTATTTAGTTTGTTCCCTAGACCTCCATCAAACTTAAAATTACACCCCCTTGAGTCCCTTTCAAGATAAATTTGTACATTTTTCGGTAGAAAAATTTCCCGGCCAAAGGCCGGTTCCTCTTAAATTACAGGCTCGCTATCGCTCGCCAGGATAAAATCGACACCTAAATGGCACGAAAGGTCTTAATATGGGGTGAAAGTTCTTAAATTCGCTAAACTAATGGGGCAAACATTTTATAATATCAAAAGCAATGGGGCTAAACATGAGGGAGAAAGGAGTCAAGAAAAAAAATCCCTCAAGTGGAGATCTCCCCTTAACTCGCTTGATAACTCTTGGCGAGTGCACTTGCTTCACAACTAAGAGGCACAGGGTTCGATCATTGTTTATATCCAGAAAGGTTGATAGCCTCTGAAGGCCTATTTTAACTAACTAACACCTTTCTGTAATTCATGTTATGTCTCGCTTGATTTTAAGCCATTACCACTACACTTTATATTGGTGTGACACGCTTGGTAATTTAGAGCAAAAACAGACCATATTAAAAGATGACCGGTACGGCGAATATTCTCCCAACAATTAAGATTATGCTGACCACACAATCAATATTAAGCATTATACACCATATGTTGCCCACCCGGTGGCTTCAATTTAATACATGGCGTGATGTGAGCTGTTTCATATTTGTTCACCAACCAACTTGACATCTAAACTCAATTAATGAAATCAACAAATACATGTGACACTCCAAGTACTCGAACCTGGGATACTCTCACCGAAATTCCGCGTATGTTTGTATTACGCTATCAAGACAGTTATATATATTCCAGATTCTTGTTGCGGAGTTCAACGCACATCTCCTGCGCTCTTCTTCTGTGTCCGTGTTGTTTTGAAGCTCTCAGGGGGTCAGTAGATCAGGGAGAACGTCACCTGGAGTGTTATGGGGCCTTTAGATGACTGCGCACTCCTAGGCACGACGAAAACAGTTGTATTTATCCACCAGTACTATGGCGAACAGATGGCCTACTGTAATGTAAACAGAGTGATTTATCTTCGAGAAGGTGTTCCTATTATGTGTGTGTGTGTGTGTGTGTGTGTGTGTGTGTAGACGGTGTTCCTATGTTGTGTGTGTGTGTGTGTGTGTGTCTGTGTGTAGACGGTGTTCCTATTATGTGTGTGTGTGTGTGTGTGTGTAGACGGTGTTCCTATGTTGTGTGTGTGTGTGTGTGTGTCTGTGTGTAGACGGTGTTCCTATTATGTGTGTGTGTGTGACTGTGTGTAGACGATTTCCTCTTCTCAGCGTGTGTGTGTGTGTGTGTCGAGACCGTGTGTGCAGTGTGTTCGTTGACTGTTCTTAGGTCAGTCGATGTGTATACAGTGTAATGATGGTAAACATAATTGGCATGTCATTATAAATATCCTATATTCTGATAAGGTGGCTATCATTTCTAAATAAACAAATAAATAAAACATGAGGGTGATTTGCAACCCACCCTGGGGAACGTTGTTGCTGAAGGTCATGCTGTATTGTAGTTTAATAATATACAGTAGCCACAAATACAGTGACACTGTAGACATTTGTATACAAGAGAACATAAGACATGGGGAGGGAGGGAGGGAGGGGGGGGGTATGAATTACCTACAGAATTGTCAATTGTGTAGATGACAACAAATATCTTCGACATTGTATATTGCTCTATCACACGTATTAAGGGGAGGTTTTTAGTCTGTTCCCTAGATCTCCGTCAAGCTTAAAATTACACTCCCTAGACCCCCTTTCAAGATAAATTTGTACATTTTTCGGTAGAAAAATGTTCCGGCCGAAGGCCGGTTCTTTTTAAAATACAGGCTCGCTATCGCTCGCCAGGGAAAAATAGACACCTAAATGGCACGAACGGTGTCAACGAAATTGACAGAAATGGGGCGAAAGTTCTTAAAATCGCCAAACTAATGGGGCGAACGTCTTATTATCTCCAAAGCAATGGTGCTAAACATGAGGGAGAATGGGTTCCAGAAATAAGTCCCTCAAGTGGAAATCTCCCCTTAATACATACCAGAATATACGTGCGGTGTTCATACATGCGTGCACTGTTCATACATGCGTGCACTGTTCATATGTGCGTGCACTGTTCATACATGCGTGCACTGTTCATACATGCGTGCACTGTTCATACGTGCGTGCACTGTTCATACATGCGTGCACTGTTCATACATGCGTGCACTGTTCATACATGCGTGCACTGTTCATACATGCGTGCACTGTTCATACATGCGTGCACTGTTCATACATGCGTGCACTGTTCATACATGCGTGCACTGTTCATACATGCGTGCACTGTTCATACATGCGTGCACTGTTCATACATGCGTGCACTGTTCATACATGCGTGCACTGTTCATACATGCGTGCACTGTTCATACATGCGTGCACTGTTCATACATGCGTGCACTGTTCATACATGCGTGCACTGTTCATACATGCGTGCACTGTTCATACATGCGTGCACACATCTTAATGCATATATATTATAAATGTATTGTTGAAATATATAAATGTATTGTTGAAATATATAAACTTTACATTGTTGTAGAAATATATCAATACCAGGAGGTTTCTCTCATATCAGTTTAGCCTTAATGAACGCGATTCGCCCTACCAAGCATTCACGCTTTCAAGTAGAGCTGGAATATAATATAACAGACGTTGCTGGTACTGAAAGGGTTAATTCACATGTTGTTCCCCCTGCTGTTTGTGGTTGGTCACACACCTTTCCCAGACGTCAGTACCTTTGGTTGGCGACACTCTCTCCGGGGAGGTTGGGTGGTTGCCTTTTTCTCATGGACTCACTTCCTCATCTCTCTCTCTCTTTCTCTTTCTCTTTCTCTTTCACTTTCTCTTTCTCTCTCTCTCTCTCTCTCTCTCTCTCTCTCCGCTCTCTCTTTCTCTTTCTCACTCTCTCTCTCCGCTCTCTCTCTCTCTCTCTCTCTCTCTCTTCTTCAGTAGAGCAGTTAACGAAGAGAGTAGATTGTATTTTGCACACTGTAAAGAGTGTAGTGCACTAAACAGTCTCTCTCCCTCTCTCCTTCCACTTCGAGTATCTCCTCGGAATGGACCGCAAGGTCTCTGAGATACTAACTATTCCTTGTAGCTCCTTGTAAATCTCTCGGAGTGGTGGATGGGGAGAGAGCCTTCTGCTTTGTTGTCCTTACCTTCCACGTTGTAGCGAATTTGTTAGAATTAAGTCCGGACTGCCTAGTAGGGGCCGCAAGGTCTGCGCAGTCTGTGTATCTAAGTAACTCTATGTAACTCTCTCTGCTTTCATACCCGCACTATTAGATCTCTCCCATTCATCACTCTCTCACACTCTCTCTTTGTCTTCGCCCCAACGGCGCCAAATTATTCCCCGTCCCTTGCCAATTATGTTCGCACTATTTCCTGCCTTCCTGAAATTACCGCACGGGACGGGCGGAAGCATTTGGTTGATGTGGGGTATTTATTAGCGGGCCACTTTCTACGGCTTTCGTGAGTACCTTATATTTAACCCGTTTAGTACCGGTGACGTCTTATTAATTATATGCTGGCTATTATTAGACGATTTTATTCAGTTTAAAAAAGGCCTCCAGTATTAAAAGGCTTCGAACAATCTCACTTAACCCTTTTTATGACCACAGATCCTTCTTAAACTGTACAAAATCGTCTAAAAATAGCAAGAATTTGTTTAAAAGACGTTGCTGATAAAGAAAGGGTTAAAGGACTACTGCTTGTTTTGGGGGGCTACTTTTTCATGAATTTATTTTATTTTGAGTTTCCTCTTTAGACTTCCATCAAGCTTTACAAAAATACCCCCTATACCCCTATACCCCCTATACCCCTATACCCCTATACCCCTATACCCCCTATAACCCCTATAGGCCTACCCCTTTTCAAGATATATTTGACTTATTTGTACATTTTTCGGTAGAAAAATTTCCCGGCCAAAGGCCGGTTCCTTAAATAATAATAGGCTCGCTATCGCTTGCAAGGAAAAAATCGACTCCTAAACGACACAAAAAGTCTTAATATTAACAAAAGAATGGGGCGAAAGGTCTCAAAATCGCAAAACTAATGGTTCTAAACATGAGGGAGAAGGGGGTCCAGAAAAAGCGAGTACTACCCCCTTAATGTCTCTCTCTCTTGCGTAATGGCGTACTTTCACTGCTCTTGACGAACCTGCACAATGAAATACACGGTTGAAAAAAAAATATGAAAGTTGGGGACGTCCGCTTGTCAATTAATGAACTCTCTTTTGGGGTAATTGGTGCCTGCCTTTTGTCTGGGTATTTTTTATAGATAGTTTAACATTTGTTCTGCAGACGGAAAAAGGAGATTGGGTATGTTTTTGTTGTCTTTTGCCTTAGCGATTGTATACGGAACCCTTTTTTGCCTTAGCGATTGTATACGGAACCCTTTTTTGCCTTAGCGATTGTATACGGAACCCTTTTTTGCCTTAGCGATTGTATACGGAACCCTTTTTTGCCTTAGCGATTGTATACGGAACCCTTTTTTGCCTTAGCGATTGTATACGGAACCCTTTTTTGCCTTAGCGATTGTATACGGAACCCTTTTGTTCTATTATGTTATTATATTATTGATCCTAAACAATGGACTACCCTATTTAGTATTAATGTTCCATTTTGGCTGCTTAACAGTACTGTATATTTCTGTAATCATTAATTATTATTAACATTACAAGTTGTTCAGTTTATATACGTACAACAATTTGCGATTTGATTATCAATTTGTCAGTTACATATGTTATCCTTCAAAGAGCCTTAATGTATGATTAATGATAAATTATACATATTCTAAAATCTGTATATTCCATGAAAACTTGCCTATACAATGTAACGTTATTTCCCTGGCGGAATATTGATAACAATATATATATATATATATATATATATATATATATATATATATATATATATATATATATATATATATATATATATATATATAAACCTTCAGCGAGAGTTGTTTCTACCATTTGAGAAGAGTCGACCAGAAAATACAGTAGGTGTGGAAAATAACGGTCCTTTTGCCCTACTAGCCCTCCCTGAGTTAATGGAGATTAAGGATCAGACTTTCTAGACTTTCTCAACCCCAGGAATACACTGTAGTTATTTCATTATCAGGCATATTGTTTTCCTTACAGGTTGGTTGTTACCTTGGCCGTAAGAGAATGACATACAATCCCATTTTCGTTACTAAAAATCAGTATTCCTGTATCACATCATTCTTCTGATTATTACTGGAGGTATTGGACATTGATTTATCTATATGTTCTGGGTGTGGTGTCCCGAGTTCGAATCCCAGGAGGACCATATGCTTTCATTAGTTTATTCAAGTACATTGGGGTTTGTAATTGATGATTAATGTTAAGAACGGGGTGTTACTTACTGTATATATTGAATATCCAGTCTTGGTTGCACTGGTAATCTTATTGAATTTGCCCCTTGTGAGTTTCAAGCAATAAGGAAGTTGGAGCCGTAAGCATCCATAGCAATGCAATATCAATGTAGGGTTTTTTCGGACAGAAAGTGAGATTAATGTGCTTTCATGTTTTTTTTTTTTTTTTTTTTTATATTCCAACTTACCTTGCCTTCACATGAGGCACGGTGCTCACTCATGGCCCGAAACGACCCCATCTCTGAAGCCATCTCGTTCCCGTGCATAACTCACCATGTACTTATATATGTACTTAAATCGTATTTTGGTTGTTAATTCTGCTAGATATCGAAGCCTACAGCTCTAACTTCCTTATAGCTTGAAACCAGCAAATGGTCAAATTAAAGAGAGAGAGAGAGTGTGGGTGTGTGTGTGGGTGCGGGTGCGGGTGTGTAGCCAGCGTGATGTGCTAGAATTGAACTGAAAGTGTAAAACTGTATGGCCCGGCCCGTGATCGACCTACTATGTTGAGTATGGGAGAGAGAGAGAGAGAGAGAGAGAGAGAGAGAGAGAGAGAGAGAGAGAGAGAGAGAGAGAGAGAGAACGTAAACTCACATTAACAAAAAAAGAAAAGAAAACAGAACAAAAATATCAGTATATATAAAAAAAGAAAAAAGAACAAAACAAAATATCAATAGGCTATATATACTGTATATATAAAATAAAAACGACAGAAAACATATATATATATACTTCCGTTCATGTACCGGGACTCACCACACGCATATATCGTTCTGACCACAATAATACTCATCATCATCATCATCACCTGATTCATCCTCCTACTGGTGTTGTCTTGGGCCAGTTTTCTGGACCACTTTCTCCCTCATGTTAGCCCCATTAGTTTTCAGATGTTAAGATGCTGCCCCATTAGTTAGTCGATTTTAAGACCTTTCGCCCCATTGCTTCGTCAATATTTAGACCTTTCGTGCTATTTAGGTGTCGATTTATTCCCTGGCGAACGATAATGAGCCTGTAATGTTTGAAGAATCGGCCTTCGGCCGGGACATTTTTCTACCGAAAACTGTACAAATTAATCTAGAAGGGGGATCTAATGGATGTTTTTTTTTTTTTTAATTTGATGGAGGTCTAGGGAGGAAACTAGAAAAATCATGAATGCATGCAAAAATCGCCCAAAAAATGAACCATCCCCCTTCCTAAAGAATATCAAGCTTTCTATTCATAACCTGGCCAAGTAACCCCTTCTGTACCGGCGACGTCTGTTTACCTTGGTTCCAGCTATATTTAGACGATTTTGTGCAGATTAAGAAGGGTCTGTGGTAGTAAAAAGGGTTAAGCAAGATAGTTCGAAGCCTGTTAATGGCTGAAGGCCCTCTTTGAACTTAATATAATCGTTTAATAGTAGCCAGAATAAAGTTAAAAGGATGTCACCGGTACTGGACAGGTTAAGTAATTAATGCATGACAATAGGATCTGAAAGGCTGTATAATTTATAAGTTTGATTATATATATATATTGAGTATATATAGATATATACAGTATATATTAATCATACATAACCGATAACGTTGTAGAAGTAGACGTATAGAAGCTAAAATACACATGTAGTACAAGCTTTTGCAAATGATACATATTCAACATCCAAGACAAATGATACATATTCAACATCCAAGACAAATGATACATATTCAGCATCCAACACAAATGATACATATTGAACATCCAAGACAAATGATACATATTGAACATCCAACACAAATGATACATATTCAACATCCAAGACAAATGATACATATTCAACATCCAAGACAAATGATACATATTCAACATCCAAGACAAATGATACATATTCAACATCCAACACAAATACCCGCACAGTATGTTTGCCGTACTGTTCCATATCCATGGCTATAGCTTAAACTTCTTCGTAGACAGAAACTATTTGTAACTGTAGCCAGCTAGCATCTCTCTCTCTCTCTCTCTCTCTCTCTCTCTCTCTCTCTCTCTCTCTCTGTACATGGTATCTCAGCTTTCCATTTGTAGATTGCTGAGGTAATGGGTACATGGCAAGATTTCATATATAATTGTAGCATTTCTCTTTCTCTCTCCCTCTCTTAATTTAACATCAGGGGTAATTTATCGAGAGGACTTCCCTAGTGGTTAAGGCCCCATTAATTGCTCTTTCCATTCACATATGCATAGCCTACGTGAGTTGCAGTTGGGATGTGTGTACATGCTTAGATTGATATGCAGGATTCGAAGTTGCATAATAAATCGTAGGCAGTGTCCACCATTCTTTTAACTGCCTACGTGGTGCGATGCATAAGGTGTTGATTTTCGGTGTGAGCATCCTGGATTCGAATCCACGGACTGCCACATGTGTTTGTAAATTTCATTAATCGATTTTAGGAGTATAGTTGGTTGTTGGAAGGAACATAATAATTAGGCTACAATTGGCTCCATTAGATGCTAGGCATTTTTTTTTTTTTTTTTTTTTTTTTTTTTCTATATTCCAATTACTCCCTCTCGGACATAGGCTGAGAGCCTTTACACTCAACCGCTGAACACGGTGAGGCCCGTGAGGTCTTGTTCCAGTCTAGGGAGTGAGACATGCGAAGCACCCCGGCTCAAAGCAATCCCATCTCTGAAGCTGCTCTGCCTCTGCACTTCACAGTCTCATTCCCCACACTCGGACCCTCACTCTCAGGACGCCACCTATTGGGCAACTAACTCACTAGGCATTGCCCCCCTGTAGCATTTTTTGAATATGGGAATATTCATACAGTGCTATATAATCAGGGAACAATGAGTTTTTTTTTGTTTTGGCATTTCGGTGTACTGTGGTAATGCACTGAAACTAGGTACAGCACAAATTCCATCCCAATAATATCTTCCCATTGACATATTGGGATTCGAACCCGGGTCCATTGGATTACCAGTCCAGTGGCAAGACCACTCTGCCACACCTCCCCTTATAACATAACTATGCTAAAATATCATAATCAAGACCAGCAATGATATGAGATAGGAGTGATACTCTGATATTAGCACTGTTTAGGGATCCATGGGCTATTGATATGTCGAATTACACTTTTCGTGTATTATATTGTATATCTATTCCATTGGTATCATCAATGTTGTAACTGGCCAAGAGGCTATATGAGAGATATAGAGAATTCGAGTTTTAAGTAATCCCGAGATTATTTAGGATCTCTTGAACTACTGTATATATATATATATATATAATTTGATAACCATACTCTGTAGATAGATAAACATATCTATCGTATTTTAAGTCTCGTATAATATCGTATTTTAAGTCTCGTAGCTAACTTGAGTTGTAACTTATAATTGTTATATCAGTTACCACTTAGGAACCATGATATTTTATTACACTGTTGGAGTATAGTTATAAATTCACAGACATAAATATCGGGTATAAAAACGCAATTATGAGTTTTGTGGTTATTCGATTTTTATAAAGATTTTATTGTATTAACTTACACATTATCACAAGTTGTATAAATTTACAGAGTTGTATAAATCTGAATAATTTACCAAGACCGACTTGGTTTAACTAACACATGTTGTATAAGACTGAATAATATCGTTCCACTATTCTGTTTCCAACCAAGGCTAACACTTCAATTATTAATATTTAAATTGTACTTACAATGATTTTGAGTGGTGTGTTTCTAGGGACTTTCTCGGTAGAATTCGGGAAGTCCATTTTGCTTTGGTGCTCTGCTGGACTTATATGTGTTGCCAGGCTTGTTAAGCTGGGAGAGGTGATTGATGTTCTCTTGCTGAAGTCTAAATTGGATCTGAATTCAATATTTCCGTGGAGATTTTACAACACCTTGTTTTCTTAGCCTGTGCAGTTCTTCAATACCATATTTGGTAAGTTTCTCGAGCACACAGTCTATGTTATTCTATGTAATATGTTAAGCCTTGTGAGTCACGCTTCCCTGTACCGAGAGAGGCTGACTAATGACTGTTTGTGGAAATGACAGCTTGCTACTTTGTTTATATACTAGTGTAGGCGGATTAAACTTACATACACAGTAGATATATCTAATTACATCTTAACAATAAGTTATTAAACTACTATGTAACCTATGTCACATCAAATCAACTACTACAAGATACTGATTGGTATGATCCAATTTATAAACATAAATCTACAAATCCATTTGTCAAAGTTTTCCCCCTTACCCTCCTGGGTCTGTATATACTGTGCATGTATAAACACTGGAGAGGGCAGAAAAGGGACTCGTTTTCCCCTCTATTCTCGTCTTTATTCAATTTTCGTCTTCTTATCCTATCCTTTATTCAATATTCATTGCTATTCTCACCTTAATCACTAGATGATATTTCTGCATTTATTATGTCGTTATCTGCTCTCGACAGATATATGCAATGGGCGACAGGTGAATAACGTTATTTTTTCATCGGTACTCCCCTCTTCACTGCCAATGGAGAATAGCTGTCATGGTGATTGCCTAGAAAGATATGTGTGCAGTAGTTGAGCAACCTCCTTTGCTATTGCTCTGGGTCAACATCATTAGTGAGTGTTTCTGACCCCCCTTTAAGGGGAGGTTTTTAGTTGATTCCCTAGACTTCCATCAAGCTTAAAATTACACCCCCTTGAGTCCCTTTCAAGATAAATTTGTACATTTTTCGGTAGAAAAATGTCCCGGCCGAAGGCCGGTTCCTCTTAAATTACAGGCTCGCTATCGCTCGCCAGGATAAAATCGACACCTGAATTGCACGAAAAGTCTTAATTTTTAATTTTAATTTTTAATTTTTAAAAGCGATTTTAAGAACTTTCACCCCATGGTGAAAGTTCTTAAAATCGCTAAACTAATGGGGCAAACGTTTTATAATATCAAAAGCAATGGGGCTAAACATGAGGGAGAAAGGGATCAAGAAAAAAATCCCTCAAGTGGAGATCTCCCCTTAACGATGTTAAAAATTCTCCAGCGTGTGTTCTCCATGTCGGCCGTGGTGGTGGTGTTGTTGGCGATGGTGGCGACCCTGGCGGGGACGGGAGAGGCCCAGCGGCAGTCCTCCCGCCTTCAGCAGATGATGCAGGAGTGGGCCAGGGACGTTAACGGCATGGCTAGCAGGATCGGCAACGGCGTCATGAAGTAAGGTCCACATTCCTGGTGTACGGTCTTCGTCAGCAGCCACTTTTTTTTTTCTTTTTCTCAAGTATGCTTTCTTCATCAATAGGCAGCCACAACTCTGACATTTATTTATTTTATTTTTTCCAATTGTACGTTCTTCATCAATAGGCAGCCACAACTCTGACATTTATTTATTTTATTTTTTCCAATTGTACGTTCTTCATCAATAGGCGCCTACATAGCAGCCACATCTCTGACATTTGGTTTAATTGTACATTTTTCATCAATAGGCGCCTACATAACAGCAACATTTCTGCCTTTTTGTTTTTCAATTGTACATTTTTCATCAATAAGCGCCTACACAACTGCCACATCTCTGACATTATTTTTTCCGATTCAGTTAGTTACCGGTAGTTAAAACAGGACTTCAAAGGCTATCAACCCTTCTGAAATATTAAGCCAGCACACTAAGTCAAGGATAGCTTCAGGACTGGAACCCCTATTCGAGAACTCCAGTCCCTTGTAGTAGAAGGTTCAGAGTTCAGCAGGACTGAGCATAATTGATTTTGTTTTTGTCTTGTTTAAGTATTTGGCCACAACGTACGCACAGGCCATCACACTGGGGTAATGCCGAGCTTATGCTATAGGCTACTCTTGTTATATTTATAGCATTTCTACTATATGATTTACTTCTATTCGTTCAGGTGAAAACTTTTGTATTTAAAGTGGATTAGTTTGCTTTGACATTTCAATATTTAATAAGTTCTGCAGTATGGTATATCAACAGTACAGTATGTAATGAGTTCTGCAGTATGGTATATCAACAGTACAGTATTTAATGAGTTCTGCAGTATGGTATATCAACAGTACAGTATTTAATGAGTTCTGCAGTATGGTATATCAACAGTACAGTATTTAATGAGTTCTGCAGTATGGTATATCAACAGTACAGTATTTAATGAGTTCTGCAGTATGGTATATCAACAGTACAGTATTTAATGAGTTCTGCAGTATGGTATATCAACAGTACAGTATTTAATGAGTTCTGCAGTATGGTATATCAACAGTACAGTATTTAATGAGTTCTGCAGTATGGTATATCAACAGTACAGTATTTAATGAGTTCTGCAGTATGGTATATCAACAGTACAGTATTTAATGAGTTCTGCAGTATGGTATATCAACAGTACAGTATTTAATGAGTTCTGCAGTATGGTATATCAACAGTACAGTATTTAATGAGTTCTGCAGTATGGTATATTAACAGTACAGTATTTAATGAGTTCTGCAGTATGGTATATCAACAGTACAGTATTTAATGAGTTCTGCAGTATGGTATATCAACAGTACAGTATTTAATGAGTTCTGCAGTATGGTATATCAACAGTACAGTATTTAATGAGTTCTGCAGTATGGTATATCAACAGTACAGTATTTAATGAGTTCTGCAGTATGGTATATCAACAGTACAGTATTTAATGAGTTCTGCAGTATGGTATATCAACAGTACAGTATTTAATGAGTTCTGCAGTATGGTATATCAACAGTACAGTATTTAATGAGTTCTGCAGTATGGTATATCAACAGTACAGTATTTAATGAGTTCTGCAGTATGGTATATCAACAGTACAGTATTTAATGAGTGCTGCAGTATGGTATATTAACAGTACAGTATTTAATGAGTTCTGCAGTATGGTATATCAACAGTACAGTATTTAATGAGTTCTGCAGTATGGTATATCAACAGTACAGTATTTAATGAGTGCTGCAGTATGGTATATCAACAGTACAGTATTTAATGAGTTCTCCAGTATGGTATATCAACAGTACAGTATTTAATGAGTTCTCCAGTATGGTATATCAACAGTACAGTATTTAATGAGTTCTGCAGTATGGTATATCAACAGTACAGTATTTAATGAGTTCTGCAGTATGGTATATTAACAGTACAGTATTTAATGAGTGCTGCAGTATGGTATATCAACAGTACAGTATTTAATGAGTTCTGCAGTATGGTATATCAACAGTACAGTATTTAATGAGTGCTGCAGTATGGTATATTAACAGTACAGTATTTAATGAGTTCTGCAGTATGGTATATCAACAGTACAGTATTTTTATAAATTATAGAAATTAATTGTAATCAGTTTAAAATTAAAATTTCCTCTTTAAGCTACATAATCAAATGAATGTATTAGTACCGGCTCGCTTGGTGTAGTGACTAGCGTCTCGGACTTCCACCCAGAAGGCCCGGGTTCGCGCCCACGCTCGGCGCATTAAAGATTTTTCACAAGCACTGAGTCGTTACCATCCCTCATGAGCAAAGGGATGGGGTAGTAGTACAGGACCCCAATGGAAATACGCCTAATCGGCCTTATTGAGCTATCCTTAGCTAGCTTAGCATGCGCTAGCTTTAAGAACTATTATTATTATTATTATTAGTATATAAGTAGTATATTTCCACATAAAATAATAATGTTATTTCCACATAAAACAAAAATAGAGGAAAGAAAATAGATTATGTGAAAACAAATTCCAAGCACCTACTGGACTAATTATTTGAAATTTGTAAAATTTGAATTTTGTGTGGATTGAAAGTTGATGAAAAGTTACTGTTAAATTATATTTTATAAAGTGGTTCAGGATATATATGCATTCTGTATAGTAGACATTTTGCATTATGGAATTATTAATGTTAATTCATGAGCGTTTTGGGTTTTCCAGGCTGTGATGGAATAAGACATTACAAATATTCAGACATATAGCAATATTGATTCATTATCCCCAACATGTTGGTAAAGTATTATAGCTAAATGCATTATTGTTTTGTTTGTTATTGTTTTTATCTATTCTTTATGTAATCCCAAGTTATTTTTTTAATCGGAAGCTAATCTGCGTAATAATTAAACCTATTTCATGCTACAGGACCCTTGGCGTGGATCCTGCTGCGGTGAGGAACCCGGCTAGACAACGGCCAGTAGTGAGAGCGCCCCCTAGACAGCAGAACATTGCTGAGGACGCCCCTGCCCCTAATGCCCCTCGGCCACAGCGAGAGAGACCACAGGTGCCACGCCCAGGTCGCCAACGGCCCCGTAACCGACTTACATTCCGGCAGTTCGTTGACGGTGCGATGGTTGGGATTTCTAACCTACTGCCCGGACTCCGACGCAGAATCTCCAATCGCAACCGCAGTGCCCGAGATTTGAGTCAGGTAAGAAAACTCGCGGCAGGTAGGGGTGTGCCAGAGTACGGAGGTTCATCATCATCATCGTCCACTTCCGCCCTAGCTAAGTCAATCCAGGTGACCGTCAATCTTTACGAAGGAGACGACGAGAAGAGTGTAAACGCTGGAGGGGCAAGAGTGCAAGATGCGTCTACTCTAAGTATACCTAACTTCGTCCAGGATGAAAACGATATGAAAGTGGAAGACGAGCCGGTGACGAGCAGCGAAGATCTACATGAGCATTTCCTTATCGTCACTCATTATCCAGACCACACTATCCACGTTGATCATCATGACAGTTTGCAGAATTACAACCACAACCAAACAGCTACAACTACATCAACAATCCCTCCTTCTGACGCTGACTACTCACTCACAACGACCTCAATACCAGAAGAAGGAGGTCAAGGAAATCTATGGCCTCATTTTGACGGCCCTTTGGAGTTCCCCGACCTTGATCACTTCTTTATCTCGGAATTCGAAGATTCGCCCGACTGGTTTGAAGAGACTCCAAATCCTGCTCCTGAAGACATAACCTTCCAAGATATTACCAGCGCCGGGGACGGTTTTGAGAGCCTAATTAGTGATCTAACTGACGAAGGATCAACTAGTTTCCCTAATGTTCGACGTCCAAGTCCTGCCGGGGAAAACTACCGAAATCTCCAATACGACTATAAAAATGGGTTTTTGCAGGGGTACCAACATGGTTATGATGACGGTCGCGTAACTTCTACTAACCCTGTAACTTCTTCTAACCCTCAGACACATTTCGGTAGTAGTGATAGTAATCATAATACCTGGGTAAGTCACGGTGGCAATATGCAGCAGGGAAGCATTGGTAGTAAGGAGGTTAGCAGCATAACTAACAATTGGCAGCAGAATAAGAACAAAAATAAGGTTATGGGAGTTGGTATGCCTGCTGGTTGCGGGGTGCGATGTCTGTGGGACGATCTAATGAAGTATCTCGATCATTACAGTGAGGCCGGTGATGTGGTGGAGGTGCCAGACGTAATACCAACATCATCCTCATCCTCCTCACCGGCGCCTGCGATGGGGGAAATGGTGTTGGCGGGAGTGCATGGGTCCAGGCGACAGAACCATCACCAACATCATCATAACTCACCACCATCATCACGCTTCAGTAACCACAGAGAACAGACTAATACACACGCACTCAGCAAACAGCAGACCAATACACACACACTCAGCAAGCAGCACCGCACCAACCACAATAGTTTCAACCAACAACAACAACAACAACACTCTAGCTATAACAGACAACGACCAGGCTGGAATAGTGGTAAAAAGCCTACTCCCCCTAGAGCTTGGGGCCCCCACCGCCAGCCTGGTCCTCCTTACTCACCCTTCCCCGTCAGGTTACACTGAAGGTACAGCCAGCATCAATAGTTCATCTACAATCTTGCTAGTAGCCTGGGAAATGTTAAGTTATTATCAATTTACTTAACAGTCCAGATCTTGTGCTTCTAATAGCCCATGATTTTTACTGTGTCGTATACAAATTATCAAGTTTTTTGTTATCGAATTGTTGATTTTGGCTGTATAATCAATTTCAAAGTTAGGCAATAATTTTGATGACAAACTGTTTAATCTAAAACCGAAGCACTATTTCCTCGTTGTTTCTAATCACTCAGTCTAGTTTTTTGTTTGTCATACATTTACTAAATTGATGCATTCCTTCTATTTACTTTACATTTTACTGTCAAGGTTGTTGACCAACTTCGAATTAGTCTACAATCATTCGAAAAATCGTAGATGTTTTTAATTATGCTAATAAATCGATAAAAGCTACTTTATGCATGAAATGTATTTACATTAAATAGTAACTATTGAATATTTAATGCATAGCAGATAATTGCCATAATCAAATCCCGCTTGATATATTTGTATATTATAATACAAAATAAGTTTTCGAACTCCCATGAGTATATTAGAGTTAAAGATTATATTCAAGTATTTCCTTTGATTTTATTTGTTAGTTTGTTTACATATTTAGTAGTTTTAGCATTACCGTAACTTGAGTACTTACCAATATTTGTATTTATTATATTAATTAGTTAACAGAAGTTGAGCTGAAAGGAAAACTCACAAGAAAGTATGATAAACAAAAAGCATACATCTTAAGACACTTATTAATATACTGTAGGTTTGTCAATACAACACATACATGCAGTAAACACACTACAATACACCATATATATCTGTTATTATAATTTACATATTAATTCCCGACAAAATCCTTCCCATCCACTACATTAGCTAGGTTACACTCCTTACCTTACCTTACATATTACAATTACGGGGGGATGGTTAATTTTATTTTGGTAAATTTTTTCAGGTATTGTATATTTTTTAGTTTTCTCCCTTGACCTCCATGAAACTTTAAAAAAATATTAACCCCAGGATCCCCCTTCATTATATATTTGTACATTTTTCGGTAGAAAAATTTCCCGGCCGAAGGCCAGTCCCTCCCAAATTACAAGCTCGCTATCGCTAGCCAGGAAAAAATCGATACCTAATTGACACGAAAAGTCTTAATATTGACAAGGAAAAGGGGCGAAAGGTCCTAAAATCTGAAAACTAATTGGCCGAACGTCTTAAAATCTGAAAACTAATGGGGCTAAGGATGAGGTAGAAGGGTGACCAGAAAAAAATACCATCTCTTCTTAATAAACTAATGCCATGCTGTTGCTGCTGTGTATATTGTTGCTGTTGGTGCATGATTGATAATTAATGTGATTGATAATGCCAGGCTTGTTTGTGTACATAGGCATGCCAAAAAAATACCTCCCTAACTTTGTTTTTATTGTTGTGTTTTGTATATACCGTACAAGTTACTTTATTACTTTTACTGTTACTTTATGGTTTATTGACACCAGTGCAGTTGTTTTAGGTTTGTCACAGGTAAGTCTTATTATTCACAATGACGAAATCTAGAAATGCTTATATTAACAACGACGACAACTAGAATTGTTTACAAGTTTGATTTGTTGATTATCGTTTAGATTCAATATAAACCACAATTATTTTCAAGAAGTAAAATTATGTACCAATTTCAATACTGCAGATAGTTCATATTTCAATACTGCAGATAGTTCATATTTCAATACTGCAGATAGTTCATATTTCAATACTGCAGATAGTTCATATTTCAATACTGCAGATAGTTCATATTTCAATACTGCAGATAGTTTATATTTCAATACTGCAGATAGTTCATATTTCGTACAATTTTATCCTTTATATTTGTAAACTTCAGAATCGTTAGAATAAGAAGTCAAAACATGAACAAATATTGATGATAGATCCACAACGTCACTCTTTATTGTTAAATATATGTGTTTATATACTCCCACCCGGACTCGAACCACCGACTCTCGTCCTGACTTGCGGCGGTTCGAGTCCGGCTGGGAGTATATAAACATTTAGTAGCTCACGTGTATTTGTGTGATATACTTGATAATTATGTGTGTAAGCATTAACATCGTTCAAATATAGGTTATTCTATAAGGATGTAGCAATATAGATTTGTTATAGATTATTATGTAGCTTAGTGAGTAAGAGAGCTGCTGGCACGGCTTTATTATAAGGGAAAGTATACGTTTGTTATCACTAGGAAATAATTAGTAATAGCTATAATTAGACATGGAAGCAAATTATATGTAATTAATGAAGGTATAACGAATGATTGTATTGAGTTAGAAGTGTACAATGGGAGAAATAATTATATATAGCTATAATTAGACATGGAAGCAAATTATATGTAATTAATGCACGTAAACGATTGATATGATTGAGATTGAAATGTACAATGAGAGATTAAAACACCTAAGAGACAAATGGAGTACAATAGTTTAAAATGCACTTTGCTAAATATTATTGGATTAACCTAGAGTACCTTTGCCTACTTCATGAGTGTGTAAAGTGTCAACAATTAAACAATATCAATGTAGTTTTAATAGCAGTGAAAGATAAATAACACGTGTCATTACAGTATATATTAATTGACTCCGATACTGTGACTCCGATACACTTTCGCCGCTAAACTCCGCGTGTGACACCAGATTAAGGGGGGTCGGTTCATATTTTGGTTGATTTTTTTTTTTTTTTTTTTTTTTTTTTTTTTTTTTTGCATGTATTAATTATGTTTCTAGTTTCCTCCCTAGACCTCCATCAAACTTAAAAAAAAGCAACCCAAAGATCCCTCTTCAAGATATATTTGTAAATTTTTCGGTAGAAAAATGTCCAGGCCGAAGGCCGGTTCCTCCTAAATTACAGGCTCGCTATCGCTCGCCAAGAAGAAATCGACACCTAAATGACACGAAAAGTCTTAATATTGACAAAGAAAATGGGCGAAAGGTCCTAAAATCGCCAAACTAATGGGCCGAACGTCTTTATCATCCTAAAACTAAAGGGGCTAAACATGAGGAAGAAGGGGGACCATAAAAACGACCCATCTCCCCTTAACCAGAATGTTTAATATTCTCTTCTCGTGTACATAATTATACTTACTAACGCTGCATGCTGCTGTACGGCTGGGCTGGTCCTAGCTTATTGTTGGTGTGTACAAAATATATGCTTCTTCGTTCATTTGGCGCGACTTTTATTATTCCTAGCAATTATGACGCTTGATGTATTTGTGGTTCTACAATGATTAACTTAGATGTAGCTTATGACAAAAAATGTACAATGGTGTTGTGTTTTATTAATTTGGGCTAAATATACGGTTGGTGTTCCCGAAGAGTGTGAAATTCATGAACCTTACGTTTGCGCTTGCGTTTGCGCTTGCGCTTATGAGGAGTGATTTATCTAGTTATATTTGCCTTAGTGTAATGTACGTGAAATACAAACGGGCCTACACTAAATCATTGGCTAGGCAACTCTTAGCTAGTATAAACTAATCGCAAAAATAGCTACCGGGTATGCATAAGAAAAACTGGTACTACATTCTTACGTCCTTAACCCATTCAGTACCAGGGACGTCCTTTTCATCAAATTCTAGCAACTGTTAGACTATTATATTCAGCTTAGGAAGGACCTCTAGCAATAATAAGGCTTCAAACTATCTCGACCAACCCTTGTAACCACCACAGATCCTTCCTAAGCTGCATTATATCGTCTAAATACAGCTAGAGTAAACTATAACACCCGTCGCTGGTATTCAAAGGGTTAACCTGGCGAGAAATTACATAATTCATTAGCCGTTTTTCTCTTAACACAGATCACTTCGCTACTACAGCTATGTGGCATGTGAATAGTTTATCATAACTGGCGATGTATTCACCTGTTATAATAAAGTCACAGCTAGGTACTCATTTCATCTTTCTCATTCATCGGTCTCACCTTTCCTATATTTAGTTCATGTCGGTAATCAATATATGGACATGATAATTTCTCGCTTGATTAAGGTGAACAGATGGCGTGATATTTCAAGTTATGTATTAAATATATGAATACCCCAAATAATTGTCTTCTTTGCAGCTTAAGTACCCTTTCATCATAAGAAATAAGTTTTGCATAACAAGAATTCGTGCTGTGGCGTGATGAACGTAAGCCATGCTAGTGGAACTGACAATATCAGAGAGAAACTTTTAGATACGGTTGGCATTAGTTAAGGCAAGGCGTTAAATGGCCTATAGTTACGTAAGTTGGAAAGATTGCAATGCATTTCAGAGCGTGTGATTGCTTGCCTAATAGAGGGCTGGTGTGTACAGTAGGCTGTTGAAATTGAAGATATTAAATTGTTTCCAGTCTATTTGTATAATTAATGGCAGGCACAATTACGGTCCTATGCGAGCTTAATGTTATCGACTACCAATTTGTCGCTCCAGGTTTTATTCTCGACTTAAGCAGCTGGTTTCCAACCAACTCAGCTGGCCTGCGTATATATTTATAACTGATTGGTAAGACTGTATGAGGAACTGGAGTTAACCCTGACAAAGGCAAATTGGATATTAGGCCTGCACAGTATCCCTATGTGAGCGCCAATCCATGAGCAATCTTGTTTACGCCAATATAATTTGTAGTTGCATTTTACTTCACAATTACGGTCAAATATTTGTTATACACTACCCAACGATACACCTGAGAGTGAGTGTTAACTTATTCGGACTTTGTCTATATATACCGTATATATATATATACAGGTATATATTCTCATGCTTCAAAGCTTAGCTCACACGGATTGAAATCCCTGAGGCGGAATACTTATTATAATAATTGTGAGATGTGATCCAGCAGGTGAATACAGGAGCTATAGTAAAAACTAATTGAAGATAAATTAGAGGAGAGGCAACAGCATCTAGTTTTCGTTGCAGATTTGCCGTTTTTATTTTGTTTCGAGTGCTTCACGGGTTTCGAATCCGACTTGTGTCAACACAGTGATTATTCTCCAAGAAAAACATCCAAGTCATTCTTGTAATTACTCTAGTTTTTAATTCATGTTTGTCTATTTCAACTATTAGGAACTGAATCCTTTGGTATCTGCCATTAAAGCGACAGAGGGAATTATCAGTTATCACGGCAGTATATTCAGTTGTATTGGAAGGGTGATGCTTATCCACATCGAAGAAAATTAGTATTGATTTACAAACAATTATATACCAGTTTATGAAGAGCCAACCGTTTACATATTTCGTTCAGCAAATTTATTCAGTAAAGTTTACACACATATAACTCCGGAAGATAATAGTATCAGTCTTAAGTTTTCGAAGTTATCCCGAACGGAATTGAATCTTTTCGTGTTTTCCTTAACTACTTTATGGATTTCGTTGGTTCTTTTAAGCAGTTCGATTATTCAGATAGGGACATGAATGTTGTCCTAGAGTGTGCATACACATACATTCACTCATACACACATAGTGCAAAGGAAGAGAGAAACCCCAATAATTCTGGTCACTCGAACGCTGAGCTTAAAATTGTGTCTTCAGTGTTCAGGTAAACTGCTTCAACCTAGGTTCGATAAATCACTGTTCTCTGGCTGGTGAAGGTCAGATGATGGTATTGAGAGCTAAGGCTTTACAACGGCACCTCGTATCTACTTTCCGAAGAGTATTGAGAAGGGTGAAGGGGTTCTTGAGAGAGAGGAAACTACTAGTTCCCTGTCGCCACTCCGGGAAGCCATGAGGAAGAAGACGCCCGTGTGATCTGCCGGCTTGTCCGAGGGTGAGGTCTGGCGGGCGAGGGTGCTGAGGGAGGCTACCTGGAGGCCCACTGAGGTAAGGGCGTGGTGTAGGGCCTCCTCTGACAGGCTGACTGAGGGGTACTGTTGGGACCCCAAGCGGTACGTGGTGTTGCCCAGAGCTCCCTGTGAACAGAGTCAATTGATAATGTATAACAAAGAAAGCGTCGTTATCCTCACCATTTAATATGGCCGCACCTGGATAATTAAAGCTGTATCGAACATAAGCAAGCTAGCCTACACAACTTCGTCGCTTTATTGCTCAAAACCTTCAAAGATTAGCGTGCACAGTTAAACATCCTAGAGCAGTTGATGACAGCTTTACACTTTCGACCAATTTACAATTTAAACGTGTATTTGATCTAGCTAACAAAATCAAAACCAAGACCGCAATTCATACAAAGAATATTTTATTTTAATCAAGCTTATTTGAATATATTTTTGTTGGGGAGTCAATCAATTGTATAATAATATGTTTGGTATATCAAGGAAGGAAAATATTACTGAAGTTGTGAACGTGGAAGACGACTTTTGAGTGATACTGTGAAACTCTGCAAAGCCAAATACCGCTAGGATGAGGACTCCGTTGGGTAGGAGTAGGCTGACGAGATGGCCGAGGTAGGCGAGGTACTGAGGGAGGGAGGTCGCGGCGAATTCCAGGCACAGTGTCGACATCACCACGTCAAACCTGTAGAAAGTCAAAACCAGGATATTTGTTTTGTTCATGAAATCATAGTTTTGCCGATGGTTTGTGTTCGAGTTTAGTGATGTTTGTCTATCGCAAATTACCTAACCTAACTTTACCTCTCCTTGTATGCACTGTACAATTGAAGGCTCAACTGAAGGCCAAAAACGACAGGAAAGATTTACAGCTGAATTTCAGTATTAACAACTATAATGTAGTAGCTATTACTTGCTTGCGACGTCAGAACTAGTGCATACGTCGATTTACTAGTCATTCCTAAATTTTAAACAATCGCGAGCTATGATCTATATACCTGTATACCCATTTGAGTCTTTTAACCTTTACAGCCAAATCCTACATTTACCTGGGATATACATTAGCATCTCGTTTGGGTTCGGTTCAAGTTTAAATGGGTGCGAGGGTATTATGGCTATCGACTGCACCTAGTAATGACGTGTATTGACGATCTAGATTTACATAGCTGACTGAATTAAGGAGATTTAACGTCGTAAATACTTTAGAGCATGTAGGCCAATAATCACATAAAGAGATTGGCCACCTATCATCAATTAGGTCCCATCATTGGTAAAGCACATGTTTCAACTCCATATGTGTGTATTATATTATTATCGATGTATAGGCCTACAGTCAGGTGTATTCTGCAAATATGGGACACATAATTAATAATAATGACACGAAAGTACCCTAGAATTTTACGAATGGCCGTATTTTACCTATCCTGAAATGGGTACACAGAGTTAGTGAGAGCTTTATCATAGAGCAGTACTCTCTGGAAGGATCCTCGCAGTCTTTCAAGCACATTATACTCACTACTCACATCATAGGAGCCAAGGGTAGGATTAGGAAAGATCTGTAACATTTATCCATACTGAACACTATCGTACCTCTCCTGGATGGGGTGCAGAGGGTTGGTGAGGGCTAGGTCACAGGGCAGCACTCTCTTAAAGGCTCCCCTCAGTCTCTCGGCAACAGCACTCCCACTCCTTACACGTCGCAGGAGTCGAGGGTAGGATAAATCATTTTGATTTGTATATATAGCCTACTGGGAGGTTGGTGAGTAGGATAATAATTGTACACCCGAATTATATATATATATATATATATATATATCACTCCGTACATATGATGGCGTTCTATTAACTTTATTCTAGCTTACCATAGACACTATAATCGTCAAAGGGGATCAAAAGGAGTCTGATGAGATGTATGATTATAATATTAATGCTTTGTAATGTCATGCAAGGTTGAGAAAATATAAAAACAAATCTAGCATGAAGATTTGTACACAGCGATCGCGAATGTACATAAGAAAATGCTATCTTGTCAACTATTTTGTAATGAATGGAACTGCCTGTCAGATTCAATTGTTAACTTAAGGGGTGTACTGTGTAGCCTACAGTATATATTGTATAAAATATATCAGGGCAATTGTGCGCGTTATGTTTTACTTATATAATAGTTAGTCTCTTAATCTCCGTTTTCTTTTGTGAGCAAACTTATATAACATTCTCTTTGAGAAGTAAGTATTACCTAAACTATTATATTTTTATGAAAACACCCTAACTCATAAACACACAACCCTTGTTTTGTTTTTGTTTTTTAAGAGAGACAATGAACGGAGGAAGGAAAAACACAGATAAAACAAAAAGGTCCATGTGCCTAAAGGCATCCTCCATTCATAACATGTTTGTAACAACTGGATTTAAACATTTGTAGATTGTAAGTTTGTGGAAAGCAATTCGAGGGAAGTGAATTCCAAAGAGTAGTAGCTCTGGGGATAAATGAATTCTGATAAGCAGAAGTTCTGCATTGTGGAGGAGAAAGTGTAAATTCATGGGCGCTCTCAGCTGCCCTAGTTCTACGGGGAAAGATGTGGAGAGGCGGCACAATTGAAGCAAGTTCCTCGGAACAATTGCTGTGAAAATATCTATAGAATAATGCAAGGCATGCAACGTTTCTTCGTATGGATAATGTAGGAAGGTCCTGTGTGATTGCAGGGTTATTGATTAATCTAATAGCTTTATTTTGAATTTTGTCCAACTGCCTCAATGCAACCACTCCACTTCCACCCCACAGAGGTGAACAGTAATCCATCTGAGAACGCACATGACTTTTATATATCACGGCCAACTGCTCGTCAGTGAAGAATTCTCGAACTCTGTACAGGAGTCCCAGTTTTTTAGAGGCATTCTTAGCAATACTTCTAACATCATGTGTCCAGCTCAAGTTAGTAGTTAATGTTACACCGAGAATGTCAATACTAGGGGAAGTGGGAATATTTACATCATTAAAAAATATATGGGAGTCAGTGAGCTTCTGTCGGTTAGAAAATTGAATGTATTTGGTTTTCTGTGCATTAAAGGAAACTAAATTCTTTTGTCCCCATCCATTAATTCTAGAAAGGTCCTGGTTCAGAGAAATTGCAGTGTTTATTTTTGAATTTATAAGATCGGGTTGGGTGAAAGAATTGGTTAATGTGAAGGAACTGTGAAGTGTTGAGTCATCTGCGTAGGAATGTATTGGATTATGAGTGGTAGATATGAGATCATTGATATGAATGAGGAACAGAATTGGGGCCAAAACTGATCCCTGGGGAACACTCACTTCAAATACAAACCCCTTCAGTAACAGAGTTCCTCAGAGTATTGGGGCTTGTACTGAATGGTAAACAAAACAAAATTATATAAATGTAGAACATGTCAGTGTCCTTTTGAGTGTTGGGTCTTGCATTTGATGGGCAAGTAAATACTAAATATATATGTAAAACCACACACATGCACAATTATGTCCTCACACAAGTACTCACATTTACACTCACTCTTACACAAGCTCACAAATACATCCCCCTATCTACAGCATCAACATTCCCCAAAGTGTTGAGGCTTGTATTGAAGCATGAATAGAGAATTAAGAATAAACACAAAAGTCAATACCTTTAACACGCATATATAGGCCTGCTGTCTACACACGATCTGAATTGGGCTAGTCAATATAGATCATTAACAAATGCAACTATTTAAGACAAATATCTCCGTGTCTATTCGTTTCATTAATGTGTGTAGCCTACTATGAAGTTCGGATCAATAATATAGAAAAACGTGTGTTATAAAATAGTATCTAAAATTTACCAAATGCATCCAAACGAATGATTCACTAGTTCATAAACATTATATTCAGTCTTTCTAACACCACTGCAGAATCAGTCAATCCCCAGAGGGAATGGTGACAGCCTCTGTACCCCATCACGGAAGCATTTACCAACATGCAACATGTGTGCTAGAGAACAGTATAAAGAAATAATTAATAATATTGGAATATATTTCAAGGTTCAACCCCTACAGTAGATGATTATTGCATAATTAATTGTTCGTATTCAATTTATGTGTTTTTTTTTTTGTTTTTTTTTGGGGGGGGGGTTTATTTGACCAAGGCGGTATAGTTTATATTTAAATTGTTCACACTATGCCCCTCCTTACCTGGTCTGCGTAAGTGAGGCGATGTAAGTGAAGAATATGGACCAGTCTAATGCCGAGTCCTCTCCTCTCATCCATGTGTCTATCTCCTTCCTGATGGTGTGATAAAATATATATGAATATTTGTTGTTCTCTCTCTCTCTCTCTCTCTCTCTCATGATACAAAGGAGTAGGGTGATAAAACCATATTCGAAGTCATTGTGTATTATATTAACGCTGTGCAATATGGTTTTATCACCCTACTCCCTTGTATCATTATATATATATATATATATATATATATATATATATATATATATAGAGAGAGAGAGAGAGAGAGGGGGGGGGGAGATTATTTGTCACTAATCTACACCCATCGTCATATTTCTCGTTAAGTCATGTAATTTTCCCTGACTGACTTTGAAGCACAATACCCAGCAGGTAATGTTGATCTATATTATTCGCAAATACTCCGGCGAAGGCCTCTGTACACCCGACATCGATCTGCACTCACTCCTTCACTGTACGTCCCCCTTCTCAGATAGTCTTCTAAAGGGAGTAGGGCCCCTCATCTTAGTTTGGATAGGGCCCATGTTGCATACCTTGTGATTATATGGCCCATGTTGCATACCTTGTGATTATATGGCCCATGTTGCATACCTTGTGATTATATGGCCCATGTTGCATACCTTGTGATTATGGCCCATGTTGCATACCTTGTGATTATATGGCCATGTTGCTTACCTTGTGATTATAGGGCCCATGTTGCATACCTTGTGATTATATGGCCCATGTTGCATACCTTGTGATTATATGGCCCATGTTGCATACCTTGTGATTATATGGCCCATGTTGCATACCTTGTGATTATATGGCCCATGTTGCATACCTTGTGATTATAGGGCCCATGTTGCATACCTTGTGATTATATGGCCCATGTTGCATACCTTGTGATTATGGGGGACCTGTGATCAAGGTACAGTCCATATACCTTGTCTGTGATGACTTGGTGAGTGTGTTCGGTTCAGAGCCTCAAACATAAATAGTTCCATTTTTTAGGGCTAGATTGATAGCCCTCAGTATTCTCACACTCTATTTATTTGATAATATTTGTCAATTCTATGTCCCATCTGAGGTATATTTGATGGATTTTCTCTCCTGTATACATAGTGTCTAAGATGTTATTGCTGCCCATAAATGTTGATGGATTTTCTTTTTCCTGTATACATAGTGTCTAAGATGTTATTGCTGCCCATAAGTTTTCAAGGCCATCCCTATTTGAATGGGATCATGTCATTAATATGTATCTCAGTGGTTCTTTTAAATAGTTCGAACGTTCAAAATGGGCCAGCATTATTGTCGTAGTAGGTGTGTGTCCGGTATATTGTCGTAGTAGGTGTGTGTCCGGTTTATTGTCGTAGTAGGTGTGTGTCCGGTATATTGTCGTAGTAGGTGTGTGTCCGGTATATTGTCGTAGTAGGTGTGTGTCCGGTATATTTCAAGCTCGCGTTGTATTTTGTTACTTCCGCGTGCTTTTTTTGCTTGGGTTTCTTATTACCGATGTCTACAACAATTAAAAATATATGACCGAACATTCGTTCGAGAATTAGCTCAGCTTATAGTTATCTGTTGCTACACTCGAGAACTCAAATCATGTCATCTGAATAATGTACCGGTATGTATGTATGTATGTATGTATGTATGTACTCTGGCACCTTCCCCAGTTTTCCTATTTTTTGTTTTTTATTAATGGGGCTGGCCGACTCGAATAATAGCTCCATTAATTTCCTATTATGATGAGATCACTTGTTTATGGTTTCTTATGCGTGATTGTAGTTATAATAAGGTTTGCAAATGGCGCTTGCGTAATTCTGTTGACGTAGCCTTCCTATTGACTGACCCGCCTCCCCCCAGCAGGAGAGGGGAGGGGGGAGGGGGTCTTGTCAGGCATCCTCCTCCTCCTCCTCCTTGCTCACATTACAGGAGGGCCACCCACCAAATTCGCAACTACAGTACCTACAAAGCCTACCACGGAAGCTTTAACATATTTACGATAGAGTTGAATATATAAATGCCTTATTTATCTAAATGCATTACGGTAATGAACATACTATGTAATAGTTCATTGTATTTTGCAATTTAAGGGATTAAAGTCCAGTTTTTGTTTCACGGAACGAGATATTCCAGACTATTTGCTTCCTGAATATTTAAGGTGTATAGGTATAGGTTGCCAGCGTACCTTATTATAATAAAATTAGGTATTATTATGTAAAACTCGCAAAAATAAACAAACCAACACGGGAACGACACAATATAAAGACAAAAGAATCAACAAGGTAGTACATAGTACCCGTCTTGCAACACAATCCCACCCCTACTCTGTGCAACTCTCCTACCCAAGAGTGAAACGGTATTCTCAGACTTTCTTCTATTCAACTGCTGAGCTCTGGAACTCTCCCAGAATCAGTCTTTCCCTCTTTCTATGACATGACTTAAATTGCTTCAAACTCCGTGTGTCCAGGCATTTTGGCTCGAACGTCCCTTGATTTTAGCCCTGTCACTCTTTCAACTCTGGGGGAGGCACTCGATACAGGCAGTTCTGCCTTTTGTCTCCCTCACTCACATAAAAAAAAAAAAACATTATTACCTATTGTCTGGGAGTAAGTCTGCCATGGTGATGTCATTGGTGTAGAGAGCGGCGGTGGCAGAGTACACGGGAACGGGTCCACATCCTACCTCCACCACCCTCTTTCTCTTTTTCTCTCCTCCACTACCACCACCAGTCAATAGAGGATCTGTAATGGAAGGCTCTAGGTTAGTTATAGAGTCAGGAAGATACAGTGACTCTAAATTATGATGTGTATTCTAGATCAGCTATATAAGGAACAGGTCTTCGCCCTACCCACCTCCACCACCCACCTCTCTCCACATCCGCGACGTTTTAACTGGGGGGCTGGGGAGTAGGACAGGAGTGATTCTAGGTTAACTATAAGATCAGTAAAGGTATAACAACTAATGCATGATATGCTTGATATAAGATAAGTTTACGATATATATGCATTATAAAATCAGACAAGTATAGGCCTACTAACGCAAATTCATGATAGGCAATTTTCTAGGTTAGTTGCAAAAACCCTGGAACAGGCTTACACCTCACCTACTGAATATCACAGTAAGTGGGTTACATAAAGTAGGGTACATCTTTTCTAACCCATACAGTACCGGCGATGTCTTTTTGTTTATGTTTCAGCTGCATTCAGACGATTTTATGAAGCTTAAGAAGGATATATGGTAGCTAAATGGATGAATTAAGATAGTCTAACCTTTTAATGGGTAGAAATCCTTTCTAAGCTGAATAAAACCGTCTAATAGCTGCCAGAATATAACGAAAAGGATGTCACTGGCACTGAATGGGTTAAATCTAGACCGTCATGGGGGGGGGGGGGATCACACGAGGGATAGCATCGTAATGCACGTTAGTTAAGATACGTTTTGGCAATTGTTCTATGTATTAATTTAACTCGTGCTCACTTTATTGGGGGTATTATTTTATCGATATCGAGTAATAATTGGAACACCGTTTACGAATTGCGTAGTCTTAGACAGGCTGGCAAACGAGCCTTTTTTTATACCCAGTCTCATGACTAAGTCCCTTGCTTTTAGTCGTTATTATTAAACATACAAACTTAAACTTATGTTCCATAGTATCCATTAGTTAGAAGTTACTAAATGGCCAATACAACGCCACTTCATCCACATTATAGACGTTATAGACTGCAGCACCGTTGATTCATTTAAATTCCGCCTAGACAAATATCTCGCATCAAACCCGCGACTGACTGCGTTTGTAAATGAATAACTTTATCCTCCCCTCAGTTACTAACCCATATGTCCCCTACTAACTTCCTAGTCCTGCCACGTTAGTGGCAGGGCAGTAGTTCCCTTTCCAATGTTCCCTTACCCACTCTAAACCACTGTTTGGACACTTGATCCTCAGTGTTTTGGAGGACAAGCAACCTAGAAGGGTCACTAGACCTGTTGTTGCTTGATTTCCTTTGTACTCCTTTGTACATTATCCTGTATTACTTACCACCTAGATGTGTGTGAATTTGTATTTTGTTTTATGTGTTCATTGTTTTTTGTTGTGCTGTCCCTATTCTGGATCTGTCTTGAGTCCCCCCCAAAAAAAAATAAAAAATAAAAATAAAATTAAAATTAAAAAAATAGACCTCCGACACTCAACTCAATCTTGCAACAACGATAATATTCCTCGCTTTGCCACCCTGCCAGCCTATCCAACTTTGGTCGGGGGGGAGAAAAACGCTGTATGCGTATGGGGACTGGTGAGGCATACAGTCACTCTTGAAGCAGACGGTGGGGGTGACGCCTAGCCTAAGGGCAAGGTATTGGGGTGAATGGACGATGTGAAAGGCGAGACACTGGGAGAAAGACTCGCAAGGACATAGCAATACGGGGATCTGTATTAGGCCTAGTGAATCATACATTACAGATCGTATTTATAATCATGGTGTGTTGTCCTTGTTCGAACTCAGCCTCGAGTCGGCCACCCCTATCTAAAAAAAAAAAAAAAAAAAAAAAAAAAAAAATCCTGAGTATACTGTATACTGTAGATAGATAGATTTCTTAATCTTATAACTAATTTAATATCCCAAGGAGGTATAGGGGGTAGTGCTTTGTTTTTGGTCTATATATTTATTTATTAATATATTTTGAGTTTCCTCGCTAGACCTCCATCAAGCTTAGAATAACACCCCCTAGACCCCCTTTCAAGATAAATTTGTACATTTTTCGGTAGAAAACTTTCCCGGCCAAAGGCCGGTTCCTTCTTAAATTAGAGGCTCGCTATCGCTTGCCAAGAAAAAATCGACACTTACAGGGCACTAAAGGTCTTAATATTCAAAACAAAATGAGGCGAAAGGTCTCAAAATCGCCAAACTAACGGAACTAACGCCTTAATTAAAACCTCAAAACTAATATACTAAACATGAGGGAGAAGGGGGTCCATAAAAAGCGAGTAGTACCCCCTTAATACAGCACAGAGCGAGCCAAACGTAATGACAGCGGAGACATGACTTATTAGCGCCACCGTACAATGTGGCAAACTGGCAACTTGAAGGCCATGTCGGTTACGGCTGCGTAGGCTTCAACAAAAAACGGCGTCACACGGGGAGTTTTAGCAGCGTTTCTTTATTAGCTTTATCGGCGTATATTTTAGCTTTATTGGCGTTTATTTTAGCTTTAGCGGCGTTTCTTTCAGATTTAGAGGCGTTTCTTTTAGCTTTATCGGCGTTTATTTTAGTTATATTTGCGTTTCTTTGAGCTTTATTGGCGTTTCTTGTTTTAGCTTTATCAGCGTTCAGTTTAGCTTTATCAGCGTTTATTATAGCTTTATTGGCGTTTCTTTTAACTTTATCAATGTTTAATTTAGCTTTATCGGCGTTTATTTTAGCTTTATTGGCTTTTATTTTAACTTTATCAGCGTTCCTTTTATCTTTATCGGCATTTCGTTTTAGCTTGATCAGCATTTAATTTAGCTTTATTGGCATTTCTGTTCCTATACCCTATCCCAAGTAAGTGGAAAAAAACTCTTGAACATTAACCTCTATACCTCACATACGACTAGAGTAATGGAGCTAATATTTCTACCATTTAGGAAGGGTCAGCCAGGGAATAGGTATGGAAATGTACAGCCCACTTGCTCTAGCCCTAATATTTTTACCATTTAGGAAGGGTCAGCCAGGGAATAGGTGTGGAAATTTAACAGCCCATTCGCTCTGTCTCTTTTTGAGTGACAGAGGATAGGGTTCACGATTTCTATACTAGTAATTTGGAACAGGGTAGCGTACAGTTGCTCTCCTTCGGTTTTTTATATTAACCCTCTATCTGCGTCTTTATCTCTAACCCATTGAGTACCAGCGACGCGAGTTAAATTGCATTCTAGCTATGTTTACACGATATTATGCAGCTTAAGAAGGATCTGTGGTAGTCAAAAGGGTTGGTCGAGATAGTTTGAAGCCATATTATTTCTAGAGATTTTCCTAAGCTGAATAAAATTGTCTCATCATTGCCAGAAGATAAATGAAAGGATATCACACCCCTGCACAGCTTCTTGCTCTGTACAGTACACCCATGTGTCGAGTATTGTTTGCATGTGTGGGGAGGTTCCACCCATACCGAACTTCTCGAAAGAGTCAAGTCAAAAGCATCTCGCCTCATCAACTCACTTCCTCTTACTAGTTCCTTATAATCTCTACACACCGCAATGTTGCATCTCTTTCACTTTTCTATCATTATTACAACAATCAGTGTTCTTCAGAGCTCTTTCAGTGCATATACCCCATCCCTTGCAGCAAGTGCGAGGCACCCGCCTTTCAAGTCAATCCCACTCCTATTCTGTCCAACTCTCCAATCCAAGAATTGGCAAATGTTCTGTTTCTTCTACTCAACTAGTGAACTCTGGAACTCTCTCCCTCAATCATTCTTTCCTTCATCCCATGACTTAAACTGCCTTAAAGTTTGTGTGTCCGGAATTTTGACCACAACGTCCCTTGAATTTGGCTCTGTAACTCTTTTGACTCTGGGGGAGACACTCGTTACAGGCAACCTGCCTTTTCTCTCCTTCATACACATAGGAAGAAAAAAACACTACATGACGTACGATACCCACCTGAAGTGAAGGCGCGGTGGTAGGAGTCAATGAAGAACATGACCTCCCTGTCCAGTTGGGTGTAGTAGGTGAGGTGGTACCGTCGGGGCTCGAACTCCTGCTCGTACAGAGTCCGTACACAGCTACTATCATTATGGTCTTCCCTTTCTGACTCCATCTTGCTACCACTGCAATGAAGGTATAGGATGTACAGTATGTGCATGATACTCTGGATATATCCACCAAACAGGAAGAATATGCTGTAGGCCTATGTTGACATTTCTCTGCATATACCTTAAATTCCAGGCATTGACTGCAGATCAGATCAGATGGCTATAGAAAAGTAGAAGAGTAGAGAGTTTTGGATAGAGGAAGAATAAGTTGAGAAATGGGAAGTAGCCTACATGTAGATAAATAACTAATAGTACTGTATAAAGAAAACTTGCTCTGCAATAATTATGTGCGAAACAATACTTTATGTTATCAGAGTCAAGTTTTCAGTCGACAGTCGAAGCACTTCAGTCCAACCGCCTTGCCTCCAGGGGTAACAGTGAGTATAATAATGACCTGATATGCTCCACTCTTGACCACTTTTCCTTCCTTCCTTCTTGCCTCTCGGTCCTCCTCTACAGGGGGAGTGACACGATATTGTTTGTCAGGCAACTTTTTTCTCAGCAACTCTAGTAGCTTTTGAATTCGAGCATTATAATAATTATGCCGAACATAATAACTAAATGAGATTACCAATGCAAGAATCCACCGACTCGTTAAAACAAATATATATAAAACAATAACAAATAGCGATCAATAATGGCCAGATAAAACACACTTGTGACACCGCTGTATTGCTCATTTCCTGTGCTAATCTGCTTCCTCTCCATTATCTTAATAATTAAGATAATGGAGAGGAAGCATTCTTTCTCGCTTGTATTCTTAAAGGGGGGGATGGGCCGGTTTTCTGAACCACTTTCTCCCTCATGTTTAGCCCCATTAGTTTCCAGATGTTAAGATGTTTTCCCCATTAGTTAGTCGATTTTAATACATTTCGCCCCATTTTTTCGTCAATATTTAGACCTTTCGTGCTATTTAGGTGACGGTTTTTTCCCTGGCGAACGATAGTGAGCCTGTAATGTTGGAAGAACCAGGCCGGGAAATTTTTCTACCGAAAAATGTACAAATGAATCTAGAAGGGGAATCTAATGGATGTTTTTGTTTTTAGTTTGATGGATGTCTAGGGAGGAAACTAGAAAAATAATGAATACATGCAAAAATCGCCCAAAAAGTTAACCATGCCCCCTTAAACCTTCCTTTCCCTTCGCAGCGCCTGATACCGAACGATTACTGTGGGAATGAATGTTGTTTACAGACAGTAGGCCTATGTTGCTTATCAGTCTCATTTCTGAAGGTAACGTCATTGTTCAAGTTATTTCGTCCATTAACGGAGCTGGGAAGGGAAATGATTGTTTTATTAATACAAGACTATCTTCTCCACTCGTCCATCCCTACTCGTCCTTTGTCCCTTTTTTATCTTTCAGTCTAATTAACCACTTGCGAGCTTCTTTCTATAAGGAAGTTGGAGCTGTAGACATCGATATTTAGCAGAATTGCCAGCTAAAATATGGTCATAGTAGATTCAATAATACATAAAATCCAATTCAACATACCCTTTATCCATCAAAAACCTACACTATGATTGTATTTATGTTTTATATTAATGTTTATATGGCTCCAACCTCCTTATAGCCTGAAACTCGCAACTTGTCGTAAGTGGTCAATTGGGCAATATAATGTTTGTATCCAGCTGATGGTGATCTGTCATGTGCCCATTTGGATTATTCAGCCATCATGGATATTGTATAGATAATTATGTTGTTGATCATGCAAACTTGGCATGACTATAATGCGCAGACGTTAGTTTCACATATTGTTCCCATGAAATATCACTAAATCAGTTGTTAAAGATTTTCCTTTTCCTTAAAATGTTCTCATTGCTGTTTAGTTTCTCAAAGTATCCTATATTTCAACATTTTCTTCTTTCCACGTCCAAGCTTCTCCTATCGCCTGTGTATTCGTAGTATTGCTAAGCTATCCTAATACATCGTTCTATTCTCTACACTTATCACTTCCACTACGTCCACATTATCGCTTCCACTACGTCCACATTATCGAAGCTGTTCCCCCCCCCCCTCCCCTCCTCCCACCTCTTCTACACCATACATCATTCCTTATCGGCCTAATGCTTCCTATTAGAGTTAATGGGGGTGCTACTCGCTTTTTATGGACCCCCTTCTCCCTATGTTTAGCATATTAGTTTTGAGGTTTTAAGACGTTTGTTTCGTTAGTTTGGCGAGTTTGAGACCTTTCGCCTCAATTTTGTTGTCAATATTAAGACCTTTCGTGCCCTTTTAATTGTCGATTTTTCCCTGGCGAGCGATAGCGAGCCTCTAATTTTGGAAGGAACCGGCCTTTGGCCGGGAAAATTTTCTACCGAAAAATGAACAAATTTATCTTGAAAGGGGGTCTAGGTTTTTTTTTTCTAAGCTTGATGGAGGTCTAGCGAGGAAACTCAAAACTAAATAAATAAATAAATATATAGACCAAAAACCAAGCACTGCCCCCTTAATGGTTGTGCATTTAGGGTGAGATACCAAGGGGTGTGGCAATCCAATATGCGGTAAGGGGCCCCAGACACTTTATCAAGTATATTTTCCTTTTAATAATTTCAAAAGCGTTGTCATTAATTTGGTTATGTGTAAAATACCAAGACTAGATATTTTCAACCGAATTTGTTATAATATTGCAGTATTTTTAGTACAATCATTTTAAAGACTTATTTATTTTGATGGAACTAGCCCGAACATACCTGTTAAGGGGAGGTTTTTAGTTAGTTCGCTAGACTTCCATCAAGCTTAACATTACAGCCCCTAGACCCCCTTTCAAGATAAATTTGTACATTTTTCGGTCGAAAAATGTCCCGGCCGAAGGCCGATTCCTCTTAAATTACAGGCTCGCTATCGCTCGCCAGGACAAAATTGACACTTAAATGACACGAAAGATCTTAAAATTGACAGAAATGGGGCGAACGTTCTTAAAATCGTTAAAATAATGGGGCGAACGTCTTAAAACTAGAAAAGCAATGGGACTAAACATGAGGGAGAAAGGGGTCCGAAAAAGAACAAAATCAAGTGGATATCTCCCCTTAAGATGTTTTGCAGTGGTTTAGTTCCTCGAGATATTTCCTAAGCTTACTAGAAAAGGTACGGATTTCATGTGGTAAAGAAAATCGTCTATCGGTAGCTAGAATACACATATGTTCACCATATTCACCTCCTGCCACGGACATTAGTTCCAGGGCAGTAATTCTCTTTCCAATGTTCCCTTACCCACTCTAAACCACTGTTTGGACACTTGATCCTCAGTGTTTTGGAGGACAAGCAACCTAGAAGGGTCACTAGATCTGTTGTTGCTTGATTTCCTTTGTACTCCTTTGTACCATCATGGAATTTGAGTTTCCATTTTAAAATACTATAAATATGATATAGAGAGCTAATGTATATATCATGAGTCGACGAAATTAATGTGAATGCAGCATAAATATATATTCCCGTATGTAGGAAATGTATAGGTGAATTAAGGTTGCAGAGATGCTAAGGGTCTTCAGCCGCTGTCACACGAGCGGTTTTTCAGTCCATGAGCAAGTTTTTTTCTCTTATTTCGTGACTATTTTTTCGCACTGGTATCGATAATTAGACTGAAGGTAGATTTTGTTAGGCGGCTGAATTTTGATGAAGTGTATTTTTTTAAGCTTCCAGACCATAATTGACCGTAAAAATTGCTCGAAAAATTGCTTGTGTGACTCCGGCTTTATACAATAAAGGCGGTGTCACACGAGCGATTATTCCGTCAATTTTTATGAGCAATTGTTGTTTGGCAGCATCAAAATATAAGTTCCCTAATAATTAAACTACCTAGCGTAATCTACCTTCGATCTAGTTTCCGATTCCAATGTGAGAGTCTCCTAATATTACCAGAAAAAAAAGTTCATCGAAAATTGCCGGAAACAGCGTTCGTGTGACACCGACTTAAGGGTGAAGTCTCGACACTCACTCCCTCTCACACTTAACAAAAACAGAATATAGAGCAAAGGAAAGTAATTCCTATACCAAATTAACCTAATGCAAGTTTGCCGCAATAGTTCATTCCTTAGTTGAATAAAATCGTCCGTGAGTAGCTATAACGATATCCTAGAGTTGTCGCTATATGATTGAAAATGCTCTATCAGACTGTTATGCTCTTTATTAATCCATTGTAAGCTGATACAGTTGTCGCTATATGATTGAAAATGCTCTATCAGACTGTTATGCTCTTTATTAATCCATTGTAAGCTGATACAGTTGTCGTTATATGATTGAAAATGCTCTATCAGACTCTTATGCTCTTTATTAATCCATTGTAAGCTGATACAGTTGACGAACAATAGCTAAATTAAAATAATTACGCACAGTAGCCTAACGAAAAGGTTAATTAGAAGGTTTATGAGCTGATATTGCACACGATTATACGATGTAGACATTCCTTGAATATGTAGTAAACTAAAGTATTGGTTATATTACTTTTCCGGTTTATTATAGAGAATGGGTCACCCTAAGCATTGTAATTCACGTACTAGATGAGTCAGAGAAAGGAGCGAGGGAACGTAAAAGTGGTCCCGGACAGAAGCATTGAAACTTAAAATTTTGTTTCTGTTCAGGCTCTGTCTCGAGTCGGCCACCCCCAGCTATGTGGGTATGTAGTGTACCTGGGTATATAGGCTACATACATAATTATACCATAGCCATTGCATAGGCATTTCTTACAAACCTGCATCATCATAATAACGACGCGACTTGAACATAAGATTAAAGGCGAGACAAGCAATAGTGTTCATCAAATTAAGGGGGCCCACCTCGCTTTTTTTCTCTTTCTCTCCCTTTCTCTTTGGCTTGTATCAGTTCGGCCCCATTCAGCCTACTGTTTTAAGACGTTTACCCCATCCAGATGTCAATATTTTCCTGGCAAGCGGTAGCGAGCCAGCATATATATATTTTTGTTTTGACAGCAAGCTAAATTTGTACATTTTTCGATAGAAAAATGTCTCCGGCGAAGCCGGATTTCTCCATACAATGCTGGCTCGCTATCGCTCGCCAGGAAGAAATCGACACCTGGATGGGGATAAACGTCTTAAAACAGTTGGCTGAATTGAACCGAATGGATACAAGCCAGGGAAAGAGAGAAAGGGAGAAAAATATAAACAAAAGCCGGTATACCCCCCTTAATGCCTCTAAACAAGGAAGGGACAGAACAATTAGTAGTGGGTGAGGAAGGGAGCTAGTGGAGATGAAGGCGTCGGGGCTTGTCCCAATAGGCTATGCGTGTATTGTATCTTTTTTTTAAGTCTTTTTTGCAGAGTAGGATGGGCAGGACAAACATAACATTGATCAGGCTACAATAACTTTTAGAAGTCGCAGCCAAAATTTTAGAATCGGTTTGAAATATATTTTGTAAAGAGTGCGAGGTCTATCCCCGTGGTGTTCTGTCTCACTCAGACATTAATGAGGACCTGTGATGTAAATCTCTGTGACTCAGTAGTAGGCCTATTCTAGGTAAATAATTTTGATTGCTCATCCCACCTTTCCTTTAATCATGTTATAGCATACTGTATATATATAATGTCTATCTATCTACCTGTATATATATATATATATATATATATATATATATATATATATATATATATATATATATATATATATATATATATATATATATATATATATATATATATATATATATATATATATATATATATATATATATACTGTAGCCTATATATAAGATTATGAGCTAGTAGCCTTAAGTAAGTTGAATAATATTGTATAATATATTTGTTTTCAGTAGGTCTGTACTTGATATTTTCTTACTGCAATGCATCCGTAGCTAGACGTACTTGTGTGACATCTACAGTAGGCTACTCAAGATAACGGGCGATGTAGCCTACGTGCCAATGCGAACGTGATTAGTAACGTACGTGTGTGTGCGTTTCAAATAAGATCCCACCCTCTCGCAACATACCCCCTCACCTCCTCTCCCTTCCTCACAACACAACACTTTTCCTAACTAACAAAATATGAATTAAAAAAATAACGAAATAAATATAGGTTAAATAATTCCACTCCCTCCTTCCTTTCTACACTTTTCTTCCCTCTTTGAGAATAGTTTATATTATGTGTCTATCCACCTACCTACGAACACTAAAGACCCTATAGTAAATAACATATAGGCCTACTATACTATAATATAGGCCTATTATAATATAGTCTCTCACTCCCCCAAAAGGAGTGGGTTTGCACACCGCTAAATATCCACCCTCTTTGAATCCTCCCTCTTATTAATTAGAACATCTTTATTTATTATTAGCCTATAGTTTAGCTACACATAGACACTATATTTAAGGTATGTAGGCCTACACCTTGAAACTCAAAAATGGTGAACATGATCACTATGAGGCAAGAATAAATTTGAGCCATGATAGCCTAAACATTGATATACACAAAATATCAAATGTATGTTAGTTTGTGACGAGTTGGAAATTAAAAACGCGCTATAGACTACTTATAGGTTTATGTAGGCCTATTATATATGCACTACATCTTAAAATTTACTGGATTTGTATTAAATGTTCTTATATCTATGTCTAGCCTATAGGTCCGACATCCTTATACTATAGCCCGAAACTCGCAAGTGGTCAAATTGGAACATAGCCTAAATCTGATCGCAGGGAAAACGTCTAAAGATTGCAAATTACTCGATCGATGTGTAGGCTTAGGCATTATATTTTGTCAATAATTAAAGATTAAAATACTAATTAATGAAGTATAGGAAAGCTAACTTTTAAAACACGAGTGTTTCAAGAAAAGCCAACAGAACTTATAGGTTTATAGGCCTACAGGACGTTGAAGTTAAATCTAATGTTATGCAATAGGACCACGTAAGCTATTTCAGGTACTATGAATTAATAAATAGCAAAGAAACGTGTAGCTTAGATAGCCCTATGTATTACCATTTCTATAATGTTCAATGCTTCTACTAATAATTTCCTAGAAATTTCAAATATATAACACAGACACCCCTATAGGTAAAGAAAACGCGGCTTGTATACGTGACGCCGCCGCCGTGAATGAAAACGGGCGTCTTCGATTTTTCTCTCCATTCGCGTTCGATCTCAACATGTTTTAAAAGACAGGAAAATTAATTATATCTAACTTAAAAGGCATCACAATAGCCATATAATAATGTTTGTATTAGTTAAAATTTAAATTTGCGTAGTTTAACTATTTTACAGGGGAGATTATTAATAAGTTCTGGAGCTCGACAATGGCTAAATTACTGGAACATATTTCACCGAGTCCTGTGCTGTGCGATCGGGTAGTCCTATTTCTCGACGAGTTTTTCACCTTTTATGATGGTTTAAGCGCTACGACAATACAACCGGCACGGTGAGTAGGCCTTGTGGTTGATATATGTGTGGTATTTGTAGAACATAGCTTGTTATTGAAGGCGGATTAGAGGTCAAAATCTGCTTGCTTGTGCCTGTATTCATCAGTACGTGACATTGAGAGCGATTTCGAGTACATATGCTAATCTACACCCTGACGTTTACCCGCTTTCGTTAATTCTGAAACCCTCGAGCGCCGGTGGGTAAGGTTTATTCGATGTATTCCTTTCTATGAACCCGTCCAGCTGCGAGCGAAAAGCAAAAGTCGCAATTTTTCCCAGACATCGCCATTTTGTGCGTATCCTAAAGGGAAGAAGGGCATATCGATGAGGGAAAGTCATGAGAATATTCACCCCTGTATTTTGTGTTTCCCTTCACGTATAGGCCTAATCCATATCTTGCTAGGACTCGAACCAGCATCCAGGACCAAGGGGTAGGAATTTTGAACGGGTGTATGGGGTCTAAAAGCGTGAAATCGGGTTAAATATGTAGATCGCTGCGGGAAAGGTAAGGTGAGAATATTCACCACCGTATTATATTTTCCCGTTTACACTATTCCCACATCATTCTAAGACTCGAATCAACATCCAGGACCAAGGGCTAGGCATTTTTAACCGATTTAGGTGGATATTTAACTCTTGGATGGTGCGTAAAAGGGTGAAATAAGGGTAAATGTGAAGGCACCAAGGATCGGGAGGGGAGGGAAGGTGAGATGGCTGGGCAGGGAAGGTAAACAAACGCACGTGAGATAAGGCACGTCAACACTCGGACTCCACATTATTCAAGGTTTAGGGACCTTGGGGGACTTTAGACGTTAATGTTATGCATATTTTGGCTGATAATTTTGCGTGGATAGGCCGAAAATGGTGGTTGACTACTCGATTGGTTTGAGAATTTCTGTACTAACTTGGCCTAGGCCTAGGCTATTTAGCCTACTTCATATTTTATTGAGGTAGCCTAAGCCTATTTTTTTGCCAATAGGCCTAAGTTATTTTGGTAAACCTGACTTTTTGGACCGACAGTGATTTCAGTAAGTTCTATATTGTTTTTTATTATTTTTCCTTCAGATATAGCCTAGTGTTGGTTTATACTGAAGAGGAGCTGAAATAAATATTTACCCATTAGCATGATTAGGCTATCCAACAATCTAAAAATACGCCCCCCACTAGTGGGGAGGGCTATGAAGTTCAGGGAAAATGAGGGGTTAAAAGCGTAAAAATACAATAATAGGCCTATAGGCTAGCGTTTTGTATCAAAACTTGACTCGGGTTTTCCCAAATTGCAAACCCATAAAATCCAATTTTGTGAATACCCGAGCCAACTTTTGACGAAAGCTGGCTCGGATTTCACGGGGTGGACTGGGTAGCCTCATATCGGTCAATATACAGGAGGCGCTACAATATAGGTAGCAAAATTATAATGGTAGTTTTGGGTTCCTATCATCATATGCTTCATTTCTATATACTTTTTATCCCCGGGAAAAAAACAAAAAATCTTGGGTTTTTTATTTTTTTCTTGGATTTTGTTTTTATTTTTTTTATTAACCTAACCAAAAAACCTAACCTAACCTAACCTAACCTAAATGTATTTGGGGGCTATTAGGTTAGGTTAGGTTAGGTTTTTTGGTTAGGTTAATGACCAAAACAAAAAATCCCAAGAAAATAAATGAAAAATCCCAAGATTTTGTTTTGTTTTCCCGGGGATAAAAAGTATATAGAAATGAAGCATATGATGATAGGAACCCAAAACTACCATTAGAATTTTGCTACCTATATTGTAGCGCCTCCTGTATATTGACCCTAATATCTTATGTTATAAAAATAGTCAACTTTGGGAAGACATTAGCCTAACCTAACAACCTTACCTAACCTATCCTAGTATTATGGGTGGGGGCTGCTGCCCCCACACCCCCGCTGGTTAGTTTACTTTTTTCTTTGTTTTCTTTTTTTGTTTGTGCTAGGCTATTAGCCTAATCTAACAACCTTACCTAACCTATCCTAGTATTATGGGTGGGGGCTGCCGCCCCCACACCCTCGCTGGTTGGGTATTGGCTGAAAAACTTATTGTTTTACAGTAGGCCTATGTATTTTAGCGTTTTTTTTTTGTCTCTCTTATATTACATTTCAGCTCTTAATGACATATATAGCAATGATGTATATGCTCTACCGGACCTATTAGGCCTAAAAAGATCGATGGGCTAACTGTCGGTCCAAAACATCAGTATAACCGTTATTTTTTGTAGGCCTAGCCTATAGCCTAAATATAGATCATCAGTCAGTAACATTCAAGCTAGCCTAGAGCTGCCTTATTTACCAAGTTTTCTGTATATTTTGTTCAAGGAATATAGGCCTAGGCTAGTGTTTTATTGTTGTTTTTCATGGTTTGAGTGGAGGATTTGCATTAACTTACCCATTAGGCTATTCATTAATCTGAAGATACGGCGTCAAATGGCGCGATTTATTGGGTGAATTGTGTTTTTACAGTAGGTAAGAGAAATTGGAGGTAACGTTTAACAAGACTTAGGCTACATCGGCCTTATTTACCATGTTTTTTTTTTGTTTTTTTTTCAAGGAATAGGCTATAGGCTAGTTTTGCATGGTTTGAGTGGACAATTTGCATAAACTTACCCATTATCTATCAATCTGAAGATACAGTGTCAAATTGCGCCATTTATTGGGTGAATTGCGCTTTTACAGTAGGTACGGTACGGGAAATTGTGGGGTAAATTGGACACACGATGGGTTAAGGGCCCTCACCCCCCCTTGATTTATTGTCATCCTCATAATAGGCTATGTAGATCTGTAAGGGGGCAAAAACAGGGTCAATATTTACGAGCCGCACCACAGCTGGGATCTCATTTCTAATGGTAAGTTTGGGTTCCTATAATTTTATGCTTCATTGTTATATTTTTATCCACTGGAATTTTTTTTTTCTTGGCTTTAGGCCTATTTATTTATTTATTTAGCCTATATATTTATTTTTGCATTAACCTAACCAAAATACCTAATCTAACGTAACCTAAATGTATTTGGGGCTATTAGGTTAGGTAGGTTAGGTTTTTTGGTTAGGTTAATGCTAAAAAAAAAAAAAAAAAAAAATCGGTGGATAAAAATTATAAAGTATGAAGCATACAATTATAGGAACCCAAAACTACCATTAGAAATGAGATCCCATCTGTGGTGCAGCTTAATGTAAATATTGACCAAAAAGGGGTTGCCGGTATTTCGTTTTTGTGAGAAACGCTCACGCCATTTATTGGGTGAACCGCATCTTTCAAAACAAGAAGAAGGAGTCAAGTCGAAGGATTCATTGTGCGCAATGCTTTGTTTATGGTCGGGACTTATTATTTTGGTGTTATTTTTTGGTGTAATCGGGTTTTTTCAAGTGTCGATAACGAAATTCCTCCATGCGGACTATACTGTAATGAGAAAAATATAGCGAGTCTATTGATCCCTATTTTCCCTAATAAATTGTTTCTAAATTGTCCTTGAAGATTATCAAATTGGATACACGATGGGTTGAGGGGGGGCGTTACCCCCCCCCTTGATTTATTGTCATCCTCATATATGTAGATCTGTAAGGGGGCAAAAACAGGTTGCCGGTATTTCGTTGTTGTGAGTAACGCTCACGCCATTTATTGGGTGAATCTCACCCACCGCATTGTTCAAAACAAGAAGAAGGAGGTCTAGTCGAAGGATTCTTTGGACGCAATGCTTTGTTTACGGTCGGGACTTATTATTTTTGGGGTATTAGTTTATGACCAACCAGTTACGGGCCTCATCGATGATTATCAGTGTTTTATTACTTTCATGAACGATACTTTGTTGGTGTACATTTAATTACCGTCGCAAAATCACTAGAAGTGAATTATGAGAAACTGTTGGATTGTTCACCCATAACACAGGGAACGTGAGCTGGGTTTAGACCGTCGCGAACCCATAAACAGGGAACGTGAGCTGGGTTTAGACCGTCGCGCACCCATAAACAGGGAACGTGAGCTGGGTTTAGACCGTCGGCGAGACATGTTAGTTTTCGGTTAAGTTAGGTTAGACTAATGTTGAAAATACTAAAATGCGACGGTCCTCAGTATTAAACAACACTGTATATCAAATAAAAAATAAAAAACAACAAATTACCTGAAAAACTCGTAAATGGTTGTAGATAAACTTTTACCTTTTTTTGTTATTTTTTCAGTGTAATCACTAATCAGATTTTTTCAAGTGTCGATAACTAAATTTCTCCATGCGGACTATAATGAGAAAAAATGGGGAGTCTATAGGTCCCTATTTTCCCTAATAGGCCTAAATAGTTTCTAATAGTGCGGCAAAAGACGTGTTTAATGATATCCATCAGTCTTGATTGAAAGTAGGCTATATTAGACAACAGTAATAGTATAGGCCTAGCCTAGACTATGTTTGGCATTCTGCCCAGTTTTCGAGACATTGTCTAGACTAATAGAAAACCAGGTAATTAATAGGAAATAGGCTTGCACCCTTATTTTTTATATTTTGTTCTCCAGATTTTGAGAAATTAGTATTTCCATGGTTTTAGTTATTGGCCTAATTCCAATGTGGGATGCAAGATAGGTTGGGGGGGGGGGGGCTTTTCCACCCCTTACCCCCCTATGACATTGAATTAAACATCTATGTTGCCAGCAGGTGTTAAATATTCATAATAAAGACAATTGTAAACAGTGAGGAGCTCTGAGAGTGATGGGACTTTCCGTTTTTTCCATTAACCCTCACAGACCGGTTACGCATTCTATAAATATTCCCCGAAACCCGGGGGTTTTGTCCGAAAAACATCTATGCCTAGGCTACTGTATTCTTGTTATTTTAACTACTACCGAATTTCCACACATCTCCAAGCGTAGATGTGTTTCGTACCTGTAGACTGGCGTTGAGTAGAGCTCTCTAAGTCAACTGGTTCAGTTGTGATGACGATTTCCGTGGAGCGAGTTTTGAGGTGATGTTAGCAATATGACACACTTTTCACTACTGAATTTGGCTTAGCAGACCACACAATAACACACAACGCCTCTTCTTCTTGTGTTTGGAGGTGCGCGGCGTCGCTCCGACCGGCTGTGTTTATATGCGTCGGACGGACGCCTTTCAAAACAAGCTTACAGGCTTTCAAGCTTACGGTGCTCAAGAGCCCATCCATGTTCCGGGCCCTAGTTTGTTATGGGTGCCCCAGAGCCCTTCCGGGAACCAGGGGTTAATATATGGTATTATGAAATTGATGAAAATTATTCTCTCTCAGTGGATTATACATAAGTACAGTATAAGGATTCCATAGAACCGCATTGTCCCTAATAAATTATTTATAATAAGGCAGCGAGCCTTTTCTGAATAATTATCGAAAACCACACATGGCTGTGATCCTTGAGCCATGGAGAGTACAAAAAATAATAAAATAGTTAAAGATTAAAAGAGGTTAAATTCAAGCAACCTTTCACGGTGATATTCGCATGTTCTTTGTCATGACCGTTACGTTTTTAGGCTAATTTGACATTTGTTTTAAATTTTGGCAAGAGTTGTGTTATCGGGCGTATCACCTACCTCTGACCGGGTATATCCTAGTCAGGGCTGGGGTCAATTATGAATTGAAGAATTGGAATTGATTAAAAAAACTGAATTTGGAATTGAGAAAAATATAAAAACAAAATTAATTGAATTGGAATTGATATGAATTGATGAAATACTATATTATACTGTACAGTAATATGCGAATTCATTATTGTACAATAATTAAGTTACAGTATTTTCAAATAAACAATATAATATAGTGATTTTTGGCATGTATTTAGAACATAAGAACATAAGAAAATGGGAGTCTGTAAAAAGCCGATCGGCCCACACAAGGCAGATCCCTGTCACACCCAACCCCAATTACATAACAACATAAGGTCATAAGATCGCGGGAAACTGCATATGGCCATGCGGCCCACATGAAGCAGCTCCCATTCACACCCAGCCCATATCACCCATATGGAAATCCAACTTATGCTTAAAGCTTTCAACTGTTTCTGAGCTAATTACTGTTCTGGGCAGTGCATTCCACATGTTAACAACTCTATTTCCAAACCAGTGCTTTCCTATATCTTTCCTAAATCTAAACTTATCTAACTTGAAACCATTTGAGCGGGTTATGTCGCCGTTCTTTAGCTTTAATACCTCATCTATATCGCCCTTATTTAAACCTTTTATCCATTTAAATACCTCTATCATGTCTCCCCTACATCTTCGTCTCTCTAGTGAGTGCAGGCCTAAGACTTTCAACCTCTCCTCATACGATAAATTTCTAATGTTATGCATCTTTTTGGTCATTCTTCTTTGGACTGCCTCTAAAGGGTCGATATCCATTCTATAATAAGGGCACCAAAATTGAACAGCATAGTCTAAATGGGGTCTTACTAGAGCTAAGTATAGTTTTAAGAAAACTTCAGCAGTCCTGTTGCTAACACTCCTAGATATGAATCCTAGAATTCTATTTGCCCTATTCCTAACACTTATACACTGTTTTCTGGGTTTCAGATCATTACTAATGAGCACCCCCAGATCCTTTTCACACTCTGAGTTATCCAATTCTACATTGTCTAGTTTGTATTTAGCATCTAAATTACAATTTCCAATCCTTAATACCTTACATTTGTCTATATTGAAACTCATCTGCCAATTTATGGACCACTCGTGCAAGTGATCGAGATAATTTTGAAGACATTCCCTGTCGCTAGCTGACTCTATTATCCTACCTATTTTAGTATCATCAGCAAATTTACTGATCCTACTCTTTATGCCCGAGTCAAGATCATTTATGTAGATAATGAACAGAAGGGGCCCCAAAACCGACCCTTGGGGAACCCCATATTTACTATCTATTAGCCTTCTAGCGACTTTTGAAAACTAATCTAGTGGTATTTTGTGTCTTCATTTGGTAACCCTGCCCTGTTGGTGAGTGATTGGCATAATGAATTTAATTGAATTGGAATTGAAAAGCTTGTGAATTGAATTGGAATTGAAGATTTCTTTTTTACGAATGAATTGAATTGAATTTGATTTGATTGATTGAAATTTTATTCTTAATTGGAATTTAAATTAATTGACCCCAGCCATTCCTAGTGTTTACTATATACCCCTTTGAAAGGATATTAGCCTAACCTAACAACCTTACCTAACCTATCCTAGTATTATGGGTGGGGGCTGCACCCCCCCGCTGTTTGATATCGACTCACATGTTTACCACGACATATGCCCGGTAACACAACTCATTCCTAAAATATCCCACTGCCAGTTTTTATTTGCCACTTGTTGGCAAATTGGCAATATATTTGGTGATAACAATAAGTCCTGGCCCTTCTGGGTGGTGAGAGCGGTCCCCCTCAACCCAATAGCGAATGTAACGGTCGTTACCCAGAGTGTGCGAATATCACCGCGAAAGGTTGCTTGAATTTAATCTTTTGTAGGGGTGTACCGTCTGCTGAATGCCAGCTTATTCCGACCATGGCTGATTCGGCCCTTGGTTAATTTGACCCACAATGAGGCTGATTCGGACCATATCAGTGGCTGATTTGGACCATATCAGTGGCCGATTTGGACCATGCCATTGGCTGACTCGGACCACTATTATTTTGTCTGATGGCGTAATGGTTTCAATCTGATAAAACACCATTACAGGTTTGGCGGGAAATTTTAATTAGCCTATTCATTTATGCAAATGAAGTGTTAATTGTGTTAGTCTTTACCCATTTCATTTCCACGGATCCTTCTTAACCCTCACAGACTGGTTTCACCTTCTAAATAGGAGAAATAACAGATAATGATTTAGAAATGTGCAGTACGGTACATTAAAGTCAGTTTCTTTCTGTTTTCACTAATGAAAATTTGGCACAGATTCCAGAAGTCAATATGGTATATAGTGATAGTATAGAAAATATGTTAAGTACAGTTAGTATAAGTAGAAATGATATGCTTAAGGAAATTGACAGACTGAAACCTCAAAAATCGCCTGGTCCTGACGAGGTATATGCTAGAGTATTAAAAGAATGCAGAGATGAGTTAAGTAGCCCATTAGCATTTTTATTTAACAAGTCATTAGAAACAGGTTTAGTTCCAGAAGCTTGGAAGCTTGCAAATGTAGTTCCGATCTTCAAAAAAGGTGATAAATCGATAGCATCCAATTAGTCTCACATCAATCATAGGAAAGTTGCTGGAGTCTATTATTGCTAGGAAAATTAGAAGCCACTTAGTAAAATTTAACTTAATAAATTCTTCTCAGCATGGATTCACTCAGGGACGTTCTTGCCTTACTAATTTGCTTAGCTTTTTCTCAGAGGTATATGAAGCAGTAGATAATGACAAGTCATATGATCTTATATATTTAGATTTCAGTAAAGCTTTCGACAGAGTCCCTCATGAGAGATTGATGAGAAAGGTTTCAAGAGGCACATGGAATAGGAGGGTCGTTGTTGGGATGGATTAGGTCATGGCTAATTGGTAGGAAACAGAGAGTCAGCATAAATGGTACCAAGTCAGAGTGGGGAGCAGTCAAAAGTGGTGTCCCCCAGGGATCGGTATTAGGTCCCCTGTTGTTTCTTATATACATAAATGACCTAGATTTAGGTATAACTAGTAGGATAAGTAAATTCGCAGACGATACTAAAATAGGGAGATCAATTGATTCAGATAGCAATATAGAGTGCCTCCAAAGGGATCTAGATACCTTACATGAATGGTCAATAAATTGGCAGATGAAGTTTAACATTGACAAATGCAAGGTATTAAAGATAGGGAAGATGCAAACAAATGTTAAATATAAACTAGCTAATTTAGAATTAGAAAATTCAGACTGCGAGAAAGATCTAGGTGTGTTTGTTAGCAATGATTTGAAGCCTAGAAAACTGTATAAGCGTTCGTAATAAGGCAAGCAGGATTCTCGGGTTCTTCTCTAGGAGTGTGAGTAACATAACTGCTGATGTTATCTTAAAACTTTACTTGTCATTAGTGAGACCCCATATGGATTATGCTGTCCAATTTTGGTGTCCTTATTACAGAATGGACGTAGATTCATTGGAGAGAGTTCAGCGTAGAATGACAAAAATGATCCATAATATTAGAAATCTTCCATATGAAGAAAGGTTGAAGAAATTAGGTTTACATTCGTTAGAGAGACGCAGAGTTAGAGGGGATATGATAGAGGTGTTCAAGTGGGTTAGTGGGATTAACAAAGGGGACATGACAAATGTACTAAAGCTCAGTGATAGCGAAAGAACTCGTACCAATGGTTTCAAATTACAGTAGATAAATTTTGTTTCAGAAAAGATATAGCAAATATTGGTTTGGTAACAGAGTTGTAGATGGGTGGAATGGACTACCAAGTGCTATAGTGGGATTAAAAACGGTAGGGCGCTTTAAGATAAAATTGGATAAGCATATGGACGAGAAGGGTTGGGTGTGAAGGGGGATCAGCCGGGTTGGGCCAATCAGCGCTCTGCAGACCCCCGTAATCCTGCGTTAATCTCTAACCGTTTTGGTAAGATGATCCTCAGGGTATTAGAGTGTTGAGCCTATAATTGGGGTTGTGTGGGACAGGGATCTGCCTTGCTTAGGCCAATCGGCTTTCTGCAGACTCCCATTTTCTTAATGTTCTTATGTTCTATAGGATATCCGAAACCCGGGTGATCTGGCTGAAAAACGTCTTTAATAGGCTACCCGTATCTTTGTTATTTTAACCCTTTCACGCATATGACGCGATTTTGAGCCTATTGGGGATACTTTAAAGCCTTTGTTACCATCAGGGGTATTTAAAAACCTTTAGTTTAGTTACTTCAACCTCTGCAGTTGTCTTTGAGTTAGCAGTGGGCAGAAAACTAATTTTGGAGAGGTAATTATAAGAGTGAGAGAACTCCATTTCTTATTGCTAATTTGGCAACCTCTGCGTCATAAAAGCGTGAAAGGGTTAACTGCTAGAGAATTCACTCACATCTTTAAACGTAGATGTGTTTCTTATCTGTAGACTGGCATTGAGTAGAGCTCTCTAAGTCAACTGGTTCAGTTGTGATGACGATTTCCGTGGAGAAAGTTTTGAGGCGATGTTGGCGATATCGGACATTTGCAGACACTAATCTCGTCAATACATACAACAACAACTTTGATCCGACGTCGTCTTCTTGGTTTCGGGGGTGCGGTGTCGCAAAGACAAGCTTTGTTTACATGCGTCGGACGCACGGCTTTCAAAACACGCTTAATATGCTTTCAAGATTACAGTGCTCAAGTGTTTCGGGCTCCTCAGAGCCCTTCCGGGTACCAGGGGTTAAGCTATTTAAAATGTCTAATGAGATCCAGAAAATATAGCTAAACATGCATAAGCTTCAAATGGTTAATGGTTCAATTGATTCTTTTTCCGATTCAGTCTTAAGTGGTCTACAGTTGATTTTTTTGGACAATGAGGATTGTAGATATGATTCAAGAATATTCTGTTAACTCTTTAGTTGTAGATTACGAAAAGGGGCTATGGAAAGCTCTAAGGTCAGTTTTTTACGAGCCTCGTATTATTGGGTGATTTATGTTGAAAAAAATTACCGTAGATAAATAACTCTAGTAATTGGTCTGTTGAAAATATCAGTATATTCGGTAGAAGCGTAAGGACAAATAATGATGTAGAGGGGTGGCACAACCTCCTAAATAGGAGGGCAAGGAAAGGGAATCTCCCTTTTAACTTACAGTAGCGCTACCTACTTGTAGAATTGTACAACAAGGCAAAAAGTATTCTCAATCAAGTACGGCTAATAAGAGAAGGAAAGTTAACTAGGCGTCTTAGAAAGCCTATCAGGACAACTCTTAGAATTAGTTAAAATTATATTCGGTGGTTATCACTGACAAATCAAAAACGTATGGGCCGAATTTGCCAGGTCCGACAATTATTGTGGTCTCAATGAGCCTGGGCCGAATATATTAAGGTCCTAATGAGCCTCGGCCGAACCAGCCATGGTCCGAATCAGTTGGCTACCCGTCTGCTTTGTATACATAGTCGGACGCTCACAGTTACATTCGGTTCTAATTTGACTTTTTTTTTTATAATAAAATTATACCACGGCCAGCTGTTATTTACCCCTTGCTGGTAATATATATGATGATGACAATAAGTCACGGGGGATTTCCCCCCTCAACCCATTATTGTATCCCACGGCCGGTAGCAAAACAATTTACCCAACAGTTGGCCGTGGGTTACAATAATGGGTTGAGGTGAGCTTTGCCCCCTCACCCCCCATGACTTATTGTCATCATTATATAGTTACCAGCAGGGGGCAAATGACAGCTGGCCGTGGAATAATTTTGTGATAAAATAAGTCAAATTAGACGCGAATGTAAGTGCGTGCGTCCAACTATGTAAACAAAGCAGACGGTACGCCCGCTAAGACATATTGACGAGATAGGTTGCGTATGCGGGGAATCTGATCTGCCTTGTGTGGGCCAATCGGCTTTCTGCAAACTCCCATTTTGTTATGTTCTTAATACCATCCTTACCCAAAAAAAACAATTATCTTTCACTACTTTTTACTCTCCATTGCTTAATTAACCCACCAGACCCGGTTGGACTCTGAGAAACCCATAACAAATGTGCCCGCGGAACCCGGTAGGGCTCTGAGGCACCGGCAGCTTGAAAGCCTGTAAGCTTGGTGTGCGAGGCATCCGTCCGACGCATGTAAACAACAGCCGGTTGGACCGACGCCGCGCATCTCCGACCACAAGAAGGAGAGGCGTCGCTTGTTCGTGTGTGGGTATGTGTTATTGTTAAGTAGTGAAAAGTGGCTGATATCGCCACAAAGTTCTCTCCACGGAAATCGTCATCACAACTGAACCAGTTGACTGAGAGAGCTCTACTCAATGCCATTCTACAGGTACAAAACACATCTACGCTTCGGGATGCGCGGGAATGCAGAAGCAGTAAAAAAACAAAGATATGGTAGCCTAGGCGTAGAAGTTTTTCGGCCAAAACCCCCGGGTTTCGGGGAAATTATAGAATACAATAGCCGGGGCTGGAGGGTTAAGGATCACAGCCATGTGTGGTTTTCTTTTAGAAAATTGGGCAGAAATGCCCAATGTACAATTTCCGGTATTTTTACCCATGAAACACAATATACTGTACATCCTTGGCACTAGTCTATCACCTACCAATACGAACACAATGCTTCGTGTTAGAGGCGCCTGTAAGAGTGTAGTCCATAATTATTCTGCCACCTAATGTTTTTGTCGGCAAGGATGTAGTATTTCGGGCGTACCGCCTGCCTTGTTTACACTACTGTACTAGTTACGCTCGGGATAATTTTCTCGTCTATTTTAACTGTCGTGGGATACAATAATAGGTTGAGGTGGGGCAAAAACTTATTGTCATCATCATATATATATATCTATCTATCTATCTATCTATCTATCTATCTATCTATCTACAGTATTGTCGGACGCCTTACTCCCCTTAATGAGGGTGGCCATACATAGAAGGCCCCAAAGCGGACCTATTCCCTGTAAGAGGGACAACCCGAGCCAGTTTACTGAAGGACTTACAGGATTGACCACTCAATTTAGGATCCGTCCGACTCCGAGGCCCTCTATGTATCTTGTTAGCACTATTTTTCTACAGTGGTGTTCGGCTAGTCCATCCACTAACCTGCCTTACACTTAGATATGCAGTATGGATTTGTATCAGGTTTACTTCCCTAGACAGGTTGCCTACCAAGGCTGACGAGTCCCATCCACCCATATTTTTATAAGTTTGTCTCCCCTAGATAGGTTGCCGACCAAGACTAACGAGTCCCATCCACCCGTATCATATATATAATCTATCTATCTATTGCCCGAAGGAGTGGCCACAAACGAAACGCCCCCATGCACCTCTGTCCCCAGTCAGTCGATGCCCCTCCTCCCAACCAGCACCGCCTTCATTCATATACTTCTTCACTCCATCCTTTGACCTCTCTCTCGGTTTACCTCTCCCCCCTCTGTCCTTCCACCTTGCTCTCGTACACAGCAGGGGCAAATAACGGAAAAAATAGAGAGGAACATAACCGCGAGTGCACGACCGGTGTAAACATGACGACCGTACGCCCGAATACTACTTCCTTCCTTTTTTGTCTCCCAAGTTTGTTGTCTAACAGGCCGGTTCGCTTGCATTGTACTTTGTACCGACTCGCTCACAGGATGGATTCTTATTTATTATATCGTGGTAAGGATGTAGTATTCGGGCGTATTGCCCGCTTTGTTTACATTACTCGTACGCTCGATGTTACGTTCCCGTCTATTTTGACTTTTTTTCTGATATTATATATGATGATAACAATTATATTCACTCATTAAGCGATCTTGATCTTACCTCCTCATTTTCCCTGAGCTTCAAAGCCCTCCCCACTTATATACTGTATATAGGCTATACATACTGTACTATACCGTCAACTGGGGCGAATTCGGACTCAGGACGAAATCGGACTTTGTCCTAATTATAATTTAATAACTTATTAATTAATTATTATACTGTATTGGAAATCTGTTTTCGTTCAATTTTTGTTATGCCTTTCTCTTAATTTTGTGGTAAAAGATCTTTATTATAGGCCGATACGGTACTGATTCAAATACCGTACTGGATAAATTTAAACCAAACAAAAAATTAATTAAATTTGTAATACTGTATTAGCAAACTTTTTTTGCCAGTAATGGTGAAGAGTAGATACAGTAAACTCATGGGTGACCTGGTGTACCGTACTCTATTGTGTACATATTGTCAAAGTCTCAAAATACAAAATAACTAATTAGCATTATTTTCATAGAGTTCACTAAATTGGAGATTTAATGAAATATTCACAATTTTATTGCAAATTGGGTGAATTTAGACTGGTGAAAAAATATGCTATTTTTGCAGTGAATTGAACCCAGTATCAGATGTAGATGTTACTATTAGAAAATGAGCCACAGACTGAACAAACAAGCAGAACAGGTAGCATAAACTGCTGTAAACTAGAGAGGCACTCTGTAGATCGTTTACCTTCGCCTGCGCTGGTGGAGGTATGTGTTATAATGATCAAATCCTTAAAATTGCCATTTTTCCCTTGCTGCATATCCTATATGCCTAACAAATTTTGTGAGAATTGGTTCATAACTTTATGATCTGCTATGCTGGCAGAGGTATGCGCCCTAGCGATCGCCTCCTAAATTGAATCACTTCTTACTTGGCGCATATCCTATCAGCCCACTAAATTTCGTGAAAATGGTTGGGAGGAGGAGCGTAGACTAATTAGGGACAGGTGCATGGGAGCGTTTCATTCGTGGCCACCCCTTCGGGGATTACGGCGTCAGGCAATAGATAGATAAATAGGTACTGTATATATCTTTGTGAGATATCTTGTTTGCTGACAGACAGACAAATGGAGACAAAAACATAACCTCCAACTTTGTAAAAAAAAAGAAAAGAAAGTGGAGAATTGGCTAGTTAAGGGGCAGGAGAAAGAGTGGAAATGGAAATGGAAATACGAACACAAGCAGAAAGTGGTGGAGATGGGGGGGGGAGAGAGAGAGAGTACAAAGGAAATCAAGCAACAACTGGTGATGGGCTGGTCTATCAGTGTGAGAACTGAGCGATCTCTGCCATACACATAGCTTACTCTGACTGTTTCTTTTACTTACCGGTATATATTTTCTAGATCTTAAGTGACGGCGTCTCTTCTGTGGATTGACCTCCCAATCTACCAAGATTGGAAGCCAAAACGTCACATTTTTCCTTTGCCTCTCAACTTTCTCTTCATAATTGCTGAGGGGCACAGGGCCCTGGGTGGGGCTTTGGTTTCCTGGGCGTTTCTGCACCCTCCTCAGCTCCCCGCCATGGAGTGGCTTCGGTCACCCAGGCTTTATTGTGGTCGGCACGGAGGGTTCTGTGGGGGCGCTCGGTTATGGCCTTGGCCTTGCTCGGGGCCTTGGGGCTGTTCGTCCAGGCAGCTTGGGGAACAACAACAACAACAGGTCTAGTGACCCTTCTAGGCTGCTTGTCCTCCAAAACACTGAGGATCAAGTGTCCAAACAGTGGTTTAGAGTGGGTAAGGGAACATTGGAAAGGGAACTACTGCCCTGGAACTAATGTCCGTGGCAGGATTAGGAAGTTAGTAGGGGACAGATGGGTTAGTAACTGAGAGGGATAAAATAAAGTTATTCATTTACAAATGCAGTCAGTCGCGGGTTTGATGCGAGATATTTGTCTAGGCGGAGTTTAAATGAATCAACGATGCTGCAGTCTATAACGTCTCGGGGAAGCCCATTCCACAAGTTGACAACTCGATTGAAGAAGAAATTCTTAGATTCGTGTGAGTTAAAAGATTTACCAATAATTTTGCAACCGTTTCCCCGCGTGTAATTAGATTGGTTGATAGTGAAGTACTTACTACAGTTCATATTGTCGATGCCTTTGATGATTTTGAACACTTGAATTAAGTCACCTCTTAATCTGCGCTGGGTTAAAGGAAATAGATTTAATTCTCTAAGACTCTTCGTATGGTTTGTTCTTTAGGCTAGGTATCATTTTGGTAACTACTTTGAACTCGTTCTAGCTTGTTTATATCTTTTTGGTAATAAGGGCACCAGGATTGAACGCAGTATTCCAGAAGAGGGCGGACTAAGGAATTGTAAAGGGTTAGGATAACTTCTTTGGATTTGTGCTCAAATGACCTGCCTATAAAGCCAATTATTTTGTTTGCCTTCTTAACAACTTCTGAACATTGTTGACTCGGTTTTAGGTTACTCGATATTGTTACTCCCAGATCGGTTTCTCTGTTTACATTCTTAAGCTGAGTGCCATTCATCGAATAGTTTGCTTTCTCATTTAGGTATCCGATATGTAGTACAGTAGGGTCCTGCATAAAACGTGTTCGCATAAAACGAGTCTCGATTAAAACGACCGACCTAAAATATTAATATTTAATTTTCGATCAGAACGAATGTGATCACATAAAACGAGTCCGCCGCCAAAGTGGGGCAAATCCGAGGAGTTTTCATATAGAGCGCCGAAATATCATACGCTTTCATATAGAACGCCGAAATATCGTACGCTCCTGACGGAAATTTACGCTTCCAGTGAACATTGACGATATTGGGCCACCAAAATGCTGTGTTCACATAAAACGAAATCGCATAAAACTAATGTCCGTGGCAGGATTAGGAAGTTAGTAGGGAACAGATGGGTTAGTAACTGAGGGGGGGATAAAATACAGTTATTCATTTACAAACGCAGTCAGTCGCGGGTTTGATGCGAGATATTTGTCTAAGCGGAGTTTAAATGAATCAACGGTGCTGCAGTCTATAACGTCTCGGGGAAGTCCATTCCACAAGTTGACAACTCGATTGAAGAAGAAATTCTTAGATTCGTGTGAGTTGTTGTTCCCCAAGCTGCCTGGCCGAACAGCCCCTAGGCCCCAGGCAAGGCCAAGGCCATAACCTAGCGCCCCCAAAGAACCCTCCCTGCCGACCACAATAAAGCCTGGGTGACCGAAGCCACTCCATGGCGGGGAGCTGAGGAGGGTGTGGAAACGCCCGGGAAACAAAGCCCCACCCAGGGCCCTGTGCCCCTCCGCAATTATGAAGAGAAAGTTGAGGGGCAAAGGAAAAATGTGATGCTTTGGCTTCCAATCTTGGTAGATTGGGAGGTCAATCCACGTTAGAGACGCCGTCACTTGAGATCTAGAAAATATATAAGTAAAAGGAACAGTCAGAGTAAGCTATGGGTATGGCAGAGATTGCTCAGTTCTCGCTCTGATAGACCAGCCCATCACCAATCCAATCCATTCGTGTGAGTTAAAAGATTTACCAATAATTTTGCAACCGTTTCCCCGCGTGTAATTAGATTGGTCGATAGTGAAGTACTTACTACAGTTCATATTGTCGATGCCTTTGATGATTTTGAACACTTGAATTAAGTCACCTCTTAATCTGCGCTGGGTTAAAGGAAATAGATTTAATTCTCTAAGACGCTCTTCGTATGGTTTGTCCTTTAGACCAGGTATCATTTTGGTAACTCTACGTTGAACTCGTTCTAGCTTGTTTATCTTTTTGGTAATAAGGGCACCAGGATTGAACACAGTATTCCAGAAGAGGGCGGACTAAGGAATTGTAATGGGTTAGGATAGCTTCTTTGGATTTATGCTCAAATGACCTGCCTATAAAGCCAATTATTTTGTTTGCCTTCTTAACAACTTCTGAACATTGTTGACTCGGTTTTAGGTTACTCGATATTGTTACGCCCAGATCAGTTTCTCTGTTTACATTCTTAAGCTGAGTGCCATTCATCGAATAGTTTGCTTTCTCATTTAGGTATCCGATATGTAGTACTGTACTGTACTTTACATTTATCCGCATTGAAACTCATTTGCCAAATTTGGGCCCAACATGACAATTTATCTAGATTGTGTTGCATATCGTCAACTTGTTCTTTTGAGAGTACGCTATTTGCAATTTTTGTATCGTCAGCAAATTTTGAAATTGTACAGGTGAGACCCACATCTATGTCGTTGATGTAAATTAGAAAGAGAATTGGTCCTAGTACCGATCCCTGGGGTACCCCGCTACTTACATTGGTCCATTTAGATGCCTTACCGTTTATGACTACTCTTTGCTTTCTGTCGCTGAGCCAATTTTCTATCCATTTCAACACACCGTCTTGTATTCCATACGCTTTTAGTTTTAGCAGTAAACGTTTGTGGGGAACTTTGTCAAAGGCCTTTTGAAAATCAAGGTATATAATATCTACAGCTTTACTCTCATCATAGAGGTTGAGGATATCGTGGAAGAAGTCTAAAAGGTTTGTTAAACAGGAACTTTTTTACGAAAGCTGTGTTTAGTATCTTTAAGTAAGTTATTTGCCTCTAAGTGATTTACGAGTCTGTCTCTTATGACCGTTTCTAGCATTTTACATACAATTGAGGTTAAGCTAATCGGACGATAGTTACTGGGTAGGGATTTGCTGCCTTTTTTGAATATCGGTGTTACGTTGGCTAGCTTCCATTGATCAGGCATAGTCCCAGACTGCAAGGATTCATTGAATAGCAATGGCAGTGGTTTGGAGAGCTCATCCTTAGCTTCCTTTAGAACTCTAGGCGAGATTGTATCAGGTCCAGGCGTTTTATTTACCTTGAGTTTATCTAAACAATTCAATACTTCTCTCTCTGTAACATCTGGAGAGAGAGAGAGAGAGAGTACAAAGGAGTACAAAGGAAATCAAGCAACAACAGATCTAGTGACCCTTCTAGGTTGCTTGTCCTCCAAAACACTGAGGATCAAGTGTCCAAACAGTGGGTTAGAGTGGGTAAGGGAACATTGGAAAGGGAATTACTGCCCTGGAACTAATGTCCGTGGCAGGATTAGGAAGTTAGTAGGGGACAGATGGGTTAGTAACTGAGGGGGGGATAAAATAAAGTTATTCATTTACAAACGCAGTCAGTCGCGGGTTTGATGCGAGATATTTGTCTAGGCGGAGTTTAAATGAATCAACGGTGATGCAGTCTATAACGTTTCGGGGAAGCCCATTCCACAAGTTGACAACTCGATTGAAGAAGAAATTCTTAGATTTGTGTGAGTTAAAAGATTTACCAATAATTTTGCAACCGTTTCCCCGCGTGTAATTAGATTGGTTGATAGTGAAGTACTTACTACAGTTCATATTGTCGATGCCTTGTCGATGATTTTGAACACTTGAATTAAGTCACCTCTTAATCTGCGCTGGGTTAAAGGAAATAGATTTAATTCTCTAAGACGCTCTTCGTATGGTTTGTTCTTTAGGCTAGGTATCATTTTGGTAACTCTACGTTGAACTCGTTCTAGCTTGTTTATATCTTTTTGGTAATAAGGGCACCAGGGTTGAACGCAGTATTCCAGAGAGAGAGAGAGAGAGAGAGAGAGAGAGAGAGAGAGAGAGAGAGAGAGAGAGAGAGAGAGAGAGAGAGAGAGAGAGAGAGAGAGAGAGAGAGAGAGAGAGAGAGAGAGAGAGAGAGAGAGAGAGAGAGAAGAGAGAAGAGAGAGAGAGAGAGAGAGAGAGAGAGAAAAGAGAGAGCGAGAGAGCGAGAGAGAGAAAAGAGAGAGAGAGAGAGAGAGAGAGAGAGAGAGAGAGAGAGAGAGAGAGAGAGAGAGAGAGAGAGAGAGAGAGAGAGAGAGAGAGAGAGAGAGAGAGAGAGAGAGAGAGAGAGAGAGAGAGAGAGAGAGAGAGAGAGAGAGGTAGACACCAGTAGTGAGTGGGGGGGGGGGGGGGGAAAGGATAGGAATCTTGCTATACGGTAAACAAAAATAACCGGATACCCATAATTATATATTTTAACAATACAGTATGTAAAAGACTTTATATTTTTACTGCTATGACTTGATACTCTTGTGGACCAGCCTTACATACAATACTGTACTGTACTTAGATCTTCAATAGAACAAAACACTAGACTTGATGGTACAAAAACACAGAAAAATTGTCCAAATTCGCCCCAGTTGGCAGTACATAAATTTAAAGACGGAGTGCGGTTCCGGTCTCATGTCCTAATAGCGGCGCTCCAGACAGCCCTGTTCTGAGCTGCCTCGCTTATCAGTTTTATTATTCAAGATCAGACCATAAGGTCTGATCCCGTTGGAGGATGCGTTGAGAGTGCCGTAGGTTATGGGAAGAATAATAATAAGCAAAATTGTCAACGTAATATTGTAAGCTACTGTATGCTGTACTCCAGGAGGTAGTTGGCGAGCAATATCATTGATGGCCAGGGCAAAAAGGGTACTGCTTAAGACACTTCCCTGAGGGATACCACACTGTAGGGGAAATATGTCAGAGTAATCATTTTCAACACGAACGCTAAAAGTACGGTCTGTGAGGAAATTGGCGATGAAAATGGGAAGGCAGCCCCGAATACCATTGAAATGTAAGGTCTGGAGGACCGATCGACGCCAAGTGGTATCGTAGGCTTTCTGGATACCAAAGAACAAAACTACAGTTGTCATCTTACTAGTGAAACCTACCCGAATATACGACTCCAAATGTGTGAGAGAATCTAAGGTAGATCTTTGTGGTTGGGAACCATATTGCGAAGAAGTGAGGATATGATGTTCACGGATAAACCAGAGTAATCAGGCATTTACCATCTTTTCCGTCAATTTGTTAAACTTGTTAGCGAGACACAGTAGGTCGATAATTTTGTAGAAATTCCTTTGAAAGTTTTTTGGGTAGGGATGGAGCAGGCAAACATCAACCAATAAACTATATTGTGGAATAGGACATTAAAACTAAAATTGTACGATAATTCTTGTTGATAATTCATTCTTTGAAGTGTAAGATAAGATGCATTAGTTTGAGAAAGATCTTGTCCTGGTGTGGATTTTAACTCGTGTTAATGAGTTAATCTTTCTGTCAAGTGTGAGCATTACAGCTTCGGAAGTCCTTTATCTCTACTGATAGGAACTGTGACCTTGGTGATATTTGTCATGTTTATCCTCTCAGTTTGTGACATACTGTACTGTACTGTATGTTACTTTTTTCTTCAGTATTGTGATCGGTCTGTCAAATCGGGACAATTTGGTTTTAACCATGATTGAGATTGTACAATAATATAGTATGGTACCGGTAAAAGATATTATTGCTATTATACTGCTCACCTAAGGGTGAATTGGTCGATAGACTAGCCACCCACCACTGTTGATAAAATATTGCAAAATATTTCCTCAGAGTTGGACGAACCCTAAGTTGAGTAATGCATCCAGCTATAGATAGATATACCAATATAATCTTTGCAGGTACAGTATTAGCATATAGATATGTACATACAGTACGACACTGGGTTACTGCCCCCTAATGTCCGTCAGTGTGGCTAAGCGGTACCACACTCACCTCGTGCGTGGGAGGGCCAGGTTCGATTCCCTGCCGTAGCACCGTAGGTTTATTGACTTACAGGCAGGAATTTCCATACCCTTAGCTGTATTGGCGGACTTTAGAGGTGTGGTAGACCAGTGTCGCATGTACACTCGGTGCTAGAAGTATCTGCACCCCTACGCTGATCATCTGGTGTGTACAGCTCGATAGGGTTGGCACCTCTGCCTGCAACTATATCCATGTGTCAGAGACGATCCTCTCTGGCACATGGATATAGTTGCAGGCAGAGGTGCCAATCCTATCAAGCTGTACACGCCAGATGATCAGCATAGGGGTGCAGATATTTCTTGGACCGAGTGTACACATGTGTATATTAGCTTACTGTATTTACATAAATAATTTCCTGATCTCATTATTAGCTCTCCAAAATTATATTTCGCCAATAAGCTCACTCCAAGACAATTGCAGGGGTTGAAAAAACTAAGCTAAAGGTTTCTAAGCTCCCCTAATCGTCACAAAGGCTATTAAGTAGGCCTATCCCTGGAAGACGCAGGTGCGTCTTCCCATAAGGCATACACGAAAGGGTTAATTACAGTACCTCAGGGTGTTTAATTAAGGAGTGCATCTATTTATTTTTTATTTTTTCCAACAAAAAATTTATCGAAAGTTCTATTGGTACCATACTATTTTTACCCTTTTTTCACTTGGAGTTCATAGTGTAATAATAAATCTGTTTGAGGCTGTGGAATCCATATTCTACAAATATTTAGTGTGCTTTGGTTTGCTTTGCTGGGGAGGTTACAGTTTGCATTGAAAGAACTTAGCTACATTGTGCCTGTTTTATCGTAAATTTCCATCTCACTTAGTTACCCTGTATTGATTTCACACTGCTTGAAATTATGGCACAAGTAGTATGAAACAGTACTTAATTTCAAAAGGAAGGACATTATTAATGTGGGTGGATCATAATGACCCACCAAGGCTGCCTGGATCACACCGTAAAGTTACCCATTGTGTGCCGGACTGTATATAAACCTAATTTTTATGTTTCTATTACAGATGAAGTCGACAATGGGAGGTCAGCCCAAGATTATGGTGTTTAAGCCGACCTGGGAGGAGTTCAAGGACTTCACGGCTTACATCAAATACATAGAGTCTCAGGGTGCCCACAAGGCCGGCCTGGCCAAGGTTAGTTCACACAGTTTTCTGGTTAGAGCACACTAGGCAATTTGTATGTGATGTTTCAATTAGTACGCAATATCAATAAATAATACCCACAATACAACGAGCAGTTATTCTGTGGTAATATACCCGGTATGTCCTTAGTAAACAAAAATTACTGTACACTTTCTGAAAAAGCAATCTTTGCAAGACTGCTCGAAACATTCTGGAATTGGGTCGAAATCCTGTGAGAATACAGATGTATGTTTCACCGATTCATTCCGTTCACACAAATATATGCTGTTCATTAGTGTACAATTATGATACCAACTTTATTAACCAAGATATACTAATTTTCTATGGGTAGTATATTTGTTGCATTTTGCTTATTGATTTTAGCACCATGTAAGGATTTGATAGTCTAATCTGCATCACCTTATATCCACATTCATTTATATTTTAGTAATTATTTAGGTAATTTATTAGTGTTTCAAGCATTTGTACCTCTTTATATGGTAGCTATGCACTTTAGAATATCGGTAATGTCAAATTTAAAGTAGCATTGGTTGAGTAGAAGCACTTCTTTAGTACGGTATACAGTACAATATTTTGAATTAGATAGTGGCTCCGAGCCTAGTATCAGATATAAACCCTCATGTGTTTCCACCTTTAATGGCACTGCCCTTGATTGCTGTATGCCTTTAAATCTCAAGAAGAAAACACATCTATTCCAATTACTCAGGGTGTCAAACCGGAGTAATTTAGTTTGAAGATTTGAATGAATATGAGAAGAAATACAGAAATTAAAAAGAAATAAGCATTGTTTTGGCCATTTTATCACTTCCAAAGACATAATTTGAACTATAAACCATAATTTTATCTAAACATATACAATAATCAGTACCGGTAACTTGGCGTAACTTCGGACACTATAGAAAACATATACAATGAACCACAGTTATGGGATAAATACATGATGTTATGGAAAAACAAACTGTATGTCTGCGGTGTTCTTCCATAATGCAGAGTCATTTTTCCATAACTGTAGCTTACATACTGTTATCCAGAAGTGTCCGAAGTATAGCCCCCGTCCGAAGTTACGCCATTTTACGGTACTATAAATAATGGATTCTGCTTTCGTTTGCCACCCTGTAATCACTTCTCCTTCCCCCAGATCATCCCACCCCCAGAGTGGTGCCCACGGAAGAATGGGTACGACCTTGAGAGCCTGGAGGTGAACTCTATACCCGCCCCCATCTGTCAGGTGGTGACTGGGAAACAAGGCCTCTACCAGCAGATCAACATACAGAAGAAATCCATGAGTGTATTGGAGTTTAGTAAGCTGGCCAACAGTGACAGGTCAGTACTACACTAAAACCATAATCTTAAGGGGGGATGGTTCACTTTTTGGCCCATTTTTGCATGTATTCATTATTTTTTTAGTTTCCTCCTTAGACCTCCATCAAATTTAAAAAAACACCCATTAGGTCCCCCTTCTAGATTAATTTGTACATTTTTCGGTATAAACATTTCCTGGCCAAAGGCCGGTTCTTCCAACATTACTGGCTCACTATCGTTCGCCAGGGAAAAAAATAGACTCCTAAATAGCACGAAAGGTCTAAATATTGACGAAGAAATGGGGCGAAAGGTCTTAAAATCGACTAGCTAATGGGGCAAACATCTTAGCATCTGAAAACTAATGGGGCAAACATCTTAACATCTGAAAACTAATGGGGCTAAACATGAGGGAGAAAGTGGTCCAGAAAACCGGCCCATCTGTACCTAATCTTAATACCTAAGGCTTCCGGACTAATGTACATACAGTACATACATATAAGTTTTTCTTCTCACTAACCTATATACGTAGCTATACGATTATCTGGTACTGTACAGTCAAACTCATGGTTTGCTGTCAATATTTCTTAAAGACTGATATTAATTTTTGTAATTAGCTACTATCACCTTTCTTGGACAGTCCTTGTGTGTAACTTTCTATTAGCCCATGACTAGTACTGGGTAATCTTTGTTCACATTGTATAAATGCCAATTTTATGTCCCGTAGATTTCACAAGTTGTCATCAAGTTTTTTGGCAAATTACAGTATATATTTTTCAACTGTACAGTACTGGTGATGGGCTGGTCTATCAGAGTAAGAACTGAGCGATCTCTGCCATACCCATAGCTTACTCTGACTGTTCCTTTTACTTATATATTTTCTAGATCTCAAGTGACGGCGTCTCTTCCGTGGATTGACCTCCCAATCTACCAAGATTGGAAGCCAAAGCGTCACATTTTTTCCTTTGCCCCTCAACTTTCTCTTTATAATTGCTGAGGGGCACAGGGCCCTGGGTGGGGCTTTGGTTTCCCGGGCGTTTCCGCACCCTCCTCAGCTACCCGCCATGGAGTGGCTTCGGTCACCCAGGCTTTATTGTGGTCAGCAGGGAGGGTTCTGTAGGGGCGCTTGGTTATGGCCTTGGCCTTGCTCGGGGCCTTGGGGCTGTTCGTCCAGGCAGCTTTGGGAACAGCAACAACAACAAAAACTGCACACTATTGTTTCAAATGCCTCATGATTTTTTTTCAATTAAATGCAAATGTATGTAATACCATACTAGTACACTATTTGTTATATTTGCATTATAATATCTTTTGAATATCAATACAACATAATTAGTCCCATAGGCTTATGACTCAAAAAGATAATTTTACCTGTTCAGTTTTAATTTCTTAGTTGATGCCAATTTGTGTTCTATACTAGCTTCCTCCTGTTTATATAGTCAACGCACCAATTTTCTTGCAGATACCGAACCCCCAAGCACTCGTCCTACGAAGACCTAGAGCGCAAGTATTGGAAGAACATCACCTACGTGTCCCCTATCTACGGCGCTGATGTTTGTGGCAGTATTACCGACAGTGATGTTAATGTAAGTTGACCCTCACGGTTAACCCGTTCTGTACGGGTATCATCCTTTGCAGTATATTCTGACTATTATTAAAAACAAAACAAAAACTAGGAAATACTAGCAATTATTATGTTCCTTCCAACAACCATCCATACTCATAAAATCGATTAATGAATTACAGGGTTATGTAGACTATCTCAAGTAACCCTTTTACCTACCACACATTCTTCCTAAGCTGCATGATATAATTTAAGTTATAGCTGGACTACAATCTAAAAAGACGTCACCCGTACTGATTGGTGTTAATGGGAGTTGATAATTTCAGTATACAGTACTTCTGTTTCATCCCTTGACTCCAAGAAGACTTTTATAGAGGGAGAATTCTCTCTACCAAGGTTTCACTTGAGACCCCTGGTGGCTGCTTCTGAACTATGCCTGAGCTATGTCTGTCGACATTGACATTACTCGACACTTGAGGCATGCACAGTTTATCACAATTTCTTTTGAGTATACCGGTACATGTTTTTATTATATAGTGTGCGACTACTAAGTGCTTAGGCTATAGGCCTGTAGTGTAGTAGTCATGGGAATTTCCATACAGCTGATAATGACTACTACGAATATAATTATAAGCTGATTAATTATCATATCAAAAGGGAGTGAAAATACCTGCTGCCTTTATTTATGATAAAGGCAGCAGGTATTTTCACTCCCTTTTGATCTTGATTCTTTCTAATCCGATTAAAAATGCCTTACAGAATACTGTATTCTTTGGTTTGGGGTTTTGATACTATGAGTGAAAACTTTATAACCTATAAGTATCATACCTTTTAGTGAATATTCATTTAATTTTATTGCCCTCAGGAATGGAACATCAACCACCTCGGGTCGATCCTGGACTATGTGAACGAGGACTACGGCATCAGCATCGATGGTGTCAACACAGCCTACCTGTATTTTGGCATGTGGAAGACTACTTTTGCCTGGCATACCGAGGACATGGACCTATACAGGTAGATAGCATGTGCACTTGATATACATTCACCTGAAGTAGTGACCAGTACTATTAAAATGTAAAACTTGCAAACTAAACAAACCAAAACTGGGACAAAGACAATATAAAGTCAAATTAACTTATCAAAATCGCTATGTGGAAACAACTATGTGATAACTTAAGACTGGACATTAAGTGAGGGAAAACACTTCTACTTGGTAAGTGTGGTTCAAGGGCATGTTTCACAATGTTACATCAGTGTGTCGTAATCGTTCAGTAAAATTAGTACCACGTATCACGGCTTACAAAGAGAATATGTGAGTCAGATACAAGGGAAGGTAGAGGGGCAGGAAGACCTCCATTGAGATGGAGAAAAATGTGTAGTACAAGCGTTAGAAGATAGAGGAATGACTATATCAGGCAAGATAAGTGGTAATAAATAGGAATGAATGGAGAATGCTAGTAAATAGATGAGAATCATAGTAACTACAATTGTTTGTTAAAAAATATTTGTGAAAGTCTGTGTAAAGATTGGCTTTAATTTTATATTAAATTCCTGTTAACAATTCAAAACCAAGTGACTTAGTTAGAAAGTGTATCGGGTTATTGACCTGAGACACTTTCCAGTATCACGTCCAGGTGTTGATGTTGTCGTTCCCTAAGCTGCCTGGCCGAACAGCCCCGACGTCCAGGTGTTAGACAATATAGTATAGCTCGGGGTATCAGTAAGGATGTATGGCCATGTAGTAGGGAGCAGTGTTCAGCTCCCAGCAGTCTCATATTGGTTCCTGGAGTGGGAAATGTGGTGCTGGAGCCAGGGACTCTCACATAACTGCAGTGTTACAGTTGGAGATAATCTTTGTTTCCACAACCACCTTTGGGTGACCAGGGTTCACACGTGAATGCATGTATCTAGACCTTTTACCTCCTTGCCCGATTTTTTTTTTTTTTTTTTTTTTTGGGGGCCTTCATTCCCTGCACATTTTCATGCTTAACCCTCGTCTAGCGTTTTTGGGGGGGCTATTTTGGGCATATTCAGGCCCTCCTGAATGATCAATCTAGTATCTGCATGAAAAGAAATGTATTCAGCAAAAAAACTAAGCGCTACAAGCTTCAAAATGAGACCAGAACGAGCTACGTAGCACTCGTCGTTTTGATGCAGTGGTACCACCAACATGGGAGTTTAGCGTATAGCGGCATATTTTTTCCAGCTACGCTCACTACTGGCTACACTGCCGGCCTCTCGAGAACAGAGGGAGCGTGAGTCAGTGGGCGGCGGTAAGCCCTAGGTGTCGGCCGTGTGGCCTGCTGCGCTCCCGGCCATTTGCACTCGATTTTAACCCTTTAAAAGCCTTAATAATGCTCCTAACTTGCTGCTTTTTAGATACGGACTAAAGTCGGGCCCCGCTCTTTAAGTGTTAAACAAGATCCAGAACGTAATACAATGATATATCAGTGAAAGTACAGTAATTAAGCCTTCCAATGACACCTGAATCATCTCTGTACAATATCCGGTTGTCTTGCAACGATCTTGCAAGATCGACCAAAATTACTATAAATGAGCGGTTTTGATCTGTTTTCGCTATGTGTAACGCTGCAGTGAGGTGGCAGATGGTTCTGAGTTACATCAGTATCTCATGCCTTGGACTTGACCATGAGGGGATTGTATTAGTGGTTGGGATTGTATCAAGACTGTTAGAGAGTTAATTGTTTATTTTAATAAACGGTGCTTGTATGTATGTAAGTACAGTATGTATATGACTTAGTATATTCTTTTCTCATTTGTCATATTAACTACTGGTATACATCTATCCCTAGCAAAACCTCTCACTAATTCATAATATTCTTCTCACAGCATCAACTACCTCCACTTCGGTGCCCCCAAGACCTGGTATGCCATCCCCCCTGAGCACGGTCGTCGGCTGGAACGCCTGGCCAATGGGTTCTTCCCCAACTCCTTCAAGGCCTGCCCCGCTTACCTCCGCCACAAGATGTCCCTTATCTCCCCACAGATCCTCAAGCAGTACTCCATTCCCTATGACAAGGTGAGTAATTTGGCCTTTAACATAGAAGACTTTTGGGATAGAGCTAGGTTACTATACAGACTCTTAGTGGACAGAGGTTTTGTTGCAAGTAAATGGTTGTATAAATTTAATCTTTTTAAGGTCAATTATTGTGACTATTTTGAAATTTGATATCAATAATTTTGATCAAGCATTATTAACTTAAAGTTTCTATTATAACCTCTGCTTACTTTTTGTCTATGTATTAATATTTAACTTTTTCTATTGTTACTATTATTATTCTTTATAATTAATTGTTCTTGTTAAAAGAGTACTCTTTTGTTTAAATCTATTGTGCCTTCTTCATATTTTCAAATATTGTTATTTCTTATACTGTATCTATTCATTGTCGATAGGATCAATTGCTTGCTTTTGCGATTTCCTTAGTTTATTTATACAATAAATGTAGGTTATTAGTAGGGTAGTAATTGTTAGGGGTCACTTGAAGCATGCTATGCTTACAGGTACCTACCCGATAGCACTATCGTTAGTGAGTGATATTTGTATTTTGTACTATTGTTATTATCTTGTCAGGTTGCAAATTTGATTTTAATAGAACATTTTGACACTTAATGTAGTTTCTTTATTCATGCAGAGTTTAGTAACATTTACCAGAACGTCCCTGACTTCCCAAATTGACTAATTCCTTGAACGTGACGACAGTGCGTTATGTGTATGATTAGTTTGCGTGGGAACCAGATTAACTTGCGCATGTATTAATGTACACCCTATGTGGTGGATTGTGTTCTTTTATGCCACATGTGTTTGTAAATTTCATTAATCGATTTTAGGAGTATAGTTGGTTGTTGGAAGGAACATAATAATTTATAAATTATTATTTTACTTAACCCTCCTGGCCCGGTTGTCATTTTAAAATGACACCACGAATGAAGGGCAGGTGCCCGGTTGTCATTTTAAAATCTGTAAGCTTGAAAGCCTATTCAGCTTGGTCTGAACGCCGTGCGTCCGACGCATGTAAACAAAGCCGATCGTTACGTCACCGCACCTCCGAAAACAAGAAAGAGAAGACTCGTTTGTTATTGTATGTCTGTATGTCGTTGTTTCAGTAGTGAAAAGGTCGTCATATTGCTAACATCGCCTGCAAGTGCTCTCCACTGAAATCGTCATCACAACTGAACCAGTTGACATAGAGAGCTCTACTCAACGCCAGTCTACAGATTGGAAACCGCACTACATTTATAGATGCGTGGGAAATTTCTAGCAGTTAAACTAAACAAAAATACGGTAGCCTAGGCCTAGACGTTTTTTGGCCAGATCGCCCGGGTAGCCCACACTGTCATTTTGAGAGCCTGCCCGGGCCAGGAGGGTTAAGCGTTGTTTCCACATAGCGATTTTGATTAGTTATTTTATCTTTTTACTGTGTTCGTATACGTTTTAGTTTGTTTATTTTGCAAGTTTACATTATAATATATGGGAAAGGAATATATAGATAGATAGATTTATAACCCCCCCCCCCCCCTCCCACCCTCAGTTACGCCCTCCACATATTCTCACACACATCCATCACTGGGTCATATACATGTCTGAACTGTCGCCCTCTGTTTCGAAGAGGTGTGATGTGCTTGTGGCACCATATAGTGTTGAGAGGAGGAATTGTTTTTGAGAGCTAGCAGGGTTGCTCAATATTAAAGGCCAGGCAATTGAAAGAAAGGTTCTAGCAACTCGCCATATGCCTAAAACCCCCCCCCCCCTTTAGGGTGACACACTGGTACAATATTGTTTGAAGGAGTTAAAGTGTTAAAGGGAATACAGGAAAATGTGCATGAGTTTGCATTGTTTTGTCCTTTTTAATCAAATTTGTAATATCACCAACCCACAAATTTCCGGTAACTTCCAAATAAACCTAATTAATTAAATCAATGAAATTAGTGAACACATGTGGTACTCCCAGGACTCGAACCTAGGGGGTATGTGCCTGTGTATATACATACATACATTTCAATGTCCAGCACGCTTGTTTCTCTAGATTATGACATTGTTCTCTGTCCCTGCAATGTTATCTGATACAAAATCTGCTTTTCCTTTGACAGATCACTCAAGAACAGGGCCACATAATGATAACGTTCCCTTATGGCTACCACGCTGGGTTTAACCACGGCTTCAACTGCGCTGAGTCCACAAACTTCGCCATGGAGCGCTGGGTGGAGTACGGCAAACGGGCGACGCAGTGCCAGTGCCGGTAAGTACACACACACACACACACACCCACCCACCCACCCACACACACACCCACCCACCCACCCACCCACCCACCCACCCACCCACCCACCCACCCACCCACCCACCCACCCACCCACCCACGCACGGAGATCGGACAACCTCACACTCACTATAGAGACCCTATAGTACTGGAGATCGGACAACCTCTGTCCTTAGTTTCTCTTTACACTCCAATATATCCTAGTCACAACCATTCAGCAATACTAGCACAGGATATATAGTTTAGGCTTTAGATCTAAATTACCACATCATTTGAGAACACAAAAATTGCAATGTGTTTGATAATTGCAGAACTAAAATGGCGTCCAAAGTAAAAGATCGCCGCTTTCTCTTACTTCAGGATCTCTAACACGCATATAACGTAACAAATATGCTATATGCATGTTATTTATACAAATGCAGACAGAATAAGCTTGAAATAATTAGAGTGGAAGGATTTGTTAGCAGAGAAAAGCACATTTGCATAACTGAAGCAAAATGTTACGAACCAATTACAAATTTAAGTCTTTGAATACAGGGATATGGGATGTGAAAAAAGGAGTGAATGTGGTACATTTCAATTATTAATTGAAAGAGGGAGGTGTGGTGGAGTGGTATTGCCACTGGCCTGGTAATCCAAAGGTCCCGGGTTCAAATCCTGATGTAATGGGAAGATATTATTGGGATGGAATTTGTGCTGTACCTAGTATCAGTGCATTACCACAAAGCCCACCGAAACGTCAATAAAATACCCTCATTGTTCCCTGATTAAATAGCACTGTATGAATATTCCCATATTCAAAATATGCTATAGGGGTGCAATGCCTGGTGAGCTATCTGCTCAACCGGTGGCGTTGTTTGTGTGTGTGTGTAAGAGTGAGAGTCCGAGTGTAGTGGGTGAGACAGTGAAGCACGGGAACGAGGTGGCTTCAGAGATGGGGTCGCTTCGGGCCATGAGTGAGCACCGTGCCTCATGTGAAGGCAAGATGACGGTGCTCGTTGTACTCTACGTGCTTCACATGTCTCACTCCCTAGACTGGAACAAGACCTTACAGGCTTCACTGTTCATTGTAAAGCCGAAAAAAAAACTGCCGAGTATTGCAGAAAGTGGCCAACATTGTACCAATATACAAAAATAGGACAGAGAGGAGCCTTTGAAATACTTTTCTTTAACAAGTTTTGTGATCCAACTCCTGGAGAAACTCATCAGAGAAGGAAGCTCTTTGGATTATGGATTCAGATTTGGGAGATCTTGCACTTCAAATTTGCTCAGCTTGTATGACAGGATGATAGACATTATTAGATAATGAGAGAGTGAGTGTACTGTGTTTTCTTGGAATTTAAATAGGATTTTGATCTATCTATCTGCCAGGTCACAAATATATCTAATGTAGGACTAAGCCTGAAAAATAAGGGTTTCACTCTTAAAAAAAGAAATGTTCGCACTCCCTAACAGGGTACCCCTGCTCTCCGTCCTAACATAGTTAGATTTCGTTGAAAATTCATTTTAGCTGTCAGTAAAAAATACATGTATTCCTATCCATATCAAATGTATCTCTCCATCCTAACATGGGTGACATGGTAAAGAACACGTTCGTAAAGCGTTCAGTTGGACCGGTACGGTACGAGCTTTGGTTAGTTAGGAAGGCATTATGGCTTCAGACAGTGTAGTAAATTTATATATATATCTGTATCCCTACATGTGTATATTTCTTCATCCTAACAGGGGTGACATGGTAAAGATTTCGATGGACACATTTGTGAAGCGGTTCCAGCCGGACCGGTACGAGCTGTGGCTGGCTGGGAAGGACGTCGGCCCACACCCCGAGGACCCCAGCCGATCCTCTGCCGCCGCACAACCCTCGCTCAACGACGTACTCTGCAACAAAAAGTGAGTCTTTGTTGTGTGTTGTTTTTTATTCCTGTCGTGATTTTTCAGAGCCCTATGCCTTTGTTTTGTGTCTGTAGTGCCTTCTTGTTGTTTTCTATTCCTGTTTATATTTTTCAGTCTTGTACAGGCTGTATCTCTGTCTTTTGTGTACGGCCTTCATTTTTCTTGTTGAAGTTGGTAATTTTATTTATTCACTCCATGATATCTTCAGCAACGCAAAGTGAGTTCTTACATTCTCCTTCCTTGGTCTGCCAACAGCCACCCTTCCACTTTCCATGCTTCACCTAATCATCCGTACACATCCTTGGACCTCTCCACATAATTTATTATGCAGTAAGAGTATTCTATCCTTTCCTTCCTTGAAGGTCGTGAGCTGAGAATTTTGTTTTGTAATACCAGTAATAGAGTAGAGAAATTGTAATTTGATTAAAGGGGATTAGTTTATAAAAAGCAAATTAAAGATATGATTTGAACACTAGTCAATTCCTCGGCAAGAACTGACTCTGTTTAGAAATACAGTAATAGACTAGAGCTTGGATGTGGATACTCAAAGATACTACAGTATAGGTTATGCTGAAGTGAGAGACATTTGGGGTGCTACGGGTTCGCTGCGAGATGGTTATTTATCACATAGAGGACCACGGCGAGTAAGAGACATTAGGGGCGTCTAGTTAGACAACTTGAAGAGAGCCCCTCTATATCGAACTGCAAAAAATGCCGGATGAGCCTATCTTCGCAGGGGAGCACTTCGCTCCTTCAAACAGTCTGCTACACCAATTTTCAAACCACAACGAAGGGCGGCACGCTCCTGGTGCCACTAGCAGAATGGCGAACCCAACCTAAGTGAACATTCTGTATGTGAATAACAAACCAAATTATTTATGCCTTGCCCACACCATCATAACTTTCTCATACAGTATAATACTTGGGAAGACTTACTACTGGTATCATAAGTTGTAATGTCCAGTTAGGCCTTGTTTTTGAGTATTAGTGGTGATACACTTTACAATGTCGCCATTTAGGATACAATGATTAGAAGGAGATAAGGCGCCGTAAATGATATAAGTGGCCGGGCTCATGATATTATTGTAAAGCTCTTACATTTGTCCTCCTTCCTGTGATCCCCAACGGAGGGCGATATTGACATGAAGTACATGGCTATCGGAAGTGAGTTTTTATCCTAGTTGTTGTTGTTGTTGTTCCCTAAGCTGCCTGGCCGAACAGCCCCGAGTCCCAAAGGAAGGCCATGGCCACGGTCGGGCTTTCCCACAGAGCTCTCAAAGAGTGTAAATTGTGTTGTTGGCGTAAGTGGTTGTGTGAAATGCAGTCTTCTATGATGTGTTTAATGGTATGGGGTGCTGTGTTACAACCCGGGCAGGTGTCGACGACGGAGTCATCCAGTCCCTTCTGATAGCTCAGAAGAGCCGGATGGTGTCCGCATCTCAGCCTGGCCAGGTGGACTCTGTTCTCACGAGGAAGGGAGGATTCAGAAGGATGGATTTCGGGAGGTCGTGCTTGCAGCTGCGTGTTGTCTATGAGTGAGTGGATGGAACGGCGAGTGATATAAGTATGGATGTGCTTACGGAAGTTGGTTTGGGGTGGGCAGGGAGGGAGAGAAGACAGTATTTGTGTGTGATAGCGTGTGCTGGGTGTTGTTTTGATATTTCTTGGTGTCTGTGGGTGTGTAGCCATGTAGTGTAGTGGGTGGTGTTGATTCGTGGAGGCTGCTGCTAGGAATTGTGTGCCTCTCATGTCTAGATGATCTTTGACTTTGGTTTCTTGTAGGTGATCTGTGGGTGTCATAGCTGTGCATCCTGTGATGATTTTCAGGGCTTTATTTTGAATAGTCTGTAAGGTCTTATGTGTTTCAGCTAGGTTAGGAGCCCAGGCCGGGCTTGCGTATTCCATAACTGATCTTATGTATTGTTTGTAGACTGTGGTGGTGGTTTCTTTGTTATGTCCAAATTTCGTGTGGGCAAGTGATCTGAGGGCGTTAAGTCTGGGTGCCAGATTCTTTTTCGTGTTTGTGGTGTGCTGTTTGAATGTCATTTGGGTGTCGTATGTTACTCCTAGGATTTTGGGTGTGTGTGTGTGTGTGTGTGTGTGTGTGTGTGTTAGGGGTGTGTTGTTTATGTGGAGTCCCGGGACGTAATCGTGCTCTCCTGTCCAGCTTGTGAGGAGGGTTGCAGTGGATTTAGCTGGGGCTAAATTGAGTCTGTTTGTCCTAGTTTATATATTTTGTTATATTTATTTTCTAGAAGTGAGGTGTCTGGTTTTTATTTTACACGTCACTCATTTGTTTATTCTTTAGTTATTTTGATTTGTTTTCTAGAAGTGATGACCAGTTTGTTTTACGCTTCGTATCATTGTTTATTCCTTAGCTATTTTTACCAATTAACCCTTTGTATATGCTACTCTTTCCTATTTTACCTGTGATATGTATGCCTATTTTTACCAATCAACCCTTCCATTTTCTATCCGTACATGTTTACCGCTCGATTGTTTACTGCCCCCCCCCCCCCCCCCCCCTCCCTTCAGTACCAGGATGCCTTTTTACCTTAGATTCTGGCTGAAATTAGACGATTTTATGCAGCTTAAGAAGGACCTACGTTATTCAGAGGGTATATTGGGATAGTTTTTACACCCTTGAGTCCTAGAAGTTGAGTTAAGGTGAAGAAAATCATCAAAAGGTAACCAGCATATGATGAAAATTACTTCTATGATGCTGAATGAGTTAAATGTCCTTCCCACACCTCTCTCCTAATCACTTTGCTTATTCAGACCACCATGCTATTACTTCAGTTTCCTCTATAGCCTACTTCTATCTTAACCCCTTCACGCCCAATACGTAATTTTCATCATATTCTGGTTACCATTAGACTATTTTCTTTAGTTTATAATCTACCTCTGTGGCTCAAATGGATAAATACAGTCTCCATAAACCCTCTGAATAACATAGGTCCTTCTTAAACTGCATAAAATCATATAATTTTAACCAGCATCAAAGGTAAAAAGATGTCATGGTGCTGAAGGGGTTAATGCTTATCATACAGTACTCTTACTTTAATATTTATCTTACTCCTTCCTCATTATTCAACCCACTCCTACTTCCATACTTATCTTACTTCAACTAACTCTTGACTGACCTGTTTATGTTCTGTCCCCACATTTTCTCAACACATCATTGGTCTCCTAGCCCTATAAGTGGCGTTCGCTCAGAAGGCTAGTATAAAAATTCACATCATCATCGTTTTAAGTTAAAAGTAAGATGATGATGATTAGGTTAGGTTAAGTCTGGTTAATTTACTCTACTTATCCTAACCTAATCATCATCATCTTACTTTTAACTTCAATATTCAGATTTGTCTCCTCTTTGGTAACTTGAAGTCGTTTGTTTCCTCTACTGATGCCGACAGGTGAGCCGGCCCAAGAATGTTGTTCAACTCTCAAGAACAACTTGCATCTTTAGGGCGGGTGCCAAACCCCGAAAGGGGTTGAAATAGGGGAGCTATCCCCCCGCCTGATACTGAGAGGATTGGGTTCTAGTCATATGGTGATGGGCTGGTCTATCAGCGTGAGAACTGAGCGATCTCTACCATACCCATAGCTTACTCTGACTGTTCCTTTTACTTATATACTTCCTAGATCTCGAGTGGCGGCGTCTCTTCCGTGGATTGACCTCCCAATCTACCAAGATTGGAAGCCAAAGCGTCACATTTTTCCTTTGCCCCTCAACTTTCTCTTCATAATTGCTGAGGGGCACAGGGCCCTGGGTGGGGCTTTGGTTTCCCGGGCGTTTCCGCGCCCTCCTCAGCTCCCCGCCATGGAGTGGCTTCGGTCACCCAGGCTTTATTGTGGTAGGCGGGGAGGGTTCTGTGGGGGCGCTCGGTTATGGCCTTGGCCTTGCTTGGGGCCTTGGGGCTGTTCGGCCAGGCAGCTTGGGGAACAGCAACAACAACAACAACAACAACAACTTGCATCTTTCTATTTTATCATTTCTGTAATAAAGAATCTATAATTATGTACGTGTGTGTGTGTGTATCAGGTGAGTTAAAAGTTTTTGAATTTGTAAATGGTTCACTTCTGCTTTGCACTTTCGATTTGTTGGTTATGGTCTAATTATTATAATGTTATTGTGCATGATTAATATATACCCTTTTAAAACTAGGATTAGAATGTTTGCACACCTCATGGTTTTAAATGTATATATACAATACCAGTATTGGATTGCATATGCCTGTATTTTGTTTGGATGTCATTGTATTCCCTTCACTTTGCTTTGTTTACTATTCTTCATAGTCTGCTTGAACACCTTATCTCAAATGAATACCCTTGCTTTTAATTTCTGCTTGCTCTTAAAAAACAAGTTAAGTGATTATCCTTGCTTTTAATTTGCTTGCTCACTAAAGGCACATATGAAATTTAATTTGCTTTTCATTTCTGCTTGACCTCCGAAAGGCATGCCAAAGGTTCCCCTGCATTGTTTACACTTGGTGCATGTCGCTTGTCAATTAACACTCCTTCCCTTCCTTCCTATCTTATCCAGGCCACATGATCAGAGAGGAAGAGCAGGGGGAAGGGGGCAGGGAGGGGAAGGCTATGAGGTGGAGGGTAGGCAGGGGGGCAGGGAATACATAGACGGGAACAACATAGGCTACCCCCAAACCATAGACCTGTTCAATTGTAAGGAAGTTTGGTGGGTGCAGGAGTTAAGGTTGGCAGCAGCAGGGTTAAACTCAGTGGCCACCCAGCACCTGTCCCTCACGCCTGCTCCCTCCTCCCGTCCCATCACCCCTACGCCAGTCACCCACCCCATCCTGGCTTACCTTCCCTTCACCCAGCAGTCCGAAGAGGTGCTGGAGAGGATTCGGGCGGAGGAGAGTGGCCCCAAGTCCTCTGTAGTATCCCCAAATGCCCAACCTCTACCGCCCTCCTACTATCCCCTCCCCATCCCCTCATCTGGGACCCGGCCGTCTGTAGGGCACTACTGCAGCCGATGTGATTGTGTGATAACCATGAAACAATACACGGCACACGTTAGAGCTCACCAGATGAACAAGATCCCTACCCAACACTTTTGCCCCCTGTGTGAGAAGTACTATTGCTCGGCATATAGTCTAAAAAAACACAATCTGAGATTGCACAATCCCCATAAAATATCTCTGCAACGTGTTAGGAAACTGGATGATGTAGTAGCTAGGGAGACCTTGGAACCCCCTCAAACTTTCCCTACTAGTGATTACGGAACATTAAGTCCATCATCCAACATCCCCAGCTCTCCTCCCCCCACCACCCCTTCCCCTTCTCTGCCCTTCCTCTCACCCCCTAGCATCCAAGCTCTCTGTAGAACTGGCAAATCACCCTCACCATCATCCCTTCATTTCTTTATCTCTCAATCCTCCTCTCTTTCTGTCTCGACTAACTCTCGCCCCTCGGTAAGCTCCTCCGAACTGGTTGATCCCGACGTGATTTCCCTAGCCGAGTCGTGTATCCAACCTTCCCTCCATGGTTCCACGATCATAGCTTCGTCTGATCCTGACTTGGGGACCTGTTTATCCATAATTGAGAACACGGAGGAGAACCAGACACCCTGGCCGTGTGCTTATGACCCCTTTACCCCACCTCGCAGCAAAACAATTGACTTGGTTACCGAGGGAGAGGATGACGCATATCTAATCCTGTCTCAGAATCAGGAGCCGTTAGATTTGAGAAGCACTGGCGATATGAAAAACCTGGTTATGTCATCCCTAGCTATAAAGGACATAGAAGGTGACATTATCGAGATGTGTAATGAAGAACCAGTTGAAGCAGTGTCGATCAATGTGAAGGAATGTTTAGAATTCACCAGACAAAACATTCATGCACAGAAGAATCTAGCAGCTCCCATAAACCATGATCACAGCACACAAACCATTGAAGCTCGGTCTGAAATTCTAATAGTAGAACAGAAAGAGAAGCAGCTGCAAGAAGACCAAGAAAGGATGAATGCTATAGCCCTAAGAAAAATATATATGGATATGTTGTTGAAGATGGAGAGTGAATACCGTGGACCAAGGCCAGATACTTCTGTAACTATATGTGAGAACCCAGAAAATTTGTCCCCAGTAAGAACATCAACATCTCTGGAAGAACAAAGCTACACCACTCTTACCCCGCTGCCGGTGGATAAGAGGAAATGGTTAGACCACTTTGAACACAGCCCACATGAGTGCACCGGACAGCTGTGTTTCATATGCGGCATTCTGTGGTCCCACATACGTTCTGCGATGAGACAAGAAGGTGACACAGACACAGATTCGGTTGACATGGATCTCGACTCCCAATGCTCTTCCACCACCACAGACACGGCCATAGAGGGTAACTCGGCTTTAGAGAGGGACACAGGTATAGCCGCTACAGATACACCCGACGCTAGTTTTATAAAGCACAACACTAACAAACCTAACTGTGATATTAATGACCAAAACCACACTGAGATCGCCGTGGAGAGGATCACAGACAAACACGATACAGTCACACCCGACGCTAGGTGTGTAGGGGGCAACACATTCAAACCTAACTCTGATTATAAAGACCAGAACCCTTGCCAGAGAAATATAAGTAATCCAGCAATATCAGAGCGCATTGATCATGCCAGCGATTTGGATTTGAAGCCACATGTTGTATCAGAAAGGTTTGCTGGCAACCATACTAATAGATATATCTTGAATAACAATAGTAATGCCTCTCTATTTATGCATAAGGAGAAGTTAGAGTCTAGGGTTATTGTTGTACAAGATTCTAGTAACAGTTCTGTAGCTCTGAATGATTCTTTTAATAATACTCCTGAGAACCAGAAACTGAACGTAGAGGCATTTAATTATGAAACCATAGACTCAAAAAAAACTTTGCTTCACACTCATCGTCCACCAAATAATCGGACAAGGTGTGAATGTGATGAATCAAGTTCCAATATCAGAAGTAACCATGAATTTTGTGAAACCCAACCTGTCTTAGATCAGTTAAAGAGTGGAAATGGTAGGAGAAAGATGGTTACCAGATTAGCTTCTACATCTGGTAGTCAGGGAAATTGGTTTGCTTCTATGTCTGATAGTCGGAGAAATTGGTCCGCTTCTACTTCTGATTGTCAGGGAAATTTGTCGTCCCAAGTTAAGGTGTCCGATATAGCCGACAGGTCTGCTATTATGCCCGATGGTAATGTAAAAAGTTCAACCCTTCTTTCCCACAGCAAGAAATGTGAGTTACCCGGTAAGAGACCATTCCAGGGTATTAGCTCTCGCCCATCTCGCCTCACCAAGAAGAGAAAGAAGATCGCCAGGCCCCCCAAAAGAATTGTCACAGCAAAATCAACATACACTTACGTTGATAAGAGACTCAATGAGCTATCGGTGCAGAAGCCTTGGATGTCCGAATTACGCAGACCGAAGCAACAAGCATTAGAACTACTCGCGAGGCCACAAACACAATCATCTGGGTCACAAGCAAGAAGACCACAAGCGCATGATATACAGGCATCAAGTTCGGACTTAAGATCACAAGCACTTGACGTACAGGCATCAAGTTCGTACTCCAATGCACAGCCATCATCGGGGTCACACTTATCAATACCACAAGCAATTGAAGTACAGGCATCGGGGTCGCTCTTATCAATATCACAAGCGCATGAAGTTGAAACATCAGGGTCACACCCATCACCACCACAAGCACTTGCAGTCCCTGTACATGCATCAAGGTGGCATTCATCAGTAACCCAAGTGCATGAAATACGGGATTCACACTCATCAGGAGGACTTCAAATACTTGAAGTACCTGTTCATGCATTAGGTTCACATTCACCAGGACCCCAAGCACATGCACCCGAGCCTCTCACAGTACCAGAAATGTATATCGATCCAGCAAAGTTCTTCCCTCCCCCGTACATTCCGGTGGTGATGGTGGTGTCTCCGTTTGCTCAGCTGTCAGAGAGCGGAGTCTTTGATATCGGTAACGCCCTGCCGTTCTGGGATCCTAAGATGCGGTTTATTCCCTTTGCTCCGGCGCTTAGCTGGCCTCACAGTGATTCCTCTGGCGATAAATAAATGTTGATGCCCAAAACCGTTGCTATCTCAGGAGTTGAATACAAAGAAGTATATAATTTTATTTTATTTTACTTTATTATCGTATTTGTGCTACATGGATAGTTAAGTTAAACTAAAAAACTGGAGTTTCATTTGATTGAAGTTACCTTTTTTTATCAGGCTTTGTTATAATTGAAATCCTATATTTACTTAATTGGTGTTGTGACAAGTAATCCTAACATACCGGGTACCAAAGAAAATATTACTTTCGTAGTAATTTGAGAATTCCGGTGACTTTATACTCGATGGTAATGTAAATAGTTCAACCCTTCTATCCCACAGCAACCAATGTTGAGTTACCCAGTAAGAGACCAATCTGGAATATTTGCTCTCGTGAGTCTCGCCTCACCAACACGAGGAAGAAGATTGCCAGGCCTAAGAATAAAACTGTAACAAGAAAGGCGACACACATTGATAAGAGAATCCATGAGATATCAGTGCAGAAGCCTTGGATGTTCAAATTGCGCATAACGAAGCAACAAGAATCAGAACTGCTCATAAGGCCACAAACACTTTCATCTGGGTCGCAATCAAGATGACAACGAGCGTATGATGTACAGACATCAAGTTGGACTCAATATCACAAGCACTCGACGTACAGGTGTCATGTTCGTACTCCAATCCCAAGCACTTGAACCTTGGCCTCTCACAGTACCAGAAGTGTATACAGGTCTCCCTCGATTTACGATTGGGTTACGTTCCTGAAAACCCTATCTTCAATAGATAAATCATATAGCAAACCCTAATATTAATGGGGTAAATGGGGATGCATTCTCGGACCAGCCAAAATCCAAACACAAACGCCTAAAAACCTATATTAATATCGTAAATCGGGGCATCGGATAGTGAAGGAAACCTGTACCGATCCAGCAAAGTTCTTCCCTCCCCCGTACATTCCGGTGGTGATGGTGGTATCTCCTTTTGCTCAGCTGCCAGAGAGCGGAATCTTTGATATCGGTAACGCCCTGCCGTCCTGGGATCCCGTCGCTCCGGCACTTAGCTGGCCTCGCAGTGATTGCTCTGGCGATAAATATATGTTGATGCCCTAAACCGTTGCTTACTCGAAGTTTAATACTGTACAAAGAAATATATAATTATATTTTATTTTACTTTACTATCTTATAAGTGCTAAATGTGGATAATTAAGTAAAAAAAAACACTGGTGATTCATATTAATGAAGTTACCTTGGTTATTAGACTATTATAATTGAAATCCTTTATTTGCCTAATTCGTATGATGGCCAGTAATCTTAGCGTACCAAAGAAAATATTACTTCTATAGTAATTTGAGAATTCCAGTGACGTCTGATAATTTTCGCTTCTTTTTTCCTTCTCTCCCCATTTTGTAATCTCATTCACTCTTAATATTACCAAATCCGTCACATATTCCTGACGTGTTTGTTTTTCTTGAATATTACCCATTTGTAGATAATTTTCATTCATATTCTCCCCTGTTTATCATTAAAAAAATTGTCATTTATACTTAACATGTTTGTATTTCTTCAATATTACCAATTTGTAGGTAATTTTCATCCATATTGTCAACTGTTCAAGCGCCATTATTAATAACCTTTTTCTCTCTTCTGTTTCCCCCCTATTTTCTTTACCAACCCTTCCGCCAACACCTCTCACCTCCTTTATTTTACTGTACCACCACCATCATCACTTAAACAGTCTGGTTTATGGTAAATTTCCGTACTAGCCATCTTTTATACCTCTAATGGTGTATACGGATTTTGAGGATGGTAGAGCAGTGGTAACGGGTAATGGTCAGTATAATCTGGATGGTAATGTTGATGAATATAGGCCCAGTCTCTCTCTCCCCCCCTCCTTTCCTTATGCCTGAAAATGCATAACATAAAAGTGGACAGCATGACACTTCCAGGACAAGAAAATGTTTAGACAGTAACACGTCAGTACTCGAATGATAGAATTATCTGAGGGTTTTGCAAGTTTTACATTACAGTATAATTAAAATATAAAACTTGAAAACCACCTCAAAAGTTACTGTTCAAATTAATATGAAAAAACTAATTAAAATTAAAAAATATCAAAACGACAACACACTAAACAAATTTTATATGTGGAAAACATTAGCCTCTATATTGTCCATTTCCATGTGCATTTTCAGCATACCCTTTTGGAGCACTCAGGATTTGTACTGTAGCTAAATGTATCCAGAAGTGGATTGAAGGTGAATATCTAAAATGTGCAATAGAATTTAAATTCTATTACAATATCTTTCGTTCTATATTTTTAGGGATACTGTATATTTAACATGGTGTAATACTCAATTTTGTTCTTCTATGTTGCTAATAGTGTGATCTCGATAAATCTGAGATGGACTTTTCTTTTATTTGACCAAGGATATCATAATTTTAATGGCTTATGTCTCGAGGATAATAATTTATTCCATATACAGCCCAGTATTATATCAATTATTTAATGGTACACTATTCATCGAAAATGACTATAATTTAAAGTGGTGTAATTCATTGAAGATTTATTTTTGTTCATTTGTCCCAATTGCTATATTTTGTTTTCTGAATTATGCATATCTTATTATAAAATCTTGTGTGAAAATTATCATGAATAATTTGGCTAGATGTAATTTCGTTATTGAAGTTATTTTTCTAATTAATAGGCATAAATGAAACTTGATGTGAGAAGTAAGTAACTTATTAGTTACCATTTCATTTATGGTCAATACAGTTTAGTATATTATATAATTTTCCTCAAAAACAAAACTAGGAAGTTGGATGTACCGGTAATTCAATTTACCTATATATTCACATATATTTTTGTAATGATCAGTTATGATATAGGCCTAGTTCTTTTAGTTTCCACATAGCGATTTTGATTAGTTATCTTGCCTTTATATTGTCTTTGTCTAAGTTTTGGTTTGCTTAGTTTGCAAGTTTTAAATTTTAATTGATATTGATTACTAATTCAGCATTATGAAGTATAGGGTACTGCAGATTATGTTGTTAATTGTTACTATACAGTACTGTACTCAATTGTTACTATACAGTACTGTACTCAAATTGTTTTTATCTTGGCAGAAATTTTACTCCTTTTGCAACTCATTTCTCAATAACTAATGGAAAAATTTGAAACATGTCTTCATCATAATATTGCCAAGTTTTAGTAATTAGCAACATATTTGGCTGTGGAAACCTTGTAATAGCCGAGTGATGTGGCAAAATGCATTCAAGTTTATCGGAAGTTAAACTTTGAAAACAACAAACTTATAATATCCACATATCTGTACACCACTACACGAGACAGTAGCCTAGGTTGGTTTCCCATGTCACCCTAGTAGCAAATATGTTGGTGTAGGTAGCATTGTAAATCTGGATTGAAAAGATATTTCATGTTCATAAATCATCATACAATACATCCATAAATACATTATTATTATTTTTATGTTTATTTTTATTTTTATTTTTATAAATTTTGTATTTAGTTAGGAGGGGAATATTTAATAAGAAGAGGCCCTTATCATATAGCTAGTGTTCTCTCAATGCCATAATTGTGTAAGGATAAGTTTTTTTTAAGAAACTTATGCATACAGTACTGTTTTTTTTTTTTTGTAATCATTATACAGTATATATGATGTTTTATATATTCATATTTTATTTTGACGTCACATATTTAAAGTGGAGTATTATAAGGTTTAAGGAGTCGTCAAGCTATGTCTTTGATAAATGGATCTATTTTGGCATTAATATAATTTAGTTCTATCCATGTAGTCACGAGTTTATGGGCAACACACGGCCTCGCGTATTAAGAATCACGTTATTGGAAGGCACTTCCTGGGCCTCCCTCACTAGAAGGGCCATGCGTCTCGCTAAAATTAGACCACACTCGCTTACTAAGGGGGAAATGGCGGATTTGGCCACTTCTTCGCTCTCGATTTGCTTTTTAGTTGTACCCCTCTTGTATTCAAAGATTTTGGTTATTTTCTACCCCCCTCGCGTATTAGGGAGTTCGCGTACTCGGAACTCGCATATTGGGCGACCTGACTGTACATCAACAGATTATTTGCGTACATTACCATTTTATTTGTTATAGAAATTCTTACATCTGAAATGAAAGAATGCTAAGGAATATGGTGACTTTCTTAGGAGCTTATTCTTGGCTTGTCTTTCCCCTTTCCACATAATATTTCATTTTATATTACAGTATACTGTATACAGTTATGCATTATTCTCTAGTAGTTTTGTGGAGTTGTTGAATTATAACAAGCTGCAATTGTTATTTAATTTGTAGGTGTCTTGGCCGTGGTTATCTCCAGTACAGGTATCCCTCGATATACGATTGGGTTACGTTCTTGAAAACCCGATCTTAAATAGAAAAATCATATAGCGAACTCTAAAATTAATGCGGTAAATGGGGATGCGTCTCTTGCCAGCTAAAACGCAAACCCAAACACCTAAAAACCTATAATGATATCTAAATTGAGGCGTTGGATAGTGAGGGAGCCGTGTATTATACAGTACGGTACTGTATTAGTTTTTGTCCTTTGTGATCTTATATTATACGCAGTCAGTGTAAGAAGCCATGTATCACCTACCGGTATGTCTTCAACTTTTCTCTCTAGGTCTAACTTGAATTCACTAGTCATTAACCCATTCTGTACCAGTGACGTCTTTTTAACCTTTTTCGGGCTAATATTAGGCAAATTTATCCAGTTTCAAAAGGGCCTCCAGCAATTACCAGTCTGCAAACTATCTCACTTAAATCGTTTTACTACCACAGGAGGCGGATGCCCAACCCCGAAAGGAGTTGAAATAAGGGAGGTATCCCCCTGCCAAAGGCGGCTTTCTAGGGCCTTTCCTAGCTGATGCTGAAAGGATTGGGTTCTAGTCATGCGGTGATGGGCTGGTCTATCCGAGTGAGAACTGAGCGATCTCTGCCATACCCATAGCTTACTCTGACTGTTCCTTTTACTTATATATCTTCTAGATCTCAAGTGGCGGCATCTTTTCCGTGGATTGACCTCCCTACTGCCAACCTAGAAGTTGGCATATTCGGAGCCAAAGCGTCACATTTTTCCCTTACCCCTCAACTTTCCCTTCATAATTGCTGAGGGGCACAGGGCCTTGGGTGGGGCTTTGGTTTCCCGGGCGTTTCCGCACCCTCCTTAGCTCCCTGCCTTGGAGTGGCTTCGGTCACCCGGGCTTTGTTAGTGGTAAGCAGGGAGGATTTTGTGGGGGCGCTCGTTTATGGCCTTGGCCTTGCTCGAGACCTTGGGGCTGTTCGGCCAGACAGCCTGGGGAACAACAACAACAACAACTACCACAGGTCCTTCTTAAACTGCACAAAATCGTCTAAATATAGCTAGAATAAAGTAAAATAGACGTCGCTTGTACAGAAGGGGTTACTGCACTTAACCCGGGAACTGCGGGAAGACTTTTAAGAGTTCCCCCGGCGGACTGCGGGAAGACTCTTAAGAGTAAGGGGGAAAAAAATCCATTTAACCCGTCCAGCCCCGGCTTGTTTTGTAATGTTTGTTCACCAGAACCCGGCCGGTTTTCAAAAAATGGTTTTATTCCAGAAACAATAGCGAATGGGTTAGGAATGAAGGAAAAACCACGAAAAACCGCTCAAAAAGCTTAAAGAATGGTCCTACAGAGCCCCCGAAAACGTATTTTACAAGAGTAAAAAATTGAAGGCAATTACCCCAAAAAACCAGGTTATTGCGCGCTCACGTGCACGCACGTGGACTTTGAGAGTTTTCAACCATCGGCACGGTTGCGTGGGATACGTACACAGTTCCCATACAAATCTGAGCCCTCTTGAGTGGCTACACCTGAGGTTACGGTCGGCGCAATTAGGGTGACGCGCCAGGCGCATCTCTGGGGCTGTGCGTTACATACATCGCCGACGCGTCAGGCGCGTCGCTGGGGCTGTACGGGTTAAAACACCCCCAATTTTTTTTTGTTTTTTGTTTTTTGTTTTTACCGCTGGGCCATGCCAAATATCACTCCTCCACCTCCGCTCATTCCCCACTTTCCTCACCTCCTTCAGTTATCACCTATTTTCCCTGTTATTCCCTTATTCTGTGGTATATTTTCGTGCTAACATTAGCGAGTTGCAAGCAGGGCATTGTCATCACTGTTAGCAAGCGAGTGCAAGAGAGAGAGAGAGAGAGAGTATCGATCGACAGTCTCTCTCCAGACATGGGGAAAAGTGGTGGGAAGGAAGGTTGCCTCAGCCATACATTATGTAACTCCTGGCCTGTATCGCCGATTTTGACCATCCAAACGCTGTTTCCACTTGTTTTATTGTAACAGGTTAATACCTTTATAATCAACCTATAATAGGCGCATATGGATAAGTATGAATGCTATTTATGGTAAAATAACGATGTTAGTGATGGGAACAGCTCAAATACGTCAGCACAGGAGTGTGGTGTCTCATACCCCCCATGCGCACTTCAGAGGTTAAGCAACACTTTAGCCAGAAGATTTGGTGTGCCATGTAGAGAAGTGGGGATTGGGCCTGAGCATATAGATAGATAGATAGATGTAGAGAATGACCGGTACTATTAAAATTATCTATAGATAGATGTAGAGAATGACCGGTACTCCTATTAAAATTATATTGTTCTATCTATCTATCTATATATTGCCTGACGCCGTGATCCCCGAAGGGGTGGCCACGAACGAAACACCCCCATGCACTTCTGTCCCCAGTTAGTCGACGCCCCTCCTCCCAACCAGCACCGCCTTCATCCATATACTTCTTCACTCCATCCTTCCACCTCGCTCTCGTACACCCTCTTAGTCATTCTCTCGCTTCCCATACGTTCCATGTGGCCGAACCATCTCAAGGTGTTACTTTTCGCACTTTCCAGCACATCTACCTCCACACCACACCTCCCTCTTGATTCATCATTCGTCTGTCTCCATGTAACATAAATTAAAAATATATATATATAACTGGCATCTATGCACCTCAGAGGGTGAAAAAGCTAAATACTTTACCTGCCAGACCAATGTTGACATTAAAAGTGATACTGACTTTAATATGAATCTGACTGTGTCTAATTAAAGAATCACCATTTGGAATTATTAGTTAGGACATTGTATTATATGGATATCATTTGCCTGAATTGGCATATGGATAGCTTTAAAATACTCTTCACCGTTTGCCAAGTATAATTTGTGTTCCCGGTCTTTTATGCTACAAGTTTATCATATTCTTTGCAGCGATATATATGTTTCTCGTTGTTATCCCCTTTTGTATTTATATTTCTTCTGTATTTTGATACTTTAATAAAGTAATGCAATTAATCTCTGACAGGCTTTGCATCCCTTTATCCACATGCACTACCGGCTATTATTTTGTTTTAAGTTCTGCAATTATATCTTCTAAAAGTTTCTTGTTGGGTTGTATTTCCTTTCTTTTTATTTGTACTTTCTTGAATGGCTTGGAAAAATGCTTGGTTTTTAACAAGTTATTGCAATATTAAGGTTACCTTTAACATGTAGTTTTAATATAATTACTAGCATGTTTCCTAGGTGCCCACTTTATAGCCTACCATACTCTGTTTATCTTAACCGGGTGAAAAATTATGTCCCAATGTTAAATTACTAAACTGACTTGATTTTAATAGTTTCATATTTTAATAATAAAGTATTAATATGAAGCAAAGATAAAGTTTCTTATTCTGCAAGTAAGTGCTTGAAAAGAGGCTGCTAGGAGATGAAATATCTCGCCCAGTGAAGATAAACGGAGTCTAGTGTAATAGGTGAAGTGTATTGCTGCTTTTTATATGCTTTATGATGAGAGAGCTTGCAGTCTTGTGGGTGTTGCACTAAGCCCTTGCACGAACTAACTTAAGGGGGGATGGGCCGGTTTTCTGGACCACTTTCTCCCTCATGTTTAGCCCCATTAGTTTTCGGATGTTAAGATGTTTGCCCCATTAGTTAGTCGATTTTAAGACCTTTTGTCCCATTTCTACGTCAATATTTAGACCTTTCGTGCTATTTAGGTGGGGTTTTTTTTTTCCCCCTGGCGAACGATAGTGAACCTGTAATGTTAGAAGGAGGACCTTTTTCTACCAAAAAATGTACAAATTAATCTAGAAGGGGGATCTAATAATGTTTTTTTTTTTTTAAATTTGATGGAGGTCTAGGGAGGAAACTGGAAAAATAATGAATACATTCAAAAATCGCCTAAAAAGTGAACCATCTCCCCTTAACCCGGGAACTGCGGGAAGACTCTTAAGAGTTCCCCCAGTGGACTGCGGGAAGACTCTTGAGTCCGAGAAAAAAAAATCAACTTTAACCCGTCCAGCCCCGGCTAGTTTTGTAATGTTTGTTCACCAGAAACCGGCCGGTTTTCAAAAAATTGTTTTATTCCAGAAACAATAGCGAATGGGTTAGGAATGAAGGAAAAACCACGAAAAAACGCTCAAAAAGCTTAAAGAATGGTCCTACAGAGCCCCTGAAAACGTATTTTACAAGAGTAAAAAATTGAAGGCAATTACCCCAAAAAAACAGGATATTGCGCGCCCACGCGCACGCACGTGGACTTTGAGAGTTTTCAACCATCGGCACGGTTGCGTGGGATACGTACACAGTTCCCATACAAATCTGAGCCCTCTTGAGTGGCTACACCTGAGGTTACGGTCGGCGCAATTATACGGGTTAAACATAGATTTTTTTTTTTTTTTTTTTTTTTTTTTTTTTTTTTTTTTGCCCCTGGGCCATGCAAAATATTACTCCTCTACCTCGCCTCCTTCCCCACTTATCTCCCCTCCTTCAGTTATCACCTATTTTCCCTGTTATTCCCGTATTCTGAGGTATATTTTCGTGCTAACATTAGCGAGTTGCAAGCAGGGCATTGTCATCTCTGTTAGCAAGCGAGTGCAAGAGAGAGAGTATCGATCGACTGTGTCTCAGTGGCCTTGGGGGAAATTGGCGGGAAAGCAGGTTGCCTTACCCATACATTATATAACTCGCGGCCTGTATCTCCGATTTTGACCATCCAAACGCTGTTTTCACTCGTTTTATTGTTGTTTCAGGTTAATACCTTTATAATCAACCCATAATAGGCGTGTATGGATAAGTATTAATGCTATTTATGGTAAAATTAATATTTTAGTGATGGAAACGGCTCAAATACGTCAGCACAGGGGGACGTTTCTAATTACCCCCATGCGCACTTCTTAGGTTAATGAATTTGTAGTTTCAAGTGAAGAAACAACTTGGGTAAGTACAGTAGGGTCCCCAATCCCCATCTATGCGTGTTCGATTTGTGCGTTTCGCGATCTGTACGAGCTACCAAAAATATTCATTTAATAATTCCAAACTGTGCGAATATCGTTCGAAGTGTGCGAGCGCCGAAATAAAGTTAAACAAATCTGTGGAGAAACCCAAATGTATGAGTTTCTTCCCAGCTGTGCAAGATATGTAATCTCATGCGCAGTGAAGTCACAGCCAGCTTCTGCGCCGCTTGGCTACCGGGAGGGAGGGGGTAGTCAGCCATATTTTTTGGCCCCTCTCTGAGTGCACGCATAACTCGTGAGGAATGTGTATATCTTGAGCGGCTGAGCCACCCTAGCCCCCTTTGACCATGCCACACCCACGTTCCGGGAAGCGGCGCACAATCATATTGGAACTAAAGCGGAAAGTTATTGAGTTAAAGGATGCTGGAAAAGAAAATTCAGTTGTAGGCAAGGAGTTAGGGCTTACTGAGTCGAATGTTAGGTCAATTTATAAGAAAAAGGATGAAGTGTTAAAATGTGTCCAGGCGATGGTTCATCCGCTATACTGTAGATAATAGACGGGGCTGGGGCTGGAGTAGCATAGCTGCACTCGCCCTGCCGTCGGGGTTTGCCTCGGAGCCCCCTAACTTAACGTGTTAAACAATGACATTATTGTTTAATTATTGGCTTTTATTGCTTATTTATATTATGTATTGTTATGAATATGTGTCGGTTAGTGTTATTTTTTATATGTAATATGAAGTTGAACCCTTAAACTCGGGACCGTCCATCCACAAATTAATTATTTCCCATAAGATACATGGTTCGATTTGTACGATTTCGATCTGTGTGACCTTGTTCATCCACCAAATTCTAGCACAGTCGGGGACCCAGCTGTATGTGGTTGATAGGTGATGCCCATCATTCACTCACTCGTTTGCTCTCTTGCCCCGATAACCAGTTCGGCCCCTGCATATAGTAATTCACAATTTTTTTTTTTTTTTTTACTAATTGCTGCTTCCTTCTTGGGCGAGGTGGCACACTGAAAAATAAAATAAAATAAAATATCTATCTACTCCCAATTTTCTATATTTTTTTAATTTTTAAGCTGGGGGTGGCCAACTCGAGACAGAGCCCAAATAGGGAAAACAAAAATAATAATAATAATTAACACATAAAACCCCGCCGTTAGGGAGCCTCCTTGTCGCGGTGGCGGGGCTTGAAGCGTGGCCGGTGGTCTCTGTTCCTCGGGGGGGCCACAGACCTTCTTAGGATTGGGGCCCCGCCGACCTCGTGGGCTAAGACCTCCCTCCTCGTTGGTTTCCAGAAGCCTGCGAGGTACATCTTTTCTGTCTTTTTTTTTTCTTTTCCCCCCTCTACCTTTTTCCTTTTCTTTACTTCACCTTCTTCTATCGTTGCCAGCTGGACTATTCTTTATGCTTTGGTGGAGGGTGGATGTGGACGGCGTTCCCTTCCACCCGTAGAACTGTAGTACCTGACGTGCCCGCACGAGGGGAATCTTTTATCGTCAAATCTCGCCCTCTGTGCTGGACCCGAAACTGACGAGTTGACCGCCCATTAGGCACAGGGGGTCGGGGTGTATATCCGAGTTTGACTCCTAGGGCATGTACCTTGTCCTCTAATTTGTGGCTCCGTGGTGGTGGGTGTGGAGCTTCTCCCGGATGAACCATGTTACCTTCGTATTATGGAGCCTTCTTCTGGATCTTCGATCACCGGCGTTGGCGATGATATGGCTGATGTGTTTGTCTCTCCTTCCTTGCCCGTCCTCTCCTCGGTTGGTGGTAGATCTCTGCCTACCACTATACCGGGTCCTTTACCGACCCATGCACTGTCTATGACCGTCCATTCGACCTCTGCTCCACATACAGTTCCGAGCCTAGTCGTGTCGAGTTCTCTTGGCACGTCTACCTCCTCTACGTTCGCTTCCTCCTTAGCCGCTCACTCAGTTCCTGCCCCTTTGACCTCTTCCGTGTCCCACTCCGTTCTACCTGATCAGCCCTCTTCCATTCGTCCGTTCGCTCTCTCCTCTGCTTCCTCTTCTTCCCTCGTCCTCCTCCACTTCCTCGGTTTCTTCCCCTTCCTCTCGTATAGTCACTTTCGAACCGTATCTCCCACCCGTTCCACATTCTTCTTCTTTTCCTTCTCCTCCCGTTACTTCCGGTCCTCGCCCTCGTTCTTCTGTTCTCCCTTTATCCTCACTCTTTGCCCCTGCTGACTTTATTAAGTTCTTCTCAGTCCCCGCCTCAGCTCCTCTTGCCGGAGATGACCTCCTGTTCCACCTGCGTCTCCTTCAGCAGGTGGGCAGGGATGTCACCTTCCACTTCCGCCATGATGACTCCTGTCTCGTTACGGTCCAGAACGAACGTCAGGCTGCTGCTATGTCGACAATTGTCGACTTCTCCGGAACTTCCATCCCAGCCCTTAAAGACCAAAGACTGAACTCTTGTACGGGTACCGTCCTGATCCCTCCTTCCATCCGTCTCGGTGGTCGGCAGTTCGCGGACTGTGCCGACCTTATTAAGACTATTGTTGTTGCTCATGACCATGTTGTGGTTAGTCTTGTCTGCTACACCATCCCACCTCGCACCAATCGCTGCCATCCCGCCAATATCGCCAAAATCACGTTCGATGGTCGGTCTCTCCCTTCTCACGTTATTGTCGGCGGTACTCGCCTGCCCGTCACCGAGTCCCTACCACGTCCTCAGCAGTGTCGCGGTTGCTGGCGCTTTGGGCATCCTGTTAAGTACTGTTGCTCTTCCACTCCCGGCTGCCGTAGGTGCCCACGCTGTGCACAATCTGGCCATCTCGTCGGTGACTGCTGGTCTCCAATATGATGCTGCCTAAACTGTCAGGGCTCCCATTCTGCTGATTTCCGAGATTGTCCCGTTTTCAAATTCGAGTCTGAAGTTACGATCCTTAAGACGATGCACGGCCTTACTCATTCTACGGCTCGTCAGGCAGTTCGCCGCCTGGGCTTCTCCCCTCATCCGTTTTCAACTGTTCTATCTCACCCTCCCGTCTCCTCCACTTCTTCCCCCCCCCCCCTCGTTGCACCTCCCTCGTCCTCTCCCTCTACTTCTCCGGTTCCGTCGTCTGTCCCTTCTTCTCATCCTTCTTCCTCTCCTCCTTCAGTTTCTTCTGTCTCCCCCGTCCCCTTGGCTGTCTCATCGTGTTCTCTCCCTTTATCTAACTCTTTCTCTGTTCTTAACTCTTCTACTCCTCCTTCCACTACTCTTCCTTGCTCCACTTCTTCCGGTTTGTCTCAACGCCCCATCCACCAGCGTTCTCGTCCGAAGCCTCCTCCTCGTCTCGTAGTTCCAAGATTCCCTCCCGGCTTCTTGCCTCCTCTACCAAACTAGTTTCGAAACATTTGCCCCGTTCCTCCCTTTCTTCCTCTCCCGCCTCCTCTTCTAAACGCAGGGACCGCCTCCACAGGGTGCGGAGCCCGAGTCCCAGTGGGAAGAAGAAAATGCTCCCTCCTTCCTCCCCCCCTTCTCCTCTTTCTTCGTCCTGTGTCCAACCCCCCCCCGATTCCTTAGACTTATCCTTTGAATCTTTGCCCAAGATTGAGGAGTATATTCTTTCTTCTCATCCGCCGCCTATTTCCGTTTCTGCCGACGTTCATCCCATCCCTTCTACGCTCCCTCCTTCCCCTACCACTCTCCCTCCCTCCTCTGGGGGGCCCCCCCCCCCCCCCGGCCTCTCCTTCTTGTTCCTCATCCTCCTGACCCTCATCCTCCCGTCCTTCCCCCTCCCTCCTCTCCCCTTCCTCCCTCTCCCTCTAGCCCTCCTATCTCTTCTTCTCCTTCCCTATTAAGCCTCCCTATGCCACCTGGTTATCAATCTTCTCCTTTCCCTCCTTGTTCTTCCTCATCCCCCATTCCTTCCATTATTACTCACCGTTAACCTCATCAGTCTTTTCTTAGTTGTACATAAGTCTGTGTGTTCTTATTTTTGTTGTTCTTTGTCCCTCTTTCTTTCCTCTTATATGTATGCGTCTTTCCCGCTGTTTGCTGTATTTTGTGTGTCTGTGTTGTATATAGTGTATATGTTTTCTTCCCACTTATGTTACTTTTGTTGATGTTTTCTCTTTTTTGTCCTTTCTTTGTTTTCTTCGATTTTTCCGTTACTTTCTTCTCTTTTTGTTTTTTTCTTTTTTTCTTTTTCCTCCCTTGTACCTCTTTAGTTCGGCGTGTTTTTGTTCCGCCTCTCTGATGTGTGTTTGTATATATCGTTTTTATTCTCTCTTTTACAGCTTATTTTCTCGTACTTTCTTTTTAGTGTTTTTTAGTATGTCCATTTTGCAATGGAACCTTCGCAGTTTTTCTCTTCAGAGAGACGATTTGCGTTTTTTACTCTTCCCATTCCCCTAAGGTTGTCTGTCTCCAGGAACCTCGTCTTCTTTCTCCTCCGATTCCTGTTCCTGGCTACCGTTTTATCAGTTCTCCTCATTCTCTTTCCGACACTTGTATTCTCCTGCACCACTCTGTTCCTTATGAAGAGTTTTCCTGCCCTACTTCCCTCCCTTGCACCTTTGTTAGGGTTTTTCTTGGTCGATGGATTACGGTTGTTTCTCTTTATTTCTCCTTCTGTTCCCGTCGATTTTGGCTCTTTTAGCATATTTTTAGCTCGGTTGCCTCCTCCGTTTTTATTGCTTGGTGATTATAATTGTAGGCACACCCTGTGGGGTGATTCTGTCATTACCTCACGTGGTCGTGCATTGGAGTCTTTCATTACTAATAATACCCTCTTTCTCCTTAATACTGGTTCCCTGACTCATTTTGATGCTAGAACACGTTCTTTTTCTTGTCTTGATCTTTCTTTGTGTTCCCCTTCCCTGTCTCTTCTTTTTCATTGGTCTGTTTTGGAGGATTCTCTCTATAGCGACCATTTCCCTGTTCTGCTCTCTCCTACCTCCTATTCTCCTGTCCCTGGTCCTCCTCGTTGGTGCTTCCAGCATGCGGACTGGTCTACTTTTGCTTCACTATCTATCCCTTCCTTACCTCCGTCTGATTTTTCATCTGTACATGATTTACTGGCCTTTTTTCTGGTAACAGTTTTGAGTGCTGCCTTAGTCTCTACGTCAAACGGGCTTCTTGGAAGAGCTTTCGTCGTAAGCGTTTTACTCCTGCTCATGATCGTTCTTTTATACTTTTTCGTAAGGCGTCTGCCTTCCTCCGTCGCACAGTCAGGTCTGCTAAACGTCAAAGTTGGGTGTCCTATGTTAACTCCATTACGTCCTTTACTCCTGTTCAATCCGTCTGGAAGCGCATTCGCAAGATTTCGGGCAAGCGTTTACCTCCTCATTCTCCTGTGCTTCATGTTGATGGGGAGTCTGTTGCTGACTCGGAGGCAGTCGCCGATCGTTTGGGTCTTTACTTTAGCTCGGTCAGTAGTGGCTCTCATCTCCCCCCCGGAATTTCATTCACTTAAAGCCGTCACAGAGACTTCTCCAGTTGTTTTCACTCTGTCTTCGGAAGAGTCGTACAACGCCCCGTTTTCTTTCCGTGAGTTGCTCTCCGCTCTTCGTGCCTGTAAGGCTACTTCTGAGGGTCTTGATGTGCGTCCATAATTTAATGCTTAAGCATCTTTCCGCTGAGGCTTTGGTATTTTTATTGGCTATTTTTAATAAGGTTTGGTCGTCTGGTGTTTTCCCTCCTGCATGGAGTTCTGCTCTTACTATTCCTTTTCTTAAGCCTGGTAAGTCGGGTTTCTCGCCCCAAGACTATCGCCCTATTGTCTTGACGAGTTGTTTATGCAAGCTGTTTGAACGGATGGTTAATGTCCGCCTGATGTGGCTTCTAGAGTCACGTCAGCTTTTGTCTTCGACCCAGTTTGGTTTTCGGCGTGCTCGGTCCGCTATCGACCCTTTACTTAGTTTGGAGACCTACGTCCGGTCTGCTTTTGCTCGCCATGAGTCAGTTCTTACTGTTTTCTTCGATCTCGAGAAGGGGTACGACTCCGCGTGGAAACATCATATTTTATGCCAACTCCGTTCTTTTCATGTCCGTGGTAATAATGGGCGTCTTTATTCGTAATTTCCTTTCTTCTTGTTCTTTTCGTGTCCGGGTGAATTCCTCGTTTTCTCGGTTATTCCCTCAGATAGGTGTAACTCAGGGTTCCGTTTTAAGTACTATCCTCTTTCTCATAGCCATTAATGGCATTATCTCTTCCCTTCCGGCTACGGTCAGGTCCTCCTTATATGTCGACGACTTTGCGATCTATGCGGCTGATTCGGATATTGTTGCGTTACGCTTCCTTATCCAATCAGCGATTGTGGCTGCCTCGTCGTGGGACACTGCTCACGGGTTTCGTTTTTCTACGACTAAATCTTGTGCTATGTCTTTCACTCGTCGCCACGTTATCCCGCGTCCTTCTCTTGAACTGTATGGTTCCGTTTTACCTTATCGCTCTTCGACTACCTTCTTGGGTCTTGTCTTTGATTCCCGTCTTAACTGGGCAGCTCATGTTTCCTCTGTTAAGATTGCTGCTTTGCACCGTCTTCGTCTCCTCCAGACCCTGTCCCACCTCACTTGGGGTGCGGACCGTGCTCTCCTTCTTCGCCTTCACGTTGCCCTTGTTCTTTCTAAACTCGATTATGGTTGTCAGGTTTACTCATCAGCCTCCGACACCGTCCTCCATAAACTTGACTCTGTTCACCATTTCGGTTTATGTGTTGCATTGGGTGCTTTTCGCTCTTCCCCTGTTGAAAGCCTCTATGCTGAATCTGGCGTCCCTTCTTTGTACCGACGTCGAGCCCTTCTCTCTCCGGTACTACGCCCAGTCGCTTCAGTTTCCTTCCTTGCAGACCTATCTTCTTCCTACTGTTCCTGTTCCATCTCATTCTCGCCTTCGGCCCCCTTTCCTTTCTCGTATGGATTCCTTACTTTCTCATTCTTCGTTTTCCCCCTTCCACGTTCTTCCGCTACGGCTCAGTAAGTGTCCTCCTTGGCTCCTTCCTCGTATTTCCTTGTGTCCCTCTATTCTTCCTTGTTCTAAGTCCTCTACCCCGCCCCCAGTTCTTTGTTCTCGTTTCCTTGTACACCTTACACAGCATTCTTCTACCCCGGTTTACACTGATGGCTCCCGTTCGTCTTCTGGCGTCGGGTTTGCCATCCTTTTTCCTTCTCGTTCTTATCAGTATTCTCTCCCTTCTCCAGCTGGTGTTCTGACTGCAGAACTTTACGCTATCTTCTTTGCCGTCCGTCTCATGTGCTTCTTTCCTTCTTCCTCCTTTACTCTTTTTTCTGACTCTTACAGTGCCCTTCTTCTCTTGCAGTCTTTCCCTGCTGTCCATCCGTTGGTTCTTGCCATCCACGATTGGCTTGTCAGTCTTTCTGCTCGGAAAAAGGTTGTCCGATTTTGTTGGGTGCCTAGCCATGTTGGTGTCCGTGGAAATGAGCAGGTTGATGTTCTCGCTCGCGACGCTGCGGCGGTCCGATCAACTTCTCTCTATTCCCGCCTCTGACTATTATCCAGCTCTCTCTGCCTTCCTCCTGTCTCGCTGGCAAACCATGTGGTCTTCTCTTTCCTCTAATAAGCTCCGCACTGTTAAAGCCTCCGTTTCTGCCTGGGCTGACCCCTCTCACCGTGTTCGTCGTTGGGAGACTGCGTTGGCCCGTCTTCGGCTAGGCCATACCAGACTTACCCACTCCTTCCTCATGTCCCGCTCGCCTCCACCTCTTTGCTCCCGGTGTGGTGTTCAGCTTTCTATTTCTCACATTTTCCTTGACTGTCCTCTCTTTTCTTCGGCCCGTCGACGTTATTTTCCCTTTCTATTTTCCCTTGGTCGTCGTCCTTGTCTTGCCGATCTCCTCTCAGAGTCCCCTTTCTTTTCCGTTGACCACGTAATGGCTTTCCTTTCCTCTCTCAGACTCCTTAACGATATTTAAATTCCTTTCCTTCTAACACTATCTGTTTCCTGCTTTAGTGCCATATGGCCTTTGTTGCCTGGTGCTAGAAATGTATTAACGTTATGTTATGAACACATAAAAACAAAACACAAATTCACACACATCTAGGTCGCCCAGGAGAAGACCCAGAGACCAGGGATCATCAAGGTTACTCCAGCACTCCCCTGGCCCCCGACCTCCCAGAGAAGTTCCGGTCTCAGCAGGCAGACAGGGGGCCTGAGTAACCTATCTCCATCAACCATTGCTTCAATTACTGCCTCCCTTCTATCTTACATTTAGCAAAGATTAAAAATATTCAACATATCTTCTCCTCACTTGCACTTCTTCCACTAGTAACTCCATTTGCATCTTTTACCGACTTTTGTTCTCCTTTCCGTATTCTATTTACCTCCTTCCAGAACATCTTTCGTTCTTCAAAATGTTCACTATCTTTGACCCCACCATTCATTTGCAATTTGTTTTGCTTCTCTAATCTTCCGTTTTGCCTCTATCCTTTTCTCCTTTTACCTCTCCCATACCTCAACACTACCATCCTGTAAAACCCTCTCAAACCACTGTCTCTTTTCCTCAACTGCTTTTCTCGCCGTATCTTACAGTTTCTTAGAGTAGATCCTCTGGAAAAAGGCAAACTAGGCCTGTGTATCCAGCTCAGTACCAGTACTTGCACTGCTGCGGTCGTTCACGGTGTTGGCGGCGGCGGTAGCAGACGCAACATTTTTACTATTCTGTATTTTTGTTTTATAATCAAACTTCAAATCTTGTCTTCCCCATGCTTTATCAAGATTACTTTCAAACTCCCTTATTGATTCGGAATAGACTACATACTGGGGCAGTGCGTTCCACTCATTTACCACTCTATCACAAAATGAGTTCTTTACCTTCTCAAGCCTATTTCTTTCTTTGTAAATTGTCTAAGAGTGTCCTCTCGTTCTTGTTCCCTCCCGCATCAAGAAGATACCTTCACACACATCCTCATCGTACTTTCCTGACACTATCTTAAAAGTCTCTATCATATCCCCTCTCTTTCTCCTATATGCCAGTGTCGGAAGCCCCAGTGTCCTCAACCTCTGCTCATAGCCAGCGTTCTTCAACGTTGGTACCAGCTTGCTAGCTCTCCTCTGCACTTTCTCCACTGCTTCTATATCCTTTACCATATATGGAGCCCACACCTGGTTCGCATATTCCAGGTGCGGCCTAACCAGCTCTGTATAGAGATTCCTGAAGATTTCTTCGTCAAGTGACACAAATGTCCTCCTTATCAGCCCTACAATTCTATTGGCTTTGTTTATCTTTTCTGCTAAATGTTCTGAGAAATTTAACTTATTGTCTATCACTACTCCTATATCCTTTTCTGCATTCACTTCCTCCATCGCTTCATACATACTGTATCCTACCTTGTCTATCTTGCTTGTCCCAATCTGCATGTACTTGCATTTTTTGGATGAAAAGGCATTAACCAATGCTCAGACCATCCCTTCATGCCCTCCACATCTCCTTGAAGCAAACCCACATCTTTCTTACTCCTCACTCTTCTATACAGCTTAGTGTCATCCGCATACAAGTATACCTCACTTCCATTAGTTATAACTTCAGGTAAGTCGTTGATAAATATAACGAACAGCAGTGGTCCCAACACAGATCCCTGAGGTACCCCACTTGTAATTTCCCTCCACCCCGAGCCTATTCCATTCACCAGTACCCTCTGTCTCCGATCTTTCAGGAAGGCTTCTATCCATTTCACACATTTCTCCCCTATATTATAGCTTCTAACTTTCTCTATTAACCTTTTATGTGGGACCTTATCGAAGGCCTTCATAAAATCGCAATATACCACGTCTATTACATCACCATCTTCTAGAATTTGCATCCAATCATCTACCACCTTAATTAGCTGTAGTACCGTCGACCTCCCCGGCAAGAATCCGAACTGTCTCCCACTGAAAAGTTGGTTTGACTTCATATGATCCATTATTCCTTCTCTAATTACCGTTTCCATTAGTTTACACACAACACTTGTCAAACTGACTGGTCTATAATTCCCTGGGTCATTTCGCTTTCCCTTCTTAAATATAGCTGTTATGTTCGCCTCTCTCCAGTCCATCGGGATTTGTCCTGTATTAAACGATACCTCAAATAACATTTTCAATGGCTCTACTAACATCTCACCTCCTTCCTTTATGATTCTTGGGTGTATCCCATCCGGTCCCGGTGACTTACTTCTTTTCATTTTTTCTATAGCCCTTCTTATTATAGCATGGGAAAACTATTAGTTCTAGTGCCAGTGCCTGTTTGATGGGAATAGTAGGCACTTCATCATCCGACTCCACTGTTAGTACCCCCCCAAAGTATTTCCCCAGCACCTCTGCTTTCTCCTTATCAGTCAACGCTCTACTCCCATCATTCAACCCCCCTACCAGCTCTGGGATCCCTACTCTTCTTGTTAACTTTTCCTGAATGTACTTCCAGAATATTTTTGGATTATCCTTCACATTTCTAGCAATCTCTCTCTCTCTCTCTCCTTCACCCCCCTCCTTGTTTCCTACCTTATTTTATTGTTTATTTGTCTGCATTCCAGATCCACTTCTTTAGCTTCTATACTAGACCCCCTGTTCTTTTTTAACAATTTTAATCTTTCCCACAATCGTTTCTTCTAATCAATGTCCAAAGCTTTCTTTTCATTGTCAATTATGGGTTCGTTCTTTTCCTCAATTTTGTTTTATCCTTATATTCCCTTACTGGTACACGTTTGGATACAGCATTCTCCAGTTTGACTCTAATTTTCCTCCACATTCCTTCAGCATCTTCACCGTTCAAGTATTCCCCCCAGTCAATGTCCAAACACCGTCTCAGCAGCTCATAATCTGCTCTATCATACATGTATATTTTTCTATTGCTTCTATTATCCCTCTCTGATTTAATGTTACAACTAAAGCTTATACAGGCATGGTCACTACGACCTATAGGGCTATCCACATTAACATGTTCCACTATATCCTCTTCATTGCTAAAAATTAAATCAAGTACACTCCCCTGCGTCCCATCTCTATATCTTGTCATCTCTATAATATGTTGCGCTAAAAAACAATCTCTCACTTTCTCTATAAACTTATTTTCCAGGCTACCCTGTCCCGCTGGAGTAGTACAATTTGCCCAGTTGATCCTTGGCAAATTGAAATCTCCAATCAAATTTTATATTTGTTCTCTCTATTATCTATTTCCTCCATTGCTTTCAGTAGGTTATCATCCTCTCCCCTGCTATTATTTGGGCTTCTATATATAGAGGCAATTAGAGTTGATCCTCTTGCACATTTTACTTCAATACACAAATACTCACAATACTGCTGTCTCATATCCACCTCATTAACCTTGAGCTCTTTTCTTACATAAATAAACAGTCCTCTTCCGACCTCTGCTCTAATAGCATTTCTCTCATATAACTCAAAACCCTCCAAACTATATTCCACCAGTTCCCTTTCAATTTAGCATTTTTTGGTCTTACTTCCTGTAGGGCTATGACATCAGGTTTTTCCTCTTCATCCTGCAACCTACATATCAGTTCTCTTTTCTTGTCCTGGGTAAACACATCCACATTACTAAACATAATCCTTAATCCATCTACCATTCCTTCAGCAATTACACCATCCCGCTCCTCCAGTCTGTACCCTACTCCCCCGTTAGCACTACTGGGTCTGCCACTTTGTCTCCTGTCTCCCTTTTTTTTTTTTTTTTTTTTTTTTTTTTTTTTTCTCTATATTCCAACTACTCCCTCTCGGGCATAGGCTGATAGCCTTTACACTCTACCGCTGAACACGGAGAGGCCCGTGAGGTCTTGCTCCAGTCTAGGGAGTGAAACATGCGAAGCCTCACGGCTCGAAGCAATTCCATCTCTGAAGCTGCTCCGCCTCTGGGCTTCACAGTCTCATCCCCAAGGCTCGGACCCTCACTCTCAGAACGCCACCTATTGAGCAATTAACTCACTAGGCATTGCCCCCCTGTAGCATATTTTTTAATATGGGAATATTCATACAATGCTATTTAATCAGGGAACAATGAGGGTATTTTTTTGGCATTTCGGTGTGCTGTGGTAATGCACTGATACTAGGTACAGCACATATTCCATCCCAATAATATCTTCCCATTGACATATTGGGATTCGAACCCGGGTCCATTGGATTACCAGTCCAGTGGCAAGACCATTCTGCCACACCTCCCCTCTGTGACACCTCCACCCCGTTCTCCTCCTCCGTCACAACTCCCATCACATTCTCTTCCCTCCCCGATCTCCCCCTCCCTTCTACTCTTATAAACCACTTCCTCACTTTTCCGTCCCTCACTCTCCAGTAAAAATTTCTCTTATCCTCCTCACCCAACTTTCCATTATTTTCATTAGCCTTTTCTTGTAATTCCTTCATTTTTTTCCTTTGTTCTATACTCAAATCCTTCTTTAGTCTTATGTGTTTCAGTTTTTCATTTGTATTTAGCCTCCAACTAAAATTTGTCACAGTCTCTGCCACTGCCCTAGTTTTAAACTGTACCCTTATAGGTCTCATCACCCCTATCCCTGTCCATGGCCTCCCTCACGACACTCTCCTTGTTCTTCATGACCCCTACAACTGCACTCTCAAAACTTTTTTTGGTCATATTCATTTCTTCCTTTTGCTTTTTCATAATATCCTCCAAATCCTTGAATTTTTGTTTACCTACCACCGTCCATGCAGTTGACTCCTTTACTTCCGTGAAACGTCCTTCGTATTCCTTCAGCTGCTCCTTCAATGCCATATTCTCTGCTCCCAGTTCATCTACCCTTTTCAATACCATCTCTAGGCTATCATTAACTGCCGAAATAGGCCTGCATTCACTTCCTTCGCTAGGCCTATTCCCTTCCCCACCTGTCACACCACACATTACACACAGTGCCTTAACTTTCTCACCAATATCCCCCTTCCATTTCTCCGTATCACTCATCCACTTTCCAAATCCTTCACAACAATACTAACCTCTTCTAACTTCTTATCTGTGCTCTTAAACCCCCGAAGCGTTGTAACCTTCCTTCCGCCTCCGTCATACCCGAAATTCCCTCCGCCATGTTTGTTTACAAACTCAACAACTCACAACACTACCGCTGTCCCGTCAGTACACACTCTTATTACACTATATATCACCCCTCCACCACACCAATATATCCTCCAAACACTTCACTAAATCCTTCCTCTTGCTAGCCCCGTATGCACTCGATATTCCGTGAATTACTTGTCCATTCCCATAACATATGCCGGAGCCTCAAAACTTGCGTCCGCCTTCCGCCATTGTGTGCCGCCGATCTTCATTCCACCTCTTGTACTGTACTGTATTCTAGGATATCAATTTATTTGTGGATGTGGGAGTTGTGCCTAGTTTGTGAGAAGGTATAACAAATTAAATTCAGCTCATCAATTATCTATGTGTCGTTTTATATCATTGCTATTTTTTTGCAATGTACTGTACTGCATGTGATTTTATTATAATGTCCATGGTTTCGTAGAGGGTGCTTAACCTCTTAAGTGCGCAGGGGGGGTAGTGGCCACCCCTCCCTGTGCGGAGGTATTTAGAGTGTTTCCTACACTCAAATCGTCATCGTACCATAAATAGCATTAATACTTATCCATATGGGGCTTCCGACACTGGCATATAGGAGAAAGAGAGGGGATATGATAGAGACTTTTAAGATAGTGTCAGGAAAGTACGATGAGGATGTGTGTGAAGGTATCTTCTTGATGCGGGAGGGAACAAGAACGAGAGGACACTCTAAGACAATTTACAAAGAAAGAAATAGGCTTGAGAAGGCAAAGAACTCATTTTGTGATAGAGTGGTAAATGAGTGGAACGCACTGCCCCAGTATGTAGTCGATTCCGAATCAATAAGGGAGTTTGAAAGTAATCTTGATAAAGCATGGGGAAGACAAGATTTGAAGTTTGATTATAAAACAAAAATACAGAATAGTAAAAATGTTGCGTCTGCTACCGCCGCCGCCAACACCGTGAACGACCGCAGCAGTGCAAGTACTGGTACTGAGCTGGATACACAGGCATAGTTTGCCTTTTTCCAGAGGATCTACTGTAAGAAACTGTAAGAGATATGCGCCTATTTTACGTTGATTATAAAGGTATTAATCTGTTACAGCAATAAAACAAGTGGAAACAGCGTTTGGATGGTCAAAATCGGCGATAGAGGCCGGGAGTTACATAACATATGGCTGAGGCAGCCTGCCAGACGGCTGGAGAGACACTGTTGCGCAATACTCTCTCTCTCGCTCTTTCCCACGCTTGGTAACAAAGATGACCACACCCTGCTAGCAACTCGCTAATGTTAGCACGAATATATACCTAAGAATAAGGGAATAACAGGTAGAATAGGTGATACTGAAGGGGGGGGGGGGGATGTGGAGGAGTGATATTTGGCATGGCCAAGGGGCAATACAAAAAAAAAAAAAAAATTATACTGGGTTGATTTAAATGTTTTTTGTTTAGGCCTTGGATTATATAAGGCTTCCCGCAGCCCACCAGTAAAACTTATATAAGTCTTGCCGCACTTGCTGGGTTAAGGGCTTGTAGTAGCTAATAATTATATATAAAATGTGACTTCTGCTTGACTATACTCTGCTCATTTTAACCAGGCAAGAAAAACTCATGTCCCGGTTCGAATCCCGGTGGATCATATATACTTTAATTAATTTCATTGGGGGTGTGGTGGTGAGATTAATAAAAATAATATTACAAAGCTTCGACTTGATATAAATAACATATGTAATCAAATGTTAGATGAAAATATCCGTATGAAGCCACAGATATTGTGCAATGTAGTACAGGTCTCCCTCACTTTCCGATGCCCTGATTTATGATATTATTATAGATTTTAGGGGTTTGGGTTTTGGCTGATCCGAGAACGCATCCCCATTTACCCTACTAATTTTAGGGTTTGCTCTATGATCATTCTATTTAAGATCAGGTTTTCAGGAACGTAACCCAATCGTAAATCGAGAAAGACCTGCAGTTTCTCAGTTGGCAATTACACGTTAGGAAATCGGCTGCATAGGTATGACAGTTTACGTTTGGTTATGATCATTTCTTTTGGATAAGATGAAGAGAGTATAGTACAGTATATGGGCTGAACATGATTGGTGGTGGTGGTGGTGGTGGTAGCAGCTTTATGGTGACACTTATACTTTTCAGAGAGTAGTACAGTATATGGGCTGAACATGATTGTTGGTGGTGGTGGTGGTGGTAGCAGCTTTATGGTGACACTTATACTTTTCAGAGTATAGTACAGTATATGGGCTGAACATGATTGTTGGTGGTGGTGGTGGTAGCAGCTTTATGGTGACACTTATACTTTTCAGAGAGAAGGAGCTTCGCCATTGACTATCAAGGTAAATCACTTCCACACATTACCAACAATCGCTTAAAACTTGTGGGTAGGGTTATGGTTTTATCATTCTTATTTAGTGTAAGTAATAAGCAATAATTCACCTACTAGACGAGACAGAGAAAGGGGCGAGAGAATTGGAAAGTGGTCCCGGACTCTGTCTCGAGTCGGCCACCTCCAGCTATGGGGTATGTGCCAGAGTATATACATACAAAATGAAAACTAATGTTAAATTCTTAATTTTCTGTAGATTGACATGCTGTCTTGTTTTATTGGTACAGTACTTTATAATCAGCCCCTGGTCATAAAATGTTATGTTAACTATACAGTACAGGTTTTTAAAACTTTCGTCAAATAATCAAGCACTGAGGAATATGTCCATAAATACACTATAATATTTGATATGAAACAAAATTATAACCAGGCTTTAGTAACCCCCTGAGTTATCCCTTATGTTTTTTTTTTGTTAACCCGTAAACGGCGGAAAAGCTCATAAGAGGTTTTACTTGGCGACGGCGGCAAAGCTCTTAAGAGGGAGGCCTAAAAAAAAAACATTTAAACGGCCCCAGTAGCACTAAACAATTTTTTTTTTTTCCTATACCTCATATCACTCCTCCACATCCCCTCCTTCCCCCTTTTCCCCTCCCCCTTCAATTATCACCTATTTTCCCTGTTATTCCCTAATTCGTTGGTATATTTTTGTGCTAACATTAGCAAAATGTGTGGAGGATGTGCTTACGTGCCTAGCGAGTGTCTTATACAACCGAGTGTGTGAATGAGTAGGCTCAGTGTGGCTTGAGGCCTCGTGGAGGGAGGGGTTGCCTCAATTTTCCCCATAATTCATGAATGGGCTGGTCCATCTATATTCGCGATTTTGACCAAAAAAATTATATTTTCACTTGTTTTATTGTTGTTACAGGTTACTATCTTCATAGTGAAGGTAAAATAGGCTCATATGAATAAGTAATAACGATATTTATCGTAAAATGACGATTATAGGCCTGAATGGAGCCTATAATAGCTCGCCCATGGGGACCGGGTTCAATACCCCCCCCCCCCCCCCCCACCCCTCCCCTCGCCGTTTATAGGTTAATCTGCAGGATTTCCTTAAATAAATGATAATAATAAAGAATAAGAGAACAGATAATAATGGTGCCATTAGGACATGATCGAGGCAGACTGAAACTCGACTGTTATGGATCACTGTTTTGAAGTACTGTATGTACTGTACTTAACCCTTGAACAGCGTGCTTTCGGCTTTTTTTTAACTCGCTCTGTGAAACAAAGGGTTAAGGGAAAAACAAAAACGTTTAAATGAACATGACTTATTTATAAGATCAGGTAAGGATATTGTACTGTACAGTATAATCTTAAGAGGTCCCAGTGGCATTTTGTCACATCCTGGAAGTGAAACAACGTAAGTGCTATTTTTGAGTTATGACCCCCATGCTCTTCACTAGGTTTCTGGTTGCCTGATGTAAGTACGATATTCAGCTATGTTAAGGTTGAAAATTCCATGCAGCATAATGAATTATGGTGGAAAACAAATTTTGCAACTTTCCCCACATTTTCTAGAATTTGTCTACTTTGCCACTTAGCCATTTCACTTCCAGACTCCTTATTCATAATAAAGTTATGGTAAGCAATTGAGTTGATATTTCTACTATTAGGGAAGATTGAATCAGGAAATATACAGTATGTAGCGCGTCGCACAGCAGTCGGTATTTTAATCAGGAAATATACAGTGTGTAGTGCGTCACACCATTCAGTATGTGTTTGTTTCCATCCACACCGGGAGTTTCTGTTGCTATCGTATCGCTTCTACTTTGTATTTACCTAATTGCCTAATTGTATTTACCTAATTGTAGTTTACAGGAGTTGAGCTAAGCTCGTGTTGTCCCGTCTCTCAGTCTACTTTTTATCCAATTTTGTCTTGAAAATATGGATGTTCCTTGCCCCTACCACCTCCTCCTCCAGCCCATTCCATTTGTCAATACAGTAAAAGTCCTTTAATCCGACGACCGATGATTCGAATCTCCCAATAGTCCGAATTTTTCAATTTGAGGCCAAATCCGAATTCACCCGATGGTCCGAATTTCAAGAAGTCCCAAAGTCCCCTTTTTGAGGCATTAGTCCACTCAAATGACACATAATGGAGCATACACATATCATATGTTCATGAATTCACTTTAAAAATTACCATTGTCATTGTAGCCTATTACCTACTTCAAAACATTCAGATTAATGGTCAAAGGAAGCTACTGATATAAACGTAAACACCACATCGTCTGCTAGAGAGTTTGTTTTGCTCTTGAACGCATCCTTGGGACGCTCCGATGCGCTACTGGCTTGCACCGCATTTTCTGCAAGCGCATTCAGTCTTGAGCTTGAAAACGCACCTTTGGACGTTCCGATACGCTACTATTTATAGTTCAGTGATCGGAGCGTCCCAAGGGTGCTTTCAAGACAACAAGACAAGGGTGCTTTCAATACAATATAATATAACAGAGCACATCACAAAAGGAAAATTACAAGAACCTCTCAGGGAAGTGCCGTTGTTAAGGCATTACTTCCCGAACCACATCTGATCTGATCTTCAAGAGCAAGAAAAAACTCGCTAGTAGACGATGCGGACATATGGTGTTTACGTTTATATCAGCAGATTCCTTTGACCATTAATCTGAATGTTTTGAAGTAGGTAATAGGCTACAATGACAATGGTAAACTTTTGAAGTGATTTCATGAACATATGATATGTGTGTGTGTCATTTGGGTGGCCTAATGCCTCAATGTTTTCGTCAGGCCATTAATACACAGGTTCATAGGGGTAAAGTCCGATAATCCGAAAAATCCACTAATCCGAACGAGGGCCGGTCCGCTGCCCTTCGGATTAACGGAAGTTTACTGTACATCTATAGGGGAAGCTAAACTTCCTGATATCGTTCTTGCAGGTAGGTCTTTTTACTTTGTAGCTGTGGCCTCTAGTTATTCCTGTATCCATAATTAATATATCCTCCCTATCCAGCCTCTCCAGCCCCCGGGTGCATTTGTACATCATTATCATGTCTCCCCTCTCTCTCCTCTCTTTTAAACTCGGTAGATTTAATTTGTCTAGCCTCCCTTCATATGGCAGTTCTCTGAGACTTGGAACCAATCTAGTAACTGTATTGGATCTCTAAAGTAAAATTCATGCCTGTAACTTCTTTATTCATACAGAATTTAGTAAAATTTACCATAACGTCCCGGACTTCCCAAATTGACTAATTCCTTGAACATGACGAGGTGCATTGTTATATGTGCGATCAGTTTGCTTGGGAAACAAATTGACTTGCTCATGTAGTTGTGTACACCCTATGTGGTGGATTGTGTTCTTTTATTTCAAAATTTTATTTTATTAAGCGTTGTTTCCACATAGCGATTTTGATCAGTTCTTTTGCATTTATCTTGTGTCGTCCCAGTTTTGGTTAGTTTATTTTGCAAGTTTTACATTATAATCCCACCCAATTTAATCACTTCTCTATGAACCAATTATAACTAATATTACTTATATACCCCTTACAGGAATGTCAGTACAGTACATGTCAATCATAAATATACTATATACTGTATATATATATATACGCACACATACTGTATATTAACTATTTTATATTGGGCGATAGGAGAAAGCAATGGTGAGTGCTTGAATTCTGTTCCCTTAAGCAAATGAGTGTATTTTCCTCTGTACCAACTTGTCCACTTCTCACGATGTACCAGAACTTTTATAAATCACATTGTGTTAACCAAAATTCGCTTGTCTCCTCCTCAGAAACGTGACGCCCTCGCCCCTAATCGAACAGTTGCTGAACCAGTCACCCAAGAAGAAGAAAGTGAAGCGTCACCCCATCCACCAGAACAAGAACGAGGGTGAACTAATATTTGACGGGGAGGTGGTAGATGAGGAGCTGTCCCAGGTCCTTGATGACATCTACGCCAAGGCTGGAGAGTCTTGTAAGTTTATAGACAGTAAAGGTAATGTCACATGAGCATTTTTTCCAGCAATTTTTGATGAACAGGTTTACTGTTGCAGTAATTATGGGCATTTTCTCATTGTTATTGGCTACTAGACTGAAAGCAGAGGATTTTGGGAAACTACAATACAGTAATTTAAACTTTAATTCAGAACCTGCCAGATCACAATTGCTCACAGATATACAGTATTGCCGGAAAAAACGTTCGCGTTACACTGCCTTATGGAAACAGGTCAGAGTGGCCACACTCCTAACGTTTTGGTCAATTTAAGTTTATCACAATTGTTGTTGTTGTAGTAGCCCCAAAATGCCCTTTATGAGAATCTTGCAGCGTCCAGGTAGTCCCAGGAGCCATAGGAAGGGTATAGTGAGATCCGTTCGTGAAAGGGCAGCGGGGGAGGTCAGTTTCCTCCATCCGCAGCTCTCTCAGTAGCGCCACTGTTGCAAGCAGATCTCATCGGTTCGTTATCCCCCCTTGTACATACATACAAGTTTAAATACCGTTTAGTCCACAGAGAATGTGTTTACAGTCTCACATCCTAAATGTCAGCTTTCCAGGCGGCCCTGTCAAGGGCTGCGCTGCTGTCAAGTTCTTTATTTTGAGATCGGACCGGAGTACCCGAGCCCACGTCATTCTAGGTCCACCCCTACGTGCAGCTCCCCCCCACGTTCACAGTCCGGCATTTCTTCACCCAGTTCTGATCATCCATTTTCTCCACATGTCCAAACCAACCAAGACGGCTCGTGCGCATCACTTCACTGACACTCCTAATGCCCAGACGCCTTCTCAATTCCTCGCTCGATACCCTGTCCCTAATATTAACCCCACAGATCCATCTCACCAGTCTCTTCTCATTCCGTTCCATTCTATTGACATCCTCCGCTTTAACCGGCCACGTCTCCGAGGCATGGGTCATCGCGCTCTTAACACACAAGGTATACACCTTCCCTTTAAGGTGGAGTGGGAGCCCTCTCATGGTCAGGAGTGGCAACAGCTCTCTAAACTTTCCCCAGCCACTTCTGACTCTAGCAATGGAGCTAGCTTCAGCGCCACCTCCGGCGGAAACTGTATCGCCCAGGTAGCAGAACTTATTCACACACTCCAGCGTTACACTGTCAAAATCAACACTGACAGGCGGGTCATTTAATACAAGATCTCCCTTGCACACTGCACATTCAAAGTCTATGATTCTTGTCAAAGGTCCTCTAGCTCCACTACATCTCTTGTGTACCCAGTCACTACAGACGCAATATTGAATTAAATTACTTCCCACCCCCTTCCCACATACTGCGCATGGATAGTCGCCGCTTCTTTCCATAGTTCCACGCCCTACTCCACTAATCATGACCTTTGTTTTATCTATGTTAACTCTTAGACCCTTATTTGCCATACCTTCCCTCCATCTTTTGAACTTTGCCTCTGCTTCCTGCGCACTATCTGCGATAAGAACTAGATCATCTGCATATAACATCTCCTATGAGAGTCCTGTCCTAAATTCCCTTGACAGAGCCTCCAGGACTAAAACAAACAGTAATATGCTCAGAACTGAACCTTGGTGAACTCCAACCTTCACTGGGAACTCTTCGCTCAGGCCCCCGTTTACTCTAACTGCTGCTCGTGACCCCTCATACATTCTCATTATCACATGCACCAGCCACTCTTCTACTCCGAGTTTTCTCATAGCCCACTGCACTACCTCCCTGGGCACCCGGTCAAAGGCCTTCTCCAGATCTACAAAAACTAGGTATAACTCCCTCTTTTTCTCTAAGTACCTCTCTTGAATTTGCCTAAAAGTGAAGATAGCATCAGTTGTGCCACGTCCCGGCATAAATCCAAACTGCATGTCGCTGATAGTCGCCTTGTACAACACACAAAAGTATGTGTGGGGTATATTCTTTTTCTCCACTTAATATGGAGGATTAGTTAAGTTAAAGTAATAGATTGCTTCCCGTTCTGGCCTGGGGTGTTTTGGAGTGTGGCCTAATTGACTTAAAAGCTACAGTAAAACCCCTCACTTGTGGATGAGACCCTGTGTGGAAGTGAGGCATCTCAGGCTTTCAGAATTTTACTTACGGTTCGAAAGAGGGACTGTGCCCAGTCCATGCGCTTCTTTTAGACGTCTCTTACAGTACGGTCGCGCTAATAAGTCGTGTCTCAGCTCTCATTACATTTGGCTTGATCTGTGCTGTATTAATTTCTGTTAGATGTTGAATAGGTTGGTTAAGTGTAGGAACATGCTTATTACGCCGACTGTACAGTACTACCGTACATACAGAAGATACATGGGAAGTTATTTTGTTTTACTCTTTTCCTGTTGGGAAAATTAGAATGAATTCACTTTGTTACGATCCAGGTTCTACAAGACACAGGGCTCTTCTTCATTGGACTAGATAAGGCTAAATGCAACAACGGTAACACTAGTTCCAACCCCTGCCTGAACCACTGGAGAACAAAACACCTATACCGCCCTGAGTCGTGCCTGGACAACGAGGTATCCTATGACTCGGTAAAAGGTGCACACTATAGGCTGATGATCACTGAAGCAGCCTATACTCATACAACATACGATTACTTTATTAAAGTATACAAGGAAAAAGATAGATAGCGTAATTAAATCGCAGCAACGATTTAATAGCAAACTAGAAGAAGGATAATTAACGTTACGTTACATAATCAGTAAACTGTCACTCCTGTCTGAAAGAAAGTGAAACAAAGAAAGTCCTAAAGCATCATGCCGGAATCTTCTGCAAAAGTCAGATGCACTTGGTGCCGCTAGAAGAGCGGCGAACACATCAAAAGGTATCAAAAGGTAACTAAGAAGTACGTATCGGATTCTGAACTGTGTATTATTACTGTGGGAACATATATAGTGTAGGGACATACGGTGTTATCTGGCACAGGTGTAATTATAAAACAGTCGGCAGTCTAAACTCTAACCACAAAAAGATGTGCTTTCTCCCACCAGACACTAGCCTGCTCTGGTTGGGTCTCTCAGCAACAATCACGACTTACTATAAACATAAGGAGCAATAATGCTGCACACATATACACAATGAGATTATAAACCCTAATCGGGGGTCTGCCAGGTGGACGAAGTCTAGCAGGGGAGGCGTAGGCTAAGCTACCTGGGCCGACCCACCTGTTCGGTAGCCTAGTGTCGTTCTCAAGTCTGTGCGCCTATTTACATTAAATGACGGGGTGCTCTCTTGAGAGATCCAGGTCTCGTGTACCTGGTTCTCTCCTGGCGACCCTCCTAAGTCAAAAGCTAACGAGCTAGCACAGTGCTGGGTGGACTAGGCCAACGCCCTCACGCCAACACAGTGCTAGGCTCTAAGGTACACAGACAAGAAAATAACCTAGGGCTCCACAGGTATCCGGTACAGTTGCATAGGCTCAACGAAGTCTATGCTCATAGGAAACTGCAACCTGATAGCCTCTCCCCAGTCTAGCATCGACTGACCTGGCAGAAACCCAAGAAAATAAGGTTGGGGCAACACGATGAGTATGTCAAACCTCCCCAAGCCAAAATGGATAACCCTCTGATCCAAAATACCTAACTAAATACAGATAATATCTCTGAGAGCTCGCTGTATAATACAGTGACGGATATATGAAATCAACGTCAAGGGGAAGGGCAGTTAATTAATAGTGGATATACAGAGAGAAGAAGGTAAGCAGTGGTAGAGAAAGTTCGCAATAGGGGCGTGAGGTGGGCTGATAGATTGCAAAGGGATGTTAGCGTTACAGCACTACGAGGAGCTCTGAGGGAGACACAAGGACAGGAGCCCGCACCACCGTCCCAGGACCGCGGCCGCCAATCACAGACGACTACGTCACCAGGCAGCAGGGCTGCAGAAGGCGCCAGGAACCACCAGCCAATCAAGGGCGCGGAAAAGCACGCGAGCGGGAAAACTCCTCGAGTGAGGGAGGTAACACATACCTACGCACGCACACATTACCACCACGCCCTCGCTATTCTCTCTCTCCTTCCACAATGCATCTTATATTCTACTAATGATATAAAATACTTCCCGTTGTCACAGATGAAAGTAAAGACCACCACGGGACTGTCTGTAACAGCACGAACACTATGAAAGAAAGAACAACATTCTCTGATAACTAGCCCATTTCACTGCCTGGGGAGAGGGAAGAAGAGGCTGGGGAGCCACCCGCTGCCCCCTCGTGGTCGCTGGGGAGCTGACGTGCGTCACAACTACTAGAAGACAACCATAGGTGGCAGCCAAATATAGACAGCCCTACTCAGTATGTGTAACCGTTTCATATGTCTGCGTTTATAATCTATATGTTAACTAACATATGCCAGAATTCTTTGCATCCAAACTATTACAACTTTGTAGCGACTTTGGGATTGTCTACGGACCAACTGACTGACTGACTTCACATTATGTATCTGCAGAACCATAACCTGGATTACCTCAAGGGGGGAGGGAGGGGGGCTGACCGTTAATTATAAGGTACGTGATAATTATCAGAAGTGGCTAAATTCGCAGTCATTGCTTTACTGTCTGTCTTGCTTAATTTCAAGGCTTAATTTATGATACAGTACCTGTACTGGGAAATTCAAGAGTTCTCCAAGGTTGGTGAAAAAATGTCTAGTCTCAGTGGAGATCACGGATTTGATCCATTCGTTGTTGGTATGTGGGTTTTGGTTCATTGACAACTCAACTAGTAGACCATTTTAGCCAGTAGACTTGTATCAGTAGATTTCAACCAGGCCCATCTTACAGTGTTAACTTAACCTGAGCTAATACAACTGGTTGGGTTGGCACCAGTTGGTCTCTCTGGGCATCACTCCCTGGTTTGGTGCATTTTTCCATTCATCCATTCATTTGCTGTATCATTCACTCGCTGTATCATTCACTCTTGAATGAGATATAGGCTTATATAGAGAAAACCTATACAGACTATGCACCAGCGATCAGTGGGGTACTCCAGATATTCGAAAGTTGAGGGTTTAAAATTAAAATTCCCACTGGTAGCTGATGGATTTTTTTTATGGAAGATTAAAAACTATGCTCTATACATGCGTAATTTAGTTTTTTCCTTATTTTATTCTAACAGTAACACTCCACGCTACCCTATCTTTGGCAGCCTCATTCATAATATCTTTAGCGGAGAGATCAGCTCGCACGACATGGATCGCACGTCATCATCGGTCTTCCTCTGTACGATTCCAGCCACGTTCAATGACATCCTTTTTTTCACACAATTATCCCCATCCATCCTCTCCACATTGCTGTACCATCTAAGTCAACTCGTATATATCTCCCTAATGCTCATAAGACCTAAGATTTTAAGGCTATATCTAGACCAACTGGCGCCCGACCCCCTCTCCGACCCCCTCTCCGAATGACCGCGTTATCACTCATTTATTCACAAGCGTTCTCCATTCATTCCTATGTATTATCACTTCTCTTGCCTGTTCTACAGTCATCTCTCTATCTTCCAATGCTTGTACTACACAATTTCTCTATTTCAACGGAGGTGTTCCTACCCCTCTATCTCCCCTTGCTTCTGACTCGTATACTATCTTTGTAAGCCTTTCATCTCTCATTTGCTCAACATGTCCATACCAGCACAGCACCTTTCTGTCCACTCTGGCTGACAAAGTTTCCTGCTGTCCCACTCTCATACGTACCTCTTCATTCCTCAATCTGTCTCTACGAGTCACTCCACACATACTCCTCAAGCAGCTCATCTCCATCACATCCAGCTTTCTTCTCTCTTTTGCCTTCAGAGCCCATGTCTCAGCCCCATACATCACTGTTGGTACAACAATCCCTTGATACATTGCACTTTTAGCTTTCATTCAGAGGTTTCTCACCTTCCATATACAGTGCTTCCCATTGCTTTGAAAACTTTCTTTCCTTCACATACTCTCTGTTTTACCTCCATTTCCACACCTGTGTCCTTGCTTATCACTTCTCCCAGATATTTAAAACACTCTACTTGTTCCAGTATTTCCCCATCCAGCCGCACATCTAGATTCACCCTACGAGCACTTCTATTACACACCATCACTTTACTTTTATTGATGTTCACCCTCAGCTACCTCCTCCTACATACCACACCAAACTCTTTGACTACTCGCTGCAGTTTCTCCTCAGAATCCGCCACCAACGCTGTGTCATCAGCAAACAGCAACTGGTTCAACTCCAAATCTCTACCATTCCTTCCTACTAAACCCAATCCTATACCCATAGTTCTCATTTTCACCTCCCTCACCACACCATCCATATATACATTAAACAACCACAGTGACGTTACACAACCCTGTCGCAGACCTACATTTACCTCAAACCATTCACTCAACTCATTTCCTACTCTAACACAAGCTCTGCTCTGTTCATAAAAACTCTTGACTGCTCTTAACAAATTTCCCCCAATTTCATAAATCCTTAGTACCTTCCACATTGCTTCTCGATCCACACGATCATACACTTTTTCCAAATCCATAAAAGCCCAAAATATCTCCTTATGCTTCTCTATATATTTCTTTCATAGCTGTCTTACTGCAAAAATCTGATCCACACACCCTCTTCCCCTCCTAAAACCACACTGCTCTTCTCCTATTGCACCTTCTGTACCCTTTTATCCTCTATCAACACCCTGCCATACAGCTTTCCTACAACTGATAATAAACTAATACCTCTATTACTTGAACACTCCTGCCTGTCTCCCTTCCCCTTGTACAACGGCACAATACATGCACTCCTCCAGTCTAGTGGTACCATTGACTCAACAGAGCACATATTGAATAGTCTCACCAGCCAATCTATTATCACATCTCCACCCTTCTTAATACACTCCACAGTAATACCATCCATACTTTCTGCTTTTCCAGCTCTCATTTGTTTCGCTGCTTCTTTCACCTCGTTCTTCTCAATAATTTCATTCATTCCCTACCACCTGGGTGGCCTGGGTAACCTATCTTCATCAACCACTGCTTCACTCACTGCCTCCCTTCCATCTCTTACATTTAGCAAATATTAAAAATACTCAACATATTTTTTCCTCGCTTGCACTCCTTCCACTAGTAACTCTCCATTTGCATCTTTCACCAACTCTTCCCTCTTTTGTTCTCCTTTCCTTACTCTATTTACCTCCTTCCAGAACATCTTCTTTCGTTCCTCAAAATGATCACTCAATCTTTGACCCCACCTTTCATTTGCAATTTTCTTTGCTTCTCTAATCTTCCGTTTCGCCTTTCTCCTTTTCTCCTTGTACCTCTCCCATACCTCATCACTACCATCCTGTAAAACCCTCTCAAACCACTGTCTCTTTTCCTCAACTGCCTTTCGCACTGTATCATTCCACCACTCGCTTCCCTTTCTGATACCTCTGCCTCCTATTTTCCTTTTACCATATACTTCCTCTGCACTTGCTTTCACTCTTTCCTTAAACTGTTTCCATTCATCTTCTACTTCTCTCTCTTCCATCTCTCTCACTTCCATTTAGTCTTTCCTTGTACTCTCTCTCTTTTGTACTTTTCTCTAACTCACTAACTTTTATTGTATTATGTAACAGAAATAATATTAAAGTTTGACTTCATAAGCTGTCTGATCAGTGTTCATGATAACATTTTGAGGGAATAATCTTTTGTATGATATCGGCTTAGTTGGCCTCCTAATTATTCTGTTGGTGCTAAAGTTACTCTTATTTTGTTATCTGATAATAGTGTGAATACAGTTTTTAAAATCCACATTATATTTGATGTGTTTCTATCTCTCAAGGTGCACTACCATAGGGACCATTGTGGGTCTTAAAACTTAAAGTAAGTATCGATATTCTAAGCAAGTTTATTCTAATTTCTTATCCTTTGCTGTTACATATATTGAACAGTTTTATGCCTGAAGTAAGTTGGTTCATTCTCGTCTCACTTCTCTTGCCATTGCAGACATGGAGGCGGGTGAGATGATGATGGAGAGTAAGAGGGGGATGTGCTCCACCAGCTTCATCCCAAACAAGAAGAGCAAGACCGAGGAGGAGGTGGACGATAAGAATCTACAGCAGGAATTGGGCCAAGTACTCTCCGACATTGAAGGCTTCATGGACGGCGCTGGCGGTAAGAAAGGGCCAAAACCCATAAAGGTGGTTCGTCAAAAAGTTCCCCCGCGAGTCACCAATAATAGACGGTACAATTACAACGGGGGGGCGTTTCAGAAGGGCCTACCGTTAGGGGACTATTTGCGGAAAACCCCCAATTCGAACACCAGCGACACGTATCCAGAGACGCCCCAGGACTTGTACGAGAAGCTACGGCGGGCTGGGACCACCATCACGCGCCCCGTTGGCTCGCCCAGTAAAAGTGAGGAGCCTATTATAGCCAATATTACCGCCAATAAGATAACCATCCCTGGAGGATTGCAGGTCAAGCCCGGAGGCAGCAATATTCTCAATCGCAACATGATGGCCACAGTGAGCAAGGTTCAATTTCAGGGCAACCGCCGGCCGGTCAAGATACCGAGCCAGATTTACAAAAACCCCATTCTTCCAGCCTCTTCCTCAGTAGTCGTACAGTACAAGTCCTCCACCAAAGGTCGTCCCCCAAAATCGAAAGTAGCAATGCGAACGAATTTCGGAGGTAAAAACTATCCGATCAATATGGGTCCCAGACCTGCGTATTCTAAATTTGCAGCAAATAGAGTGGGAATGCAGCCAATGATGAGAGGAAAGCAACTAATGCCCCACATGGCAAAAATGGGCGGCTACAACAGAGCGATGATGCCGGGGAACATGAAGCCAAAGGTAATGGGAGGGGGTCATGGTCAGGTCATCTGCACGCCTGATATCCAAGGGGTCCTGGCGACAGTAGCGGCATACGAACAGGAGCTCACCAAAACACCGGAAACTCAGCCAGTCAGTAACTCTGCAGCCAGTCCCACGTCACAGTCACCTACATCAAATACGAATGCTTCTGGTGGAAGTGGCAATGGCTCTTCGCCAAGTAATCAGGGCGTTATTGCAACCGTGTTGGGATATGACAAAACTGGCGTGGAGAAAACTAAAACAGCGGTGGTGCAGCCTATAGTAAACTCTAATATGGCATCTCGGTCCCCTCCTACAAACACTACAGTTACAGCCGATCCCTCCCTCACACAGGTAACTAATCAGTCCCCTCCTCCAGTCAACTATGTAAATCATTCGCCCCATGACAGTCAAGTTAATCAGTCACCCCCTCCCTCTGCAGGCAACCTTGTATATCAATCACCTCAACACAGTCAAGTAAATCAGTCTCCCCCTCCTGCTGGCAATCACATAAATCAGTCGCCCCAAGAGAATCATGTAAATCAGTCTCCTCCTCCGGGTAATTATGTAAATCAGTCCCCTCATGTAAATCAGAGTCCTTCACCTGGCAGCCATGCACAATTAACACCTTCCCCAGAAAATTCCACCCCTCAAGGGGCCACCAGTGAATATGGCCACCAAGTAGATAAGAGCTCCCCTACACAGACCCCCACCTACCAGCATCTCGAAGTTGGACATAGCGAGTATGAAATGCCCTCTAACGGGATACAAGTACCGGCAGCCAACCAGGAACAGACAAATAACACAATTCCCTCCAATATAAATTCCCATCCCGAGAACTTGTCGACGGAAAGTACGGTTCAGAGTGGGGAGTATAAAATAGAAGAACAGCAGCAAGTAGCTTCTCCGCAGTTGAGTCTACCAAACGAAGCCGCTCACTCTCCAGAACAACATATTGGCACCACCCCAGCTTCATACCAGCAGCACCCCACCCCACCTCTATCCCTTCATCAGGATTCTATGTCACCAGCTCCCCAGACACCCGTCGCCACCTCTAGGGGTATTTCACTTGATACACATGATTCAGGAGCGTCACACTCACCTGTTAATCATACTCCAATAGCGCAGGTGCTGGTACAGCCAATCATGCAAGAAGTGACACTGCCTGCACACACACAAGCCCCACAGACGCTTCTGCACACACAGCTCCCCCAGTCCCCCGTCACCACGACTATGCAAGCTGCCACCACATTCCCCATCACGCTGCATTCGCAACAAGCGTACAGCCCCATGGTAACGCAGTCTTTCTCGCCCATGCACACGCAGATGCTCTCCCACCCCATGCACGCCACCTCCCTCCACCACCAGCTGCTCTCCGCCATCCCAACCCCAAACCCGCTGGCCCACATGCAATCCCAGCTACAGCCGCTACACATGGCCCCCTCTACAATGACCATGCACATGCCCCTCCACCCCGCCACCCATCCCCTACACCACACCCTCGCAACACAGATGCCCTTCACCACACATGCTCTCGACTCCCAGGCAGCGTCCAGATAGAGAAAATCCAACACAAATCAAAAGCGTACAAATTGATATTTAGCGTTAGGGAACCCTTGCTTTGAGGTAGGTCATCCTTTTCCTCTGCTGTATAGATGAATGATGGGAAATTGGACTGTCATTTTTGTAAGATTAATCAACACTGTATTTTCTCATTATTATATGACGGTAAATAGCCAAGCGTTAGTGTTGATGTAGATATACTTGGCAAGCAGTGAAGGATCGAAGGAACCACAATGACTGCGGAATAATAGTTCTGCTAATATTACGAGACTATTGGTTATAGTGGCTTGGAAGCACGTTAGCCAATATAACCTCCTACCTCAATGCATTACTTTTTTTTTTTTTAGCTGGTGAATAACTAATAATTTGTTTTAAAGTTATGCATTTTTATTTAAAAATGAAAGAACAACTGCTAACCTGGGATAGATGCAGCACACATGAACCCTGTGAATCAGACCAATTTGTTATGTTATTCTAGCTGCCAATACATATTTATATTCAGTTTAGGAAGTATGTCTCTTAGTTAAAGGTTCATGGAGACAGTTCCTTTGACCCCTTAATTACAAGAGATTTTAAAGCTTAATACAATAATTTGGTGGTAGCTAGAATAAATGTAGAAGCCATGATCTGATTGCTCCGGACAACCTGCACTGCTGTAAGACTATAGCGATCTGTAGGTGTAGGAAGTTTTGAGTTTATGTACAGTTACTTCAAACCTAATTGAGATTCAAGACTGTTGAAGTAGTGTCTAAAGCTGGTATCACACGAGTGCTTTTCTCCCTCGACTTTATCGCCAACTCTGATCTGACAGCTTATGAATGGAAATTATATAACTAAATCGCCTAAATTAATCTATCTTCAAGCTAGTTTCCAATACCAAGGCAAAAGATCCTAGATATGATGCGGGATACATGTTTACGGTCGAATATACACAAATACTCGTGTCCCAGAAATGTTGCCAGTAAATTTTGGGCCATTTGAAATTAAGGATAAAAGCTTTGGTGTGATACCCACTTAACCTTTGTGTCATACATGTCGCTTGCTTGGCGGGGTATAGCGAGGCAGGGGTTGGGAACCTCTTGTAGTGTCACTGTAGCCGATTACTTGCGATGATTATTTTTACATGATCTCACATCCAGGAGCTGGGCATAGCTGGGGGCCTTGGTTATAAGTTTCCCGGAGGTTTGTTTATATTTACAGTGTCTTGATTGGAGAAATTATACTTAGTTATCAAATGCAAGAATGATTTAAAGAACTTGTTTCTCATTTTTTAACGGGCAGAAACTTTTTTGTACGATAAATGTCCTTTTCAATGAGAGTGCGGTAAATTTCTTGCTTCATTTCTTTTCAATACTGTATATTTAAGCTTACTGGCATCACTGAGGTGAGCAATGTTGCTTAAGGGGAGAGTTCTACTTAAGGGATATTTTTCTTGACCCCTTGCTCTTATGTTTAGCCCCATTAGTTTTGAGATTTGTAGACGTTTGCGCCGTTAGTTTGTTGATTTTAAGGCATTTCGCCCAATTTCCATCAATTTCAAGATCTTTCGTTCCATTTACAGTAGGTGTCGATATTTTCCCGAATGATTTAGGAGGAAATTTTTCTACCAAAAAATTACAAATTTATAACGAAGGGAGGTTTTGGGGGTATATTTTTGTTAAAGCTTGATGGGGGTCTAGGAAGCAAACTAAAAATCTCCCCTTACTAACAATTAAAACCGTAGAATGATCTAGATCCAGATACTTCATGCTAACCTCAGTGACTAGATGGATCTGAAGGCAAGGTAACTTTATCCACCTCCGGTCTCATATAACGATAGGTCCCTGGGCATATCATTTGACGTCCCTTCAGCTTAATTAACCCGGGAACAGCGAAGGTCCTCAATTAAGTCTGTAGTGAGATTTTTTTATTTTTATTTCACATACGGGAAAACAAAAAATCTCACTACAGACTCAATTGAGGACCTTCGCCGTTCTTGGGTTGAGGCAAGGCGTCTTGGCGGGAATCTTTACGTGGGAGTGTAAAGTTGGTATCACACGAGTGCTTTGTCCTGCAACGTTCTGCTGCTCTTCTGGTTGGCAGTTTCTAAATTAAAAGTTACATAAGAATTCAGCAACCCAAAATACTCGATCTTTAGTTTATTTTCCGTAAGCGGTGCAAAGAATCTAAAAATATTCAGAGAATTTTTTTTAACCCATGAACTGCAACCGTCCTCAATAGTTTTTTTCTCACTCGCATAGGAAAAAAAAAAAACTATTGAGGACGGTCGTAGTTCATGGGTTAACCAGCGGATATTGAGGATAAATGCTCTTGTGCGATACCCCCTTTCAGAGCTGGAGTATAATGTAGAACTTAGTAGGTCTTATATGTTGTACAGAAGATGCAATACAGAAATATATATACGGTATATAAATGTATACCTATTCATACACACCAAATGTTCAGCTTCCTCCTCCCCATCCCCCTTATGGCTCTAAACCTTGGAGTTAAAGTTCTTGTAGTTCTTTAGTAGTGATTGTCTTGACTTTTCTAATACAGTATGGCAATACGATACATCAATTGAGTTCCTTAGACTTTTTCTACCAGTGTGGTGTATATAAAGTATCATATTGTCTGTGGATTATGACAAGTCTTTAGTCTGTTCATTATAATAAGGCAAAGAATCTTGACCACTAACCTCTGTGACTTAGAAAGGACTAAAGTAATCAAACTAATATTTCTACCATTTGAGAAGAGTCAACCAGGGAATCGGTGTGAACATTTACAGCTCATTTGCTCTAACCCTCTTTGAGTTACAGAGGTTAGGTTCCAAGATTACCCTAATTATAGTGAATACTCTAGGAATTGTGACCCCTTATAACTCGGGGAGGGTTGGAGCACATGGGATGTAAGTATCCACACCTATTTACCGGTTAATTCTTCGAAAATGTTAGAAATATCAGCTTGACAGCTCAAGTCCTTTTTGAGTTACGAGAGGTTGGCAATTGGGATGTCTAGACTTATCGTATTGAATAGACCAGTTTGTTTTCATATCTGTATTTGAGATGGTTTCAGTAGCATCTCATTTTGTTTTCATCAAAATGCAAAATGTACCTGTCTATTCCCTTGAAATGCATCTCATGACTTGCATATCATTTCCTTGTGCAGCTTTTGTATACCTTTGAGAGACCAATGCTGATATCACACGAGTACCTTTTCCTGAAACTTTCAATGGCAAATCTTGTCTGGAAGTTTACAAAGTAATAAGAATGTGGCTGCATAAAATATTCTACTTTTAACTTGGTTTCTGATACCAAATACAAAAGATCCGACAAATATTGCAATACAGGTTCTCGTGTGATATCCCCCGTTTTCAAGCTTTCCTGTAGAGACTGGTTCACGATATAGCCAAGGCAGTGGCGAGACAATTTTGTTATCAATATTAGATATCAACTATGTTGCTTTTGTGGAAAACATCAGTTGCGTATAATTTTTCACTAAACATAGGCTGGTATTTCGTGAGTTTAAGCAATCAGCAATGTGTCTGTCAGTCTAGTAACAGTTTTTTAATCATCATCTTAGTGTAAGATATATAGACTGATGCTTAATTGTATCGGTATCAATCTCGACACATAACTAAATTAATTTACACTGAAGCTGTTTCCGCATGTCTTGCTATAGTTTTGAGTTTTTTGCTGACATTTAAGTTGCGATATTATGCGAGAGGTGTGCCACATTTTGTCAATCGATTTAACACCAACGCTCTATTAAAGACAAAGCTTTTACAAAATTAGCGTTCGTCCTTCTTTACAGACAAGTTTGGCAAGATTCTACCGTAGTTTATCTATTTTCCAACTTCAAAAGATTTTTGAGCTGGATGATTTAATCCCTCAGCTGATGCAAAATACTGCGCCGAGTGTGAGTGCGCGGTTGTAAGAGACTGAGCAGAGTATGGTGTGACATTCAGGATAAAGCCACTAACATGGTCACCGGTCATTTAGTTGGTTCCTTCCTTTTACTGGGTTAATCTAAACACCATTAATGACCTCCCAAGGTATTTATGCTATTCTCTGTGACTGTACAAGTGTACAATCATTTGTGCCATTACAGAGCATACAATAAAAACCAGGTACAGTACAGTATGTCTTATTTATTTTTTATTTTTTTTTCCCTTTTGATAATAATATGGTACTGTACAGTACAATCGAAAGCCAAATTTCCTTACCATCTTTGCTGTGGGTCGAGTCAAAACCAAGACTATGGAAAGTTCGAGGCCTGAACAATTGCATGTTAAAGTGTAAAATTGTCCAGGTGATCAAGTTTTCAATAGCCTTGGGTCTGACTTCACTCCGAGCAAACAAGGTTGGGGAGGAACTTGGCTTTCGATTATACGACGGCACATGAGGTAATTTTGTGGTGTTTATTGACCCAGCAGATGAGGAGAGACCCGGAGTTAGTGGAGAGGGGCCCAGCGAGCAGGGACCCGGAGTTAGTGGAGAGGGGCCCACCGAGGAGGGACCCGGAGTTAGTGGAGAGGGGCCCAACAAGCAGGGACCCGGAGTTAGTGGACAGGGGCCCAACAAGCAGGGACCCAGAGTTAGTGGACAGGGGCCCAAGAAGCAGGGACCCGGAGTTAGTGGACAGGGGCCCAACGAGGAGGGACCCGGAATTAGTGGACAGGGGCCCAACGAAGAGAGACCCAGAGTTAGTGGAGAGGGGCCTGACGAGCAAGGTCCCGGAGTTAGTGGAGAGGGGCCCGATGAGGAAGAACCCGGAGTTAGTGGAGAGGGGCCTGACGAGGAAGAACCTGGAGTTAGTGAAGAGGGGCCTGATGAGGAAGAACCCGGAGTTAGTGGAGAGGGACTTTGTGTTAGAGGAAAAAGGCCCAGTGTTAGTGGCAGACCTTTGTGACACTGCTTCTGAGGGGCCCAGGGGGAGCGGAAGAATGGACCCCTCCTCTCCTTAGAGCCCACACTTGCCCGCCGTATCTCCGCCTGCTACTCTCAGAACCGGGAAGGTAAGCGGTAAGGTGGACAAACGGCCTGGGTCCAGCAGTACAAAGAAATTGGGTACGATCACCATTTTGAGGAGGAGCACTTGTTTGACATTTTGCTTATGGACAGACTAACTTGTTTGTTTGTGATGATCCAATTAATATATAATTAAGGAACACCCCGTTCTTAATATATCAATCCTCCATTACAAACCCCAATGCACTTGAATAAATAAATGAAAGCATATGATCCTCCCGGGATTCGATCTCAGGACACCACACCCAGAACATAAGCATCTAAACTATTACACCACCAACACAGTTAAAGGCTTAGTATACGATCACGATTAATACCTGTAACATAAAATATCCACAGCAAATAGTACAGAAGTTAGATGAATAAAGTACCTAAAATCTTGTATATTTTGACATTGTATTTGATAATCTAAATGCTAATTTTGTGGATAATTTTGTGGACTAATTGGATCACCAAGTATGAAATGGTTAGTCTACACTGCAGCGTTTTTTTTTTTTTTAATTATTACTGTAGTTAATGACCTGAAAAAGTTATAAGCAAAAAATCAATTAAGTGCACCTCCTCAAATGGTTTCATTCCCATTCAGTCAATGTTTTTTGGAGTTTATATTTACATAAGGACTATTTGAATACTTGCCCACTTGTGTGTAAAATGACAGACTTATCCGGAACGGGTCTTTTGCATGAGCTTCTCTTGTAGCCGTTACATTAGTGTAGCTTAACCGGTTGGCGTAACTTCCTATCCAGCGCGGAATGAATGCAAGACAAGTTTGGGCGAATTCTAACAATCATGCCGTCGATACCTTATTCATATTAATTTTGGCAGCAAATCGTCACCCCTTAACACTTTCAAACAGGGATGCTATTTCTCCTTTTATCTTGGTTATCTTTGTACAATTTTATTCAGCTTAGGAAGGACGTCTATAAGAATCAGATGGGGAAACACAGTCTATATTAACCCCTGAATTCCCACAACATCTTTCCCAAATTGAATGAAATAGCCTAATAATAGCCAGAATAAAAGGAGAGAATGCCTCGTGGTTTACCAAAGGAGTCGAGTACGATTGTGAATGAAGATGATTAGGTGGCCGTGATAATGTGGAGTGGCCCCTTGAAGCTTTATAATGAAAACTAATATAAAAAAAAAAAAAAAAAAAAAAAAAAAAAAAAAAAAGTAATAAACAGAATGAACCAGGAGAGAAGGGGGGAATAAGCTGCCTTGTTAATTATGAACACTGTATAGAAGGGTTCTTTTACACAAACCGTCTTTATTGTCGATCTCTGATTTATAACATCTAGGCAGTACAGTATTTGATTTAATGATTGATTTTTTTTGTATCCTCTGGTATAGTATTTTTGTGTTGCGTGTTTATTTAACTTGTTTCATGTTTTGTCCAGTTGTTTTGATTCATTCATCTCGTTAGTTTCACCGTTACCCTTTAGTTATTGAGGCACTTTTCTTTATGTAATTCTGGCTAACCTTATACGATTGTAGCGGGCTTATGAAGTATCTGTGGGAGATAGAAGGGTTAATTGGGATTATTTTTAACCCATTTGATCTCGAGAGATCCTTCCTAATCTGAATTAAATTATTTAATATTAGCCAGATTACACTATTGTCATCGTATGCTGAAAGGATTAAGCTGGTGTCAGACAAGCGTTTTTTAAGGGCAATATTTTTGGGCATTTTGGTATGACCGTTCAACTTTTAAGTTCTATAATAATTTGGTTTCTTAAAATAGTCTGCAATATAGTTTTCAAGAACAATGCCAGAAAACCTTCAAAATATTATCAAGTTTTAAATTTGTCAATAATATGGCATCCTCAAAAAATCTAGTTTCATTCTAGTGGCCAAAAACAATGCTAAAATATCTCCAAAATAAATATTCTTACGAAATATTCCTACCAACTTTTGTTTATTAATCTCGTTCGTGTGACACCTTTCTGGTTGTCTTTCACTTTCCTCCCCGAGGAATGACGAAGGGTTTGGTTATCTTTTAAGCAGGTATCACACGAGAGCTTTTATAGTTAACATTCGATGATCAAAACAATTCTGGTAACATTTCTGGAATATTTTGCACTGGTATCGGAAACTAAACTGATGGTAGATGAATTTAGGTGTCCGACATATATTGATTATTTAATTGATAAGCTGCTAGACCAGTGTTGAGGATAAATGTTGAGGGAAAAAGTGCTTGTGTGATACCGGCTTTATACAAAGAACTCCCCTTGTGAAATAAGTAAGTAACTCGGGTTTTATTCACCTATTGACAATTATAAAATCTGTACAGTACAGTACAGTATATATTTTTCTTTTTTAATGTTATCGTGGCAATAATTCAGTTGTCCTATTTTCACCCGAGTTTAACTTTCACCTGAGTTTAACTGGAAGAATTTTTAATTGTTGTTAAATGGCTTTGATACGAAAAATGCCAGTTTTGATGATTATTCCTATATAAAAACAGTAAACAGTAATATAATTGTAAAATCATAAAATTAGTAACTTTCTTATCCAAAATGTATATTAATTTATAGTATTGCAGTCATTTTTATTTTCTATAAACTAATAATCTCAAAAGCCATAATATATAACACATAAAGAAGGTGTTCTAGGAGTAAACGTGGCTCACAAGCTAATACCAATCGTTGGACTGTCTCGTTCGTTTGTCTTCTTCTCTTTCGCTTTCCTCATCTCATTCAGTTCATGTTCGCATTTCACTTTCCCCTTATCCAGATGACGCCAATTTTGTTTGATTCCAGTTACCTGCAGATGATTTTATTCAGCTTAGCATGACCTATCAAGTTATCTGAACGGTAAAGACTCGCTTGAATAACCCTCTAACTCTGACATTTCTTACAAAATTTAATAAATTATCTAGAAAGTACCGTATAATACTGTATACCATCTTCGGACAGTTTGTATACTTGTTTTCAAGAGCGATCTGTGGTAGTAAAAAGGGCTAATTGAGATAGTTCGAAGCCTGTTAATTGTTGTAGGCCCTTTTGAAACTGTATAAAATTGTCTAATAATAGCCAGAATAAAGTTAAAAGGATGTCGCTGGTATAGAAGGGGTTAAGGTGTTAATTCTTTCTTATCTCCTCTCATGTTCAGTCACATGTTTTTTTATCATAGTTCATATTAGTTAATAAACCTGAGATAGATACCCAAGCTGAATAAAATTGTTTGTAGGTAGCTAAGAAAGGGTTATGAGCTTTCTTCCTTTATCTACTCTACCCCATCACCACCATGAACATTGCACCACCACCACCATTCTCCATAATAGGCCAGATATTTAAATATACTGCGCAGTCACGTTTAAAAGTCGGAACCGTCCTTAATAATTTCAACTTTGGTTATAATCTTGAGTAAACAAAGAAGTAAAAGATCGAACTAAGCTCTCCTATTCATGCTATGTTCAGTTGTCAAGTATTTTCTCTTATGCATGAACAAATTCACTACTATATAATTATGTAATATTTGTTTGGTTTGGTTATGCATAAATACAATTAATGTTTTAATGACTGAAACTGTGAAGTCTTTTCGGTTTAGTTGCGGAGTGTTTTTTTCCTACCACGAGGAACGTGAAGTTGATATGGTGAAGATGGGATATGACCTTTGGGCTTGTCTGCACTCTACAGTCACATAGAAAAGTCTTGATACTCCTACTCGAATTTGGCTTCAGTGTTTCCTTTAATTAATATTTTTGTGTCTTGCCCCAGCCAGAAACCAAGGCAACTATTTCTTGTCAACACACCTTAAAAAAACTAGTTGATATAGTAGCTTTTTTCAGGTGCATTCAAGATATTTATTTCTGATTAATGCAAATGAGTATCAGATGCAACCATGCGTAAATTTCTTAACAAAAAACCTGATATAGGAGTGAATTTTTAAAGCTTTGTTTCAGGTGCATTCATGAGTAAGTTCCTCTTCTAGCTCGAGGGAAAATTGAAGCCGAAACTGTGGGGCTGTAGCACAACTTTGGCATGCGACTGTGTGTTGTAATTATTATTTGATAAAGACGCTTCCTCCGCTAGTTTATATGGGTAGAAATATTTGATGCTAAAGTTTGATATTGGTAATGCAGTGAGTAGGATTATTTGGTGTAATGCTGATGTAATTTTTTGTTTTTTGCCAACCCGATTGGTATTGACGCAATTTTCCATCATCTTCTGGCTATCATTATATTATTTCATTCAGTTTTAGGACTTGTGAGTATTAGAGGGTTAATCAAGATATTTTTTTTTTATTTGTAGAGATCTTTTCAAAGCAGCATAGAATTGCCTAGTGATAACCAGAATGAAATGTGAAATAGCATGATAGATATTCAGTGGGTTAACATTGGTATTCCAAAAATAATATTTTTATTGGATAGTTTTTCCTAAATTTTCAAGAGTAATTTCATTTTGTACAAGCTGTAATTTGTTTAATTTTAAGTAAATTAATATTATTCTTATTTTAACAACTTGCATCTGCCAAGCACAGCAGCTTTACTAAGGTAGGAAAATTATATAAAATAATAGTAATATAATGAGTAGTATACCAACCTTATAAATTATGATTGTTTTTTATTTAGCATAATAGTTTGGTTTGACAAGACAATTCATACGCGGTTCTCCAATTGGTAAGCCAGGTATTGTAGATAGAAAATACTAACCACAAAGAATATGGAATGGAGTTACATTTAAAAAATTAGCGGCAAATGTAACTTTAAAAACTATTGCATATTTTGTACACTAAATTGATTATTCTAACAACACATTATTCTGTGGTTAGGTTTTTCATCAATATCTCGTACTAATTAAACCCCCCACGTACCATTTGGCTAGTCGACCACATTGGCATCCATTACGTTTGTCTCATTGCATTTCATTTCCTTTTCATGCCTTCCTGTATGTTAGAGGAATCATTAGAATAAAGTTGTCAAACTGTCCACTCCCTTTTTCCAAGCTTAGGCATTAATAGTCTTTTTGAGATGACCAAGTGCGTACTGTTATTATCTGAGGCACTTGGAGACATCCCTACGAGACTGGAGCTTAGAAGATAATAGGGACGGGTGGAAGGATATACAGTATATACGGTAGATAATTATGTCGTTAAGGGGGTAGTACTGTACTCGCATATTCGCTTTGAGGTTTTAAGATTTTCGTGCCGCTTTTTTGTCGATTTTAAGACCGTTCGCCCCATTTCTTCGTCATTGTTAAGACCTTTTGTGCCATTTAGGTGTCAAATTTTTCCTGGCGAGCGATAGCGAGCCTGTAATTTTAGAAGGAACCGTTTTTCTACCGAAAAATGTACAAATTTATCTTCAAAGTGGGTCTAGGGGGTGCTATTTTAAGCTTCATGGAGATCTAGCAAGGAAACTAAAAAATAAATAAATTTATAAATACATAACCCCAAAACCAAGCACTACCCCCTTAAACACATTGAACATTACCCCCAAAACCAAGCACTACCCCCTTAAACATATTGAACATTACCCGTCATTCTCAGTACTGGTATAAGAATGTATTCCATTACTTACAGTTGAAAGTATAATTATATGTTTTGAAAGTTTAGGGTTTGGGATGAATTATAAATGTATAAATAATTGTACCAGTAATACATTGAACTTTGAAATTTTAAGTACAGTATCGGTGTAACTGTTTTTATCTGTCACAGTAGAACAAAATGATGTGTTTAGATGGTATGTTTAGGATTTGTAAAAAAAAAAATACAGATTAAAGATATCAATATTTATGTAATACACTGTACCTTGTCTGTCAGATTGAGTATACAGTAATAATATATTTTATATATTATGGTTGAACAGAAAGAGAAGATACAGTACTGTATATTGTATGTGTTTTGAGATTGTATTTCAGTTTGTAAATTAACACTAACAAAATTTGTAATGCATTGGACCATATCTTACTATTTTGAGTACCGGTATAACAATATATTCCACCAGTTGTTGACGTGGTAGGAAAGAAAGAATGTATGTCTTGAGGATGTATTAGGGTACTGTACAGTATTTTTAGATAATTAACATTTATTTGCCAGCATAGAAGATGCACCTTTGTGAAAGAGATACAATCCTCTCTGAATTTGGCTATGCATATTCAGGAATAAGAGATTTAATGTTGGAGTGATTCTGAGGTAATTTAAAATAGAGAAAAATACATCTTCTATGGTGGCAATTACGATAATATTTATACATCCTATCGACAAAGCTTTCCAAAATCATTACTGATGTCATCCTACATACTGTCCCCTCTAACATTTTTATAGAGGTGACATTAAGCAAATATTATGGCAAGGTGAAATACAAATCAAATGATTTATCTTATTTGTTGAAAATGAGCAACCTCTCTTGCAAGAGATTTGATATGAGAGTTTAATAATAATAATAATAATAATAATAATAATAATAATAATTAGGACTAGCAAACTTCATACGACTATCCCAATGTATCATAAAAACATAAGATATTCAGATTCTCGAATTATCGCCGTACTGTATTAACCAACAACTTGAAAGACATGCCTCAAATGATCGTCCCTGTATTATCCTTAACAGCCAAGATTTTGCGAAAGGCTGTCTCCAAGTGTCCCCATGTAAGTGAATCATTGTAACTGTAAGTAGCTGGTAAATAATGCTGCTGTCATTAACGTCGATTACATTAAGAATCGTCATCCGACCTATAAACCAAGGTAAAAACCACCCTAATTAACCATTAAACCATCCTCAAACATTACTGGAGACCTGAAACATAATAGAAATACCGGAAAAGTTGATTTTTGTCATAGTTATATAAGTGAATACGTAGTATAGTTTGTGTGGATGAGGATTTATAGGACGTGTGACGACTTCAATGTACCGGTACTGTCGACTTTACTGCGGTTGTCGTTAGGGTGTAGGCCAAGAGGGAAATGGCTTGAGTGTACATGTGTGTCTGTCCATGTACGTCTTATCATTGCCCACCAAGACATAGAAAATAAAATAAAAAAAATGCCGAAACTGAAATCCCCGGATATCCATGGAGCATATATATAGCCTGTATTCTTGCCCTACACCCGAGCTATATTGTGTATTATTATTTCTTTTTTTAAGTTATGATAAGAAATGTAATTTATTTGTCAGACAGAGAGCGATCACCCCTCACACCAACCATTAACTCTGTAAATATATGAATCTTGTCACATACTTTCATTAAAGAGATACCCCATCATCACATTGTCTTACTTATTGTTTATCCCATTTTTATATCTGCCTAACCCTTTTACTGTAGTGCTGTGGCGGGACTTTATTTTACTACAGTACACTCCAACTACTGAAAGGCAACCCCGTCCGAGCCGTTATAATACATGTAATGGAAAAATGATGCTAAACCATTGTATGTACAGTACTGTATAAGCAACATACACCTCAGACACCTAGTGACTGCTTTATATATTTTACTCTGGCTTAGAAACTTATAATAAATTTTTAAAGTACCTGTAGGAGCGAGATTCTCAGCTGACTGAGATATTATATATATTTTTATTATTTTACCTTTTGCCACCCCCAGCCTTAGGGTATGTGCCTGAGTACAGTATATACAGTATATGGTCTGAGAACAGCCTTTTGTGGGACAGTGGGTGCCCCCTAATGCATATGGAACTGATGGAAGGGTTAAGAGGTGAAAGACTATTGCAACAAAACCCTTGCCGGAGATCAGATGAAGATGATGTAGGCTATACTGTACTATCAGTCGATCATGCTTGTGCCTTCGTTGGGACCCAATGCCAGGCTAAACAGAGCTAGTATATCACTCTTGTTGATCAGGATTAGCCAAAAGAGTTGTCTTGGGAGGGAGAGAGAGGGAAGGAAAAAAAAATATGCACCATATCCCACATGACTACACCCACTAGTCTAATTTAAAGTGTTAAGCAGGATGATGTGTGGGTTTTGGAGGCTGCTTTCAGAAAAGATGGTTAGTCGCTCTCGGGCAGTATGATGCGAGGGGACAGATGGGAGCCACTCCTGGGCAACATGATGCACGGGGGTTGGGGTTAGCTCTGCTGGGCTGTGGCAATGATGTGCAAGAGTTCGAGATTACTCTCTCGGGCAGACGGCGGGTGCCCAACCCTGAAAAGGATTGAAATAGGGGAGCTATCCCCCCGCCAAAGGTGGCTTTCTAGGGCCTTTCCTAGCTGATGCCAAGAGGATTGGGTTCTAGTCATGTGGTGATGGGCTGGTCTATCAGAGTGAGAACTGAGCGATCTCTGCCATACCCATAGCTTACTCTGACTTCCTTTTACTTATATATTTTCTAGATCTCAAGTCTTCCGTGGATTGACCTCCCAATCTACCAAGATTGGAAGCCAAAGCGTCACATTTTTCCTTTGCCCCTCAACTTTCTCTTCATAATTGCTGAGGGGCACAGGGCCCTGGGTTGGGCTTTGGTTTCCCGGGCATTTCTGCACCCTCCTCAGCTCCCCGCCATGGAGTGGCTTCGGTCACCGAGGCTTTATTGTGGTCGGCAGGGAGGGTTCTGTGGAGGCGCTCGGTTATGGCCTTGGCCTTGCTTGGGGCCTTGGGGCTGTTCGGCCAGGCAGCTTGGGGAACAGCAACAACAACAAAACTCTCGGGCAGATGATGTGCGGGGGTTGTGAGCTGGTCTCAGACATGATGTGCATGCGTTGTCTGCTCTTGAGTAGTATGATCATGATGTATGCGGGCTAGGCATTTCTCTTGAGTAGTATGATGTATGGGGGGCTAGGGGTTTCTCTTGGGTAGTATAATGTGGTGGTGTGCTACTCTCGGACAGCGTAATATTAAGAGGTTATGGGCTGTTCTCAGGCAGTAGCCTATGATGTGAGGGAGTTGCTCTCAGGCAGCATGATGTCAGGTCAGGTGAACCGTGAAGGTATTGAGGGATAAGCCTTTAGTAACAATGGCACCTCGTAGCTACTTTCCTATTTTCTGAAGAGAATAGAGAGGGGAGAAGGGGTGTTGGAGAGAGAGGAAGCTGTTTGAGTGGCTTTGTTATGTTGTTATTAGTATGCATATATTGTCGAGGTGTCCCCGACGGTGCGAGCATGTGAAACATCCTAAGACGTAGGCTACTACCACACCCACTAAATGTCCGCCTTGGCTGGGATTGAGTCAACCCAGGTCAAGCAGATTCACATGTGAGCATGCTCTCCAATCGACCGCTGCGGCTGTGTTGGGTTGCCTAAAATCGCCCACATAACCCACATAGCCCACTGAACCACCTGACAGACATCCAGCTAACTAAGGAAGACCTACGAGCTGCCATTAACCCGGCAAGCGCGATAGGCCTCACGGAAGGCTTCCTATAGGGAACGCGATAGGCCTCACGGAAGCAAGACCATAAAAAAAGCCTTCCAAAAAAAAAAAGGGCCTATCAAAACAAAGGATTTTGTCTCTAGGTGAGATAATTCCCCTCTAGTACTCATCCATGTGTTTCCCACCCCTCCCCCTCCCCTCCTTCCCCACCTTATTCCCCCCTCCCCCCCCTCCTCAATTATCACCTATTTATCCTCTTATTATCATCATTTATCGGTTATTTTTCTCTCCCGCGATAATGTAGCACAAGTGGGTTGCATAAAAGATCGTTATGCAACACCCAGACACCGGCACACACCGCCCCGCTCGTCTCAGTTGACTCCCAGACAGCGAGAGGGGAGGGCTGCCTGTGGCTCTCTCTCGCCTGAGATTATGACCGGGTGGCCAATATCTTCGTTTTTCACCACCCAAATGCTTTTCCCACTTATTTTAGCACTCTTGAAGGTTCATATATACATCATATATGTAAAATAAAAGCATACCGAAAACAAATAATGCTTCATATTGTAAATATAACGAATTCTGTCAGAATCCAGGGCTAGAAATGCACAAATAACTACCCTAGCACCTAGGTCTATATCGCGCTTGTCAGGTTAAGGAACTGAGACCAAACTCAGCTGCTGGACCTGACGGAGTACCTGCCATACTGCTATTCAAATGCAGTGATGCCCTGGTATACCCTATCTACAAGCTTTGGAGACACTCCATGGATACTGGTACGGTTCCATCCTTGTTAAAACAGGCCATCATTACCCCAGTCTATAAGGGTGGGGATAAGAGTCTAGCAAAGAACTATCGTCCTGTAGCCCTAACATGATCACACCTCATCAAAATATTTGAGAAAGTCCTGCGGAACTATATTACGACCTACATGGAGCAAAATAGCCTCATGAACATCAGCCAGCATGGTTTCCGAAAAGGCAGGTCATGTCTGTCAAAGCTCCTCGCCCACCATGACTGGCTGCTTCACAGGCTTGCCGAGGGTAAAAATGTGGATGTCGTATTTCTAGACTTTGCCAAAGCATTTGACAAGGTAGACCACGGTATCCTCCTCCACAAGATCAGGAGACTCGGTATAAAAGGCAAAGTAGGTGTGTGGCTGCAGTGCGCCGCTGCACAGTTTTCTCACTTCAAGAATGCAGACCATTGCTGTTGATGGCCACACATCTGAAAAGTCCCATGTCATAAGCGGAGTGCCACAAGGGTCAGTATTAGGACCACTACTCTTCCTGGTAATGATAGGCGACATTGACGATGGAATTGGTGAATCCTTTATATCCTCCTTTGCTGATGACACAAACCTAAGCCGTGTTGTGACCAATGAAGAGGACATATACCTTCTCCAAAATGACCTGATCAAGATATACTCGTGGGCGGTAGAAAATAACATGACCTTCAATGAAGACAAATTTGAAGCCTTGAAGATGTGGTCCAAACCAAAACCTCAAGGACACCACCAAACTGTACACCGAGGGAGGCCATGATATTACTCCTAAGCCGCACGTTAAATGTCTGGGTGTTCACTTGTCTGATGATGCCACTTTCCAACACCATATTGCTGCAGCCATCAAAAAAGCTAAGGGAATGGCCGGGTGGATCCTGTGCACCTTTAACTCAAGAGAACAGGAACTTATGCTGACCCTGTGGAGATCTCTCGTCCAACCCTGACTTGACTACTGCAGTCAACTATGGTCACCACACAAAAGAGGGAACATCCAAGATCTTGAGTCTGTCCAAAGGTCCTTCACAAGAAACATTCGGGGGATGAAGGATCTTAACTACTGGGACCGGCTCAAGAAACTGGGGCTGTACTCTCAGCAAAGAAGGAGAGACAGATACTGCGCCATCTACGTGTGGAAGATCATGTGGTGGTCGAGTGGTAAGCACGCTCACGTGTGAATCTGCAAGACCCGGGATCGAATCCCTGCCACGGCGGACATTTAGTGGGTGTGGTAGTACGTCCTAGCATGTTTCACATGTTCGCACCCAGTCAGGAGACATCCTGATGACGTATACAGACTAAACACACATAAAAAAACACTCCAACAGCTTCCTCTCTCTCCAACAACCCTTCTCCCCTCTCTACACTCTTCAGAAAAATAGGAAAGGTAGAATGTAGATACAAGGTGCCGTTGTAAAGGCTTATCCCTCAATACTTCATCTGATCTGATCTGGAGAAGCTGGTACCAGATCCAACGACTGACAAACTGCAGGCAAAACAAAGCGACCGGACTGGACGAAAGTGCGAGAGGAGATCCCTACCGACAAACTCATCGGAACGAGTGAGATCCCTCCTTGCAGCCAGCCTAGGACATAGCGGTCCTAAAATATTCAACTCGCTACCCAAGGAAGTGCGAGAAAAAACAGGTTGCCCGGTAGACATGTTCAAAGGGGGTTCCTAAAGACCCTGCCAGATGAACCACCAGTGTCTGGATACACTGCGAACTGCCGGGCAGCCTCAAACTCAATACCGGACCAGATGGACCTCCTGCGAAGGGACGGACGCAGCAGTGGCGCACCACGACTGTGAGGCCGGGGTCTCTGGACATCATCAAGTAAGATCAAGTAAGTAAGATATCTTAAGGAATTCTAACCATATGATATGAAAAAGGGTTTGGAGCGGTTGGGTGGCTAACGTTTGATAGAGGCCTTCAGTGCTTTGCAACACTTGTTGAATAGGCTACTGCGTAAGTTTGCCATTGTGAATATTTAGGCTACTAAATATGATGTGTTCACTGCCAAAGCGCACTGAAGTTAGTTACTTATTTACTTTTTACTGGTTCCTTGTTGGCACTTCATATCAATAAGTAATAAGTAAATAATTTTAGTTACATTTTACGTATTCAAGATACAAATCTAATACGTAAAAACAGCTAGAATAAGTAATAAGTAACTAGTTTTAGTTACATTTTACGTATTCATGATAGGCTACAACTCTAATACGTAAAAACTAAAACTGATTTTTTTTCGCAGAGTGTGAACAAACATAATTTTCTGACCTAGTTTAAGATACAAACCCAATACGTAAAAACAGCAAGCATAAGTAATAAGTAACTAGTTGAAGGACCTATGTTACTAAGAGGGTTTATTGATATCGTATATAAGGTACCCATTTGATTCATATAGGTAGATTAGGCTATAAACTAAAGAAAATCGTCTAATGGTAACAGTTTAAGAAGTAGGCTAGCCTACCTATGTTACTAAGAAGGCTTATTGAGATCGTATACCCATCTGAGTCTTATAGGTAGATTATATACCAAAGAAAATCGTCTAATGGTAACAGTTTAAGAAGGACCTATTGTATTAAGATGATTTATTGAGATCGTATATACAATAGGCTACCCATATGAGTCGTATAGGTAGATTATAAACCAAAGACAATCGTCTAATGGTAATCAGAATATGATGAACATTTCATAATGGTGGTGAAGGGGTTTAATACCAACAAAATATACCTTAAAATTAGTAGATTCTTATGGATACCGGTACTTTAAACAGGACCGGGGGACGGTATTATTCCTTATATTCTGGCTATTATTAGACGATTTTATGCAATGACATTGTAATGTTTTATTTTATCCCCAGATGGTTCAATACGATTGACACATTGTGGCAAATAGACGATTTTATTCAGCTTAGGAAGGACGTCTATCCATTAACTCCTTGCGACATATATGACGCGATCGCGTCATATGGAACTTATAACCAAAAACTCATATGACACGATCGCGTCATATGGACTTATCTCCATGCCTCTCCAATAAGTTTATGACGCAATTTTGCGTCATATGAGCTCAGTAAGTCCGATAAGTTAGCTTACGATAAAACCGTTGGTGGCAACCTCAGCCTCCTCCGATAATTCTAACGGCCGCAGTGTTGTTGTGAGTGTAGTGCGAGGCAGTGGCAATGATCCCGGGGCTCCCGCCTCCTCGGACTTATTGGAACATAATATGTCTGAAGGAGTTAAAAGGCTACAGTCTATCTCAATCCTTTTAGCGGCTATATATCCTTCCTAAGCTTCGTAAAATCGTCTATATGTGGCTGAAAGAAAATATAAAAGACGTCAACGGTACAGAAAGGGTCAAAGACTCGGTTATTCAAATGGGTGTGGCCTTATTTATGTAACGACTGTGCAATCGCCTGCGCAAATAGGCATAAAACTATCTTGATTAAACCATTGATTTCCATAGGCCTTTCCTAAGCTGAACAAAATACAATACATAATTAAGAGTCGATTCTGAATAAAATACGATGAATCTTCGGAGTCTATTAGTCGGAATTCAGGAAAGGATTCGACCAAGGGTGTTCGAAATGTGTATGTAAAAAGAGATCGATAATGCTTCGACCATTAACCTCTGAAGTGCGCATGGGGGTAATTGGAAACGTCCCCCTGTGCTGACGTATTTGAGGTGTTTCCGTCACTAAAATATTCATTGTGCCATTAATAGCATTAATACTTATCCATATGCGCCTATTATGGGTTGATTATAAAGGTATTAACCTGAAACAACAATAAAACGAGTGAAAACAGCGTTTGGATGGTCAAAATCGGAGATATAGCCCGCGAGTTGTATAATGTATGGGTGAGGCAATCTGCTTTCCCGCCAATTTCCCCCAAGGCCACTGAGACACAGTCGATCGATACTCTCTCTCTCTCTCTTGCACTCGCTTGCTATCAGTGATGACCACACCCTCCAATCGGATTTCTAATGTTAGCACGAAAATATACCTCAGAATAAGGGAATAACAGGGAAAATAGGTGATAACTGAAGGAGAGGAGGAAAGTGGGGAAGGAGGGGAGGTAGAGGACTGAGATTTTGCATGGCCCAGGGGCCAAATAAAAATGTTTTTTTTTTTTCGATGTCAAAAGTTGATTTTTTTTGTCTCTGACTCTTAAGAGTCTCCCCGCAGTGCGCCGGGGGAACTCTTAAGAGTCTCCCCGCAGCTCCCGGGTTAAGGCGGTTCGAATTGTAGAAGAACAAAGAGAATGCTTCACCCAAAGGAGTTCGAATTTTTAAGATCAAATAGACTGATTCGACCCAAGGCTGTTCGAATCGCCTAAAAACAGCGAATCAATCGTATCTCGATTCTCAATCCGAGGCAAGGACGACTGGACTGTGGAGAAAGGGGTTAGTCTCTTCCAGGATCGCAAACGGTGAAGGTGAGGTTAGAAAGTGCTCCAGCGATATTATATGCATATACTTTATGGCTGGTTACTCTAGTTGAATCGTTCTTGGGGTTTTTACTAAGCTAATATTTGTGGACTTTCAACTTTCATACCGTGTTCGCTCTTGCATTTCTTTGTTAACCCGGGAACTGCGGGGAGACTCTTAAGAATCCCCCCCCCCCCCCCCGGGTGACTGCGGGAAGACTCTTAAGAGTCGGTGGGGGGGGGGGGAAATCTATTTAAAACGCTCAATTTTTTTTTCTTTTTTTGCCCCTGGGCCATGCCAAATATCACTTCCACCTCTCCTCCTTCCCCACTTTCCTCCCCTCCTTCAGTTATCACCTATTTTCCCTGTTATTCCCTTATTCTGTGGTCTATTTTCGTGCTAACATTAGCGAGTTGGTAGCAGGGCGTTGTCATCACTGTTACCAAGCATGGGAAAGAGCGAGAGAGGGACTATTGCGTAACAGTGTGTCTCCAGACAAGGAGGGCAGGGAGGTTGCCTCAGCCATACATTATGTAACTCCCGGCTTGTATCGCCGATTTTGACCATCCAAACACTGTTTCCACTTGTTTTATTGTTGTAACAGGTTAATACCTTTATAATCCACCTATAATAGGTGCATATGGATAAGTATTAATTCTATTTATGGTAAAATAACTATGTTAGTGATGGGAACATCTCAAATACGTGCGCACAGGAGTGTGGTGTCTCATACCCCCCATGCGCACGTCTTAGGTTAATGCGTTAATATTTGCGATGCATATACTTTGCAGCCATGTCTTTAGCTGGAATCGCTCTCGCTGTTTTTACTGCGTTAATATTTGTAGACTAACTTTCGAACCGTATTCGCTATTGCATTTGTGTATTTGTTTAAAGAGTTAGTTATTGTGATGTTTAGGTTTTATGGCAATTTTCGGATTTTTTTTATTTTAATACCACAAATTTTCAGTGTTTTTTATAAACAAAATTGGTCATTTGCATCAATATATAGTGTTTGTAATTAATTAGAAATCTCGGAAAAACCTATTTTCCCCATTAGGCCTATCGATCGATGTTGAGACACGCTCGCTCCCCGATAGTGATTTGAAGACATTAGCCTAACCTAACTACCTTACCTAACCTAGTATTATGGGTGGGGGCTGCCACCCCCGCTGATTGAGTACTAATCCCTTAACCCGGGAACTACGGGGAGACTCTTAAGAGTTCCCCCGGCGGACTGCGGGAAGACTCTTAAGAGTCAGAGAAAACAAAATTGACTTTAAACATCGAAAAAAAAAATATATATTTTGTTTTTTTTATTATTTTGTTTTTGCCCCTGGGCCATGCAAAATATCACTCTACCTCCCCTCCTTCCCCACTTTCCTCCCCTCCTTCAGTTATCACTTATTTTCCCTGTTATTCCCTTATTCTGAGGTATATTTTCGTGCTAACATTAGCGAGTTGCAAGCAGGGCATTGTCAGCACTGTTAGCAAGCGAGTGCAAGAGAGAGTATCGATCGACTGTCTCAGTGGCCTTGGGGGAAATTGGCGGGAAAGCAGGTTGCCTCACCCATACATTATATAACTCGCGGCCTGTATCTCCGATTTTGACCATCCAAACGCTGTTTTCACTCATTTTATTGTTTCAGGTTAATACCTTTATAATCAACCCATAATAGGCGCGTATGGATAAGTATTAATGCTATTTATGGTAAAATTAATATTTTAGTGATGGAAACTGCTCAAATACGTCCGCACAGGCGGACGTTTCTAATTACCCCCATGCGCACTTAGGTTAATAAAAAAAAAAAAAAAGGCTGTCAATTATATGAAGGTGAAAGAAAAGTCTATGAAGTCTATGGTGTTTACTCTGCAATCTTCAGCTTGATTGTACATTGATAATGGGAAAGTACCGTATTGACAACCTTGTTACGAAAATTAAATTTTAAGATCATACTTTTATATTAGGTTTTTCCGAGAGTTTAACACATTTTCATATGATCTTTAGAGCTATCGATGACTGAAAGTACCGTACTGACAACCTTATTACGAAAAGGACATTTTAGTACCATACTTTTTTATTAGGTTTTGCCGAGGGTTAAAACAAATTTTCTTATGATCTTTAGAGCATATAGATTCATTATTTATCTTCAAATATATCAACAAAATTCGTGGTATTAAAATAACATTGAACCCAATTTTCTTTAGCTGGGATCTCTTGCAGTTTTCACTAAGCTAATATTTGTGGACTTAACTTTCGTACATGATTCGCTCTTGCATTTCTTCGTTAATAATGAGATCATATTTGCGATGTGTAGGCTTTGTGGCCATCATATTTGCGATGTGTAGGCTTTGTGGCCATCATATTTGCGATGTGTAGGCTTTGTGGCCATCATATTTGCGATGTGTAGGCTTTGTGGCCATCATATTTGCGATGTGTAGGCTTTGTGACCATTCTCTTTAGCAGGGATCGCTTTTGCAGTTTTTATTGCTTAAATATGTAGACTTTAACACTTTAAAATTTCGGTATTTTGTTTTTCAGTTATTATATGGACTTTGAAAAAAATCATCAGGTTCGCTCTTGCTGTTTATTTTAATCCGTAAATATTTTGATTTTGTTTTTGTTTTGTTTTGTTAATTACTTCAAACTGTTTTCTGTAAATGTAGTGGGGTAAATGGATTGACAGCCTGCTAATGACCATTGAATTTGCGATGAAAACCACCTATATAGCGATTCATAGAGTATAACTATAGTCTATTTTTTCCAGCTGATGTAAGGTAGATTGCAAAGTTCCCATCAAAATTTCGCAGTTATTTTAAATATGTTTTAGTGAAATATTGTTTTTTATTAAAACTTGGCATGGTACGGATAGACTTAGTTTCATATTTTTGTGTTCAGTATTGAGAAATTAGCTGCTAAAGGATTAAAATTGCCATCCGCTGAAATAAAAGATTATAACTTCTAGGCCTACGGCATTGAAATTTATGGCTAAAATTTGAACCCAACCTAATTTTGTCCACAACATTTACTTTAGTCTAGTTTCTGAATCCAAAGCAAAGCGAGAATGCTTCTTGAAATAAAATCTTTGCTCATCGAAAATTGACCTTGAGTTTCAGGCTACAAGGAAGTTTGAGCCGTAAATATTATAAATGTTATAATAGATTTACAATAATAATTTAAGTTTCTGATGAATAAGATATCTTTAATTGGGAGTTATGTATTTATGAATGTACTATGACCATGTTTTAGCTGGTAATTCTGCTAAATAGAGGTTTACAGAAACTTCCTTACAGAACGAAACTCGCAATTGGTCAATTGCCGGAAAAAGCGGTCGTGTAACTGACTTTATTGGTTAGCGGTAGAAATCTTGCGTGGGAAGATCTACCGAAAAAGAAAAAATACTTTTATTTATTTAACTTCCAACACCAAACGCTTTCCAAAGAAATGAATGGAAGCATGTGATCCTCCCGAGATTCGAACCTGGGTTACCAAATGGAAAAACAAAGTAGCTTTAATGTACAAAACTAAACTATTAATAATTATTAAAACCAATCTTAAACTAAACTTCTGAAAAACTAGAAACCGTACTCCGATCCAAATGTACTGGTAGTGTTATATGTGAAGTGATTAGCAGTAGCCCAATAATTTGTACTGCCAAATTAAATATATTTGTGATCTTGAAGCTGATCTCTGAAATAAATGCTGCTGCATTAAATTTACCAAAGGTTCTAGTTACGCTCCAATTAGGATATCGATCCGTGTAACTGACTATAATTCCCATAAATACTGTCCACCTATTAACCCCTTCAGCAAGATTACTCTTTTTACCTATGTCTAAATTTAGGTCTTGTGTAATTTAAACTATTATTCAGATGGTTTATTGAGTGTTTACCCCTTTAAAATCAGAGGTACCGGTAGATTATTTGCTATTGCTAAATAAATTAGTGTAATGGTTATCAGAATGATTACAAATTAGACTTCATGCTGAAGGGGTTAATAAGCCCCAAGGCAGGGGAATGTATAGCTTAATGCGTATTAATGTGGATAAAACTGAAACTGATAGAAAATTTACCTATGAAATTTAAATAGCGAGGGGTGGCGTTGAAAATGTCCCGTAAAACTACCACTAAAATTGGGTAAAGTGTTTACTACGAAAGAAGGAACTAAATATTTCTTAGACAAGAATTCCGATCCAAGAGGTACCCTTAGAATGCATAGAGCTGTTGCTGAACTGGTGTTTCTGGTGAGTGTTAAAATCTTAGTTTTTTGTTCATAATTTTGCCTTTAACTTAATATTTTTATGAAAGTTCTAGCAGGTTGTTAAAAGTAAAATGTAGAAGCATGCTTGTGAATAAAACTTCTTTACTTGCAGATAAAATTAACTTAATTTTTGCCATATATAAATATAAAATATAAAAATTGCAGTTCTAATAAAAAATACTAATTTCGGTGCTAAAATGTAGTCTTAAAGAAGTTAAATCTTAATCTGATTTAATAATCTTAACTAGATTTAGGCTATAGATGGCTATACATAATTATTTTTAATTTTCAGAATTCCCGGTCAGTATTTCTATTTTTAATGTGGGGTATATATTTGATGTATATACTCGGGCACATACCCTATTACTGGGGGTGGCCGACATGAGACAGAGCCCGAACAGCTTTTAAAGTTCCTATTCTCAGGGTCGGACTACTTCCGCGTTCCCTCGCCTATTTGTCTCTTAGAGTAGAATTGGATAGGCCTAACCCGGGAGCTGCGGGGAGACTCTTAAGAGTTCCCCCGGCGCACTGCGGGAAGACTCTTAAGAGTCAGAGAAAATAAAAATCAACTTTTGACATCGAAAAAAAAATATTTTTTTATATTTTTTTTTTTTATTTTTTTTTTTTTTTTTGGCCCCTGGGCCATGCAAAATCTCAGTCCTCTACCTCCCCTCCTTCCCCACTTTCCTCCTCTCCTTCAGTTATCACCTATTTTCCCTGTTATTCCCTTATTCTGAGGTATATTTTCGTGCTAACATTAGAAATCCGATTGGAGGGTGTGGTCATCACTGATAGCAAGCGAGTGCAAGAGAGAGAGAGAGAGTATCGATCGACTGTGTCTCAGTGGCCTTGGGGGAAATTGGCGGGAAAGCAGATTGCCTCACCCATACATTATTGTTGTTTCAGGTTAATAGTGACGGAAACACCTCAAATACGTCAGCACAGGGGGACGTTTCCAATTACCCCCATGCGCACTTCAGAGGCTAATGGGAAGACTTCTAGCCCCCTATCCCTGTTAAAATTTAGTCTCAAAGAAGGTAAAGCTTGCTTTGACTTAATAATCTTAAATATATATAGCATTTTTGTTTTGTTTTTAGGTTTATAGAAGTTTATAATTATTAGCCATGATTTTCAAATTTCCCGGTCACTATTTCTATATATAATTATATGGGGTAACTTTGAAATTTAGTATCTTTCAACAAAACTTTAGGAATTATATACTTTGTCTAGGTTTTAGCTTTACCTTGGGCGCAAATAAAACTGGTTATCGTAGTTAATAGTGTGCCAGATTTTCATTTATATAAGACTATCCAGGCTCCAATCTGCAAGGCAGGTAGCGTATAATAAAGGACTGCTGTATTTATTACCAGTCCGTACTATTGCGGAACTGTCCAATCTGCAAGGCAGGTAGTGTCAGAAAGGACCTCTGTGTTTAGTACCCTTCAGTACCCGACTGAGGTACGGAGCTGTACTAACCTGCTACTACGGAGTGGTACATACTGACTGTGCATAGGTGCGGAGCCGTCCAGATCTCATTTATTAGTGCCAATAGCAATTTAATCGGGGAACTGTTATTTGTAAAAGAAAACTGGTGAGAACGTGATGCTGATTTTTTAATAAGGAAAAATAGTTTAATCAGTGAAATGTGCAACTAAAACAGAATAGTGCGGGCACGTGCGTTTGGTTCGGTCCGTCCCTTTTAACTGACAGCGCTTGTCAAACCACTGGCTTCCGGTCTCTGCTGTTTACTGTAAGTTTTGTTAACTCTTGAGAATCCTGACGCGTTTTGACGGATTCTGGATGTCCTTTAACTATTATAGATTGCTTAGGAAGCCTAAGGAAGGGTCTATGGGAATTAAAAGGGTAAAGATTGGCATAATCAACCCTTCGACGGAGTCTGGCATGATCCATATAGGCTAGCCTAGCCGCTATTTTTTCAGATTGCCACATATGACCTGCAAGAGAAATCTTCTTTGTAACTTGGTCTTTATGACATATAATTTTTATAAATGTCTAGCCTACCTGCGGAAATAAAATTATATCTTATAGCCTAGACTGTGGGTTAAATATGGGAAAGGCGGCCATTTTTAATCTGATTCTCACGCATGCGCAGTGGACAGGATTTGGAAGGATTTGGTGCTTCCGGCATCTGCTATTGTTTTCTGTAAGTTTTGTTAACCCCTTTGGAGTTCTGACTAGTTTTGACAGATTCTGAATGTCCTTTGACTATTATAGATCGCTTAGGAAGCGTCTATGGGAATTAAAAGGGTGAAGATTGGGCCAGGCCAGATTAAACTTCGACTGAGTCTGACTTCCATATAGCCTAGCCCAGCCGGTATTTTTTTTCAGATTTGACCCATGCACGAGGTATCTTTAGGCTAATCTTTTTGATATATATATAGTAGTTATGACTTGCATAATTTCTAGCCTATAAATTTAAATACCTGCAAAAATAAAATATTTTTAGGCTAGGCCTAGGCCTACTGGGTTAAATATGGGAAAGGCGGCAGTCTTTAATCGGGTTGAGATATAATTGCCCAGGTTAGGCTAGGCCTAGGCCTAATGACAAAATATGGAAATTGTTTATGGGGTAGACCTATGGCCAAAAAGTTAAATTTCTGCAACTAAGTAGAAATGGGGGTAAATCTACAGTTAATACTACCCCTCCCCCAGTACCCCCCACCACCTCCCCCCTTCAAAACACGCCTTTTAGCATGTTTTTGGATGGTTCAGCAGACGCGGAAACTGGAAAAAACGTAGCCTAGGCCTAGGCCTATTTTGATAAAAATTGATCACCAACCAGATACAGTACAAGTTTTTCAGGTAATTTGTTGTTGTTTTTTCTTTGATATACAGTGTTGTTTAATACCGAGGACCGTCGCATTTTAGTATTTTTAACATTAGGCTAGCCTAACCTAACCTAACCTAACTTAACCTAGCCTAACCGAAAACTAACCTGTCTCGCGACCGGTCTAAACCCAGCTCACGTTCCCTGTTTATGGGTGCGCGACGGTCTAAACCCAGCTCACGTTCCCTGTTTATGGGTTCGCGAAGGTTTGTAATACTTCAATGTATCTATTTCAAGTCAAATATACATTTCCGCGCATCATTAAACCATACTAAGTCTACTACTAATAATATTAACCCATTAGTACCAACAGAATAGCGACAAAATAGGGGTAGTATACCTGTAGATTTATCGGAATGGGTGTTAACCCACGAAATCCGGGGGGGGGGGGGGGGGGGGGGCCTCATATGATCCCGATCTCTGTGTACGGGGTTCTTTTGGTACAGTCCATCTTCATAATTCAGTAGCTACTGATTGAGACTACCTACAGTAGAGTAGTCAATTTTAGAACTTTTTGTCTATAGATTCAGTGTAGAATGCCGTTGAGATGACATTGCTAAAACGCGTGGTTGCTGTGTTATGATTTTAAGCCGCACATTGTCTCTTATGAGGCCTGGATTAGCCTAGCCTACTGTTTTTTTTTTTTTTTTCCTAGGCCTTCCGTATCACTGAGTCACTCAATAGATAGCCTCTTATAAGGCCTTCCGGATTCAGAGGGTTAAAATCTAATAAATTAAGCTACTTTAAAAAAAAATGAGGAAACTCGTTTTGTTTGAAAAACTCGCAAATGTTAATCGGAAAACTTACCGGCTAGCCTAGGCTATACCCTGTTAAATTTTTTTATAAATATGCCTTCACAACCCATGATTTGTCGCTATTCTGTTGCTGCTAATAGGTTAACTCCTTCAGACATATATGACGCAGAGGTTGCCAGATTAGCAATAAGAAATAGAGTTCTCTCACTCTTATAAATACCTCTCCAAAATTAGTTTTCTGCCCACATCTAACTCAAAGACAACTGCAGAGGTTGAAGTAACTAAAATAAAGGTTTGTAAAAAACCCTGATGGTAATAAAGGCTTTAAAGTATCCCTAATAGGCTCAAAATTGCGTCATATGTCGGAGAGGGTTAATATTAGCCTAGGCCTATTCGTAGTAGACTTGGTATGGTTTGATGCTCGGAAATTTAAATTTTACTTTAAATTGATTTATTAAAGTATTAAACCTTCACTAAAGTGAGACTTTTCAGTCACGGTTTGACTGTACCCCCGAAACTGTTTTCTGTAAGCCCATTTTCTTACGACGCACTATTTTTAATTTTTTTTTTTTTTTTTCCCCGCTCTTCCGCAGTAATTTTTAGTGATTTTTATGAAGGGTTAAGGAAAAGTATATAGGCCTATGGCTGCCTTTGGGTTGTGTGATTATGTGTAGATGGTTGAGTTAATTTGGTAAGTATTTAAGTCGGCCTTCCGCTTGCTGTACTAGTAGCCTAAGTTAAATTCATAGGTGTTCGTATTACCCATTAGCCTAATTTCCGGGAGTTAAAACCAAGGCTTGTGCGAAAATTTCTTAAATTTTAGGCCGTTACTTTGACATTGCCTATCTCATAGCTGGTGCGGCTGCTTTATATTGTAGACTTTATTCCACACAATACGAATTGGCATTAGACTCGTACAGTACTTACATTCACAACGGAAATGCTAAATTTTATGTAGCCTATTATTTGGTCCGATGATGCTCTGGACTTTGCTCAATTGTGCCGCTGCTCTTTTAGTATACGGGCGTATTGCCATCTTTATTTAAATTACTCTTGTGGTCGGAATCGCATTCCCGTCTAGGCTAGGCTATTTTAACGGCCGTGGAATACAATTATAGGCAGTGGCAAAATTCGCCCAGTTTCTTTGATCCCAAACTAGCATCTGAAAAATATTGATACTGTACAGAATTTGGCTCCTGGACCTTTTACTAAACCCTTGCTATGATCTTAAAACTACTGGTACAGTATTAAATATCGCCTGATTTGAAGTTCAAATGTGGCTGAAAATCGGTTATTCCCCAACTTTAGTGAGGGAAACTAGAGTCTGTCTAAAAAATATTGTTAATGAAATGACTGGTATTGAGGGGTACCAGTACTTAACCCAAGGTCTGCAATGGTCCTTCCGGTAGCATGGTATTTGAACCTGTGTAAAACCAACCCTTCAAATACTGTGCCAGTGCTTGGAAATTTATCAAAATTGAGTGATTCATGGAAAGTAGTGGAATCTCTCCGTACCACATCCTCCATTCCTCCCCCTCAGTTATACCCCAACCTCTATTTATTTTTTTTGTGCCAGGTTCTAGCAGTTCTTGTTAAATTGTGAAATGCTCTGGTACAGTAGGGGTAAGGAAGGGTATATGGAAGTCTGAGGGTTAATTTAGATAGTCTTTACCCTTCTAATTCCCACAGATCCTTTGAGCTGCATATACAGTAATGGTCAAATGATTTCCATAATAAATTTATTTAATCTTCAAAGGGATAAAAATTTACCACAATCAAACTTCTAGCCGAATTAGACTTCTCTTTCATCAATAAAAGTACTGTACTGGTAACTTTCGAATTGGCTCGAGGGGGTAGGTAAAGACCTGTAGGCTAAACCCAGATTTAAGGGGAATTTTTTTTTGTTTTTTGGATCGCCTTCTCCCATATGTTAACACACCAAGAGCGGGTGGTAGGGTATTTTACACTGTGCCGCCCAGCGTTTTTTTTTTTACCCTAAATAGGGTTGTTTCCGTGCTCATTTTCATGCATAAACAAGACAGAGCGTAAAACTAGTAGCTATCCCTGAAAGGGCGTAAACAGAGCTTTCCAATGACACCCGAACCATCCTTGTACGACCATTGGTTCTCTTGCAACGATCATCGTGCAACAAGAGTGCAAAAAACCTAAAGTAAGAATTTCCGTACATAATTCCCTGTGTAGCGAGTGAGAGATGGGGAAGGAAGGTGGATTACAGTTCAGTACGTCCACGGTGGTCGTGGGGAGCGGTCATAAGGTTACTACGCTCGTCCCACCGCTCGGCTCTCTCTCGGCAACATTACGTGCTGAAAATGGCACTCGACAGCTGTCGTGCACCGCCACATAGTCCAAATTTATTTAACTCGACAGATGTCGTGCGCCGTTGGTTAAGGGTTAAAGCCCATTACTTGTTGAGATTTTAAGAAATTCGCCCCATTAGTTTGGCGAAGATTTTTCGCCATGGTGTTCAATTTTGAGACCTAATGCCATTTGAGTAATTTTTTTGCTGGCAAGCAATGGCTAGCATGTAATTCAGGAAGTTTTTTACCAAAATTGTTTATTTATCTAGAAAGGCGCTATTAATTAAGCTTGGAGGTCTAGGGAGCAAACTAAAATCCTCTCCTTTAGTATACCGGTAACTCTCCTCAATCGTTAAACACAATCGGGTAAAATTTCTTATGTTTGAATACAGTACTGTACTGGAAGACAACCCGAAAAACTATTTTCTTGCCTCAAAATTACCAGTAAGTCTCCCCTCTTGGGGAACTTGCCCCGCTCCGAACTTGCCCAGTTCATATTCCATGAACCTAGCCCAACTAACAAAGCCTAACCTAACCAGGGTGTCAACGGAAAGGTTAGATTAATTTTAGTATTTAATTGTATATAAATATTAAAATTTAAAGCTTAAAAAAACAATTAGTTACATTTTATGTATCTATCTATTATCTATTATCTATTATAGAGTTCGCCACCAGCAAGTGGGGGAAATAAAAGTTTATGACTGGTCTTTTTAAGTATTTCCATAATCCATCTGAGAGGTTAGTCTAGACTGAATACCAGAACGCAAGAAACTTGATGGATGTGCCAACGGAAGTCTTGAAGAGCCATGGTTAATACTGTGCCTAATCAGCCATGTCTCCCGGGAGGAAGAGCTGTTCCCTCGGATAGTCTGGTTTATCAAGCACTGGTAACGCTTCCTCGGGACTCAGCATTCGCCGATGCTGCTGACAGCCAGAGCCATAGGTAATTTATAAGCATTTAACTGAATTTTCTTAACCCCTTCAGCACAATGACTTATTCTAGTTACCATTAGACTATTTTTAGCTTATCTACCTTTACAACTCAAAGGGGTAAATTTCTTTCTCCATAATTCGTGTAACACAGGTCCTTCTTAAACTGCATATTGCATAGGTCTATTTTAGCCATAGTCTAATTTAAAAAGGCATCCTTGTGCTGAAAGGGTTAAAAAATTGGTAAAACTATCTAATTTGCATAACTTTGATATTCACCGCAAAGTAACTTCGATATGGGGAATTCATTGTATTGTAATCTAATTTTGACTAGTATTATTTTAGTTGTTTTAAGTTAAAAGAATCCTTTTGATTTGCCCCTTTACTCTTAATAGTTTACTTTCGTAGTGCTTATAATGAATTAAATAATTTGGAAAATTAAAGTTGCCCTTAGAAATGGGGATTGTAATATCTGTACGCAACGCTCTTCTCTAAAATTTAATTTTGCTTTATTCCTTTTCATAATCTTCAAACCAAATTTACCTACTTGGACGCCATGCCAGATTCCTCCTGCCCGTAATGCTGGATGGTGTAGGAGACGGTTGACGGTGTTTTATTGGCCAGTTGTATGTTATGTTGCAAATGTACTTTTAACTAAATCGGCAATATAACTTAAAATACTCTTATATTGATTCGGTTTGAGCAAAAAGGTGGGTAATATAGGTGGATAGGGGAAAAAATTGGGGTCCTAGAACCAAACTAATTAATCCCATAAGGATGTCTTTTTGGCCAACGTTATTTCGCTCTGCGCACGGTATTTTCGGAACTGAACCTGTTCGCTAACAGAGGGTCTACTGTACTGCAATAATACAGTACCGGTACTTTCCTTTGAATTTTAGTGTAAAACTTTCAAAATAAACTAACCAAAACGAGGACAAGACTATATAAAGGCAAGAGACTCTTATCAAAATCGCTATGTGGCAATAACTCTTTAGCAATAGAAATTTAAAGAAAAAAAATGGTAATTATCACAGACTAGGATAAACTTTATTAAGGAATCCAAGCCTATACTTAAAATATCTCTAAATTGTTGTAAATCTTCTGTTCTATCAGGTGTGATGTGGACTGCCGAGGGAGACTTGTCGACGGACTTGGGCCTGGTGGTTATGGACGGAAGTGACATGGTGTTGGCCCTGATGGATGTTGGGCATGGTATGGACGAAGGATGTGTTGGACAGATGGATGTGTTGGCCCTGATGGATGTTGGGCATGGTATGGACGAAGGATGTGTTGGACAGATGGATGTTGGGCATGGTATGGACGAAGGATGTGTTGGACAGATGGATGGAAGACTTGTTGGGCATGGTATGGACAGACGGAGATAAGGGGCCCTGTGGTGGCCATGAAGACTTCTAGAAGACCAATAATAGGTTAGTATTGCGTGGCTATATATTTTAACCCATTCAGTACTGGTGACTTTCTTTTAACCCCTTCAGACTCCTATGACGCAGAGGTTGCCAGATTAGCAATAAGAAATAGAGTTCTCTTATAATTACCTCTCCAAAATTAGTTTTCTGGCCACAGCTAAGTCCAAGACAACTGCAGAGGTTGAAGTAACTAAACTAAAGGTTTCTAAATACCCCTGATGGTAACAAAGGCTTTAAAGTATCCCTAATCGGCTCAAAATTGCGTCTTATGTCGGAGAGGGTTAATTTGATTCAGCTTACGAAGGACTTCTACCCATTAACTCCTTGCGACATATATGACGCGATCGCGTCATATGGAACTTATAACCAAAAACTCATATGACGCGATCGTGTCATATGGACTTATCTCAATACCTCTCCAATAAGTTTATGACGCGATTTTGCGTCATATGAGCTCAGTAAGTCCGATAAGTTACCATACGATATAACCGTTGGTGGCAACCTCAGCCTCCTGCAATAATTCCGAGGAGGCTCCCGCCTCCTCGGACTTACTGGAACATAATATGGCTGAAGGAGTTAAAGGGAAAGATCTCTTGGCTACCATATATCCTTCCTAAGCTTATCAAAATGTTCTACATATAGCTAATGCTGCAATAATCGAGAACCGGTACTTTGCTTTGACATTAAAACTTTTGTATCCTTCCAACTGCCTTGAATTAACAAGACTAGTAATTCTCACTGACTAGGATCAACTTTATCTAAATAAGTATCTATACTTGGGCATATTCCCCATATATTTTATTTATATTTTTTCAAATATCCCTCTAAATTGTAAATCTTTTGCTCTATCAGGTATGATGTGGACTGCCGAGGGAGACTTTTTTGACTGATATTGGACGAAGAACTTGTTGGAGATGGACAGATGTGGGCCTTGTTTTGATGGATAGATGGAAGACTTGTTGGGCATGGTGTAGACTGATTTGAATCCACCTTCCCCTCGCCTTGCATCCAAGGCAGCGGAAATAAGAATAAAGGGCCCAAGGAATCCGGTGACCGACGCTGAGGAAGAATTCTAGAAGACTAATCTTCAGTTAGTATTTGTTATTTTGGTATTTTAACCCATTCTGCACTGGTGATATCCTTTTCATTATGTGCTGGCAACTATTACACTATTTTATTCAGCTTATGAAAGACTTCTAACCATTTAAAAAGCAAGAATAATCTCTTTTAACCCCCCCCCCCTAGCTACCAAAACTCTCCCAACCTTCAATTTGTTTTTGTAAATATCTATATCGATCTATATACTCAGGCTCAATCTCCACTTTTCTTTTCTTTTTGTGTAAATATAGCTAGAATAAAATTTAGAACTTCGCTGGTACAGAATGGGTCCAGTATAAACTATAATTTTAGCTATACATATACAATAAGCCTAAAAACTACGAATTTACCTTTAGTTTGACACAGTTTGAGTTCTATAAGTTAGTGGTAAAGAATATTGGCCTAATTATAACCAACACTATAGTTTTTCTAAACGATTTAGCGTATAAGTAACACTCCGTTCTTAACATTAATCATAAATTACAAACTCAAATAAAAGCCTATGGTCCTCCCGCGATTTGAACTCGGGACACCACACTCAGAACATTGGCATCTAAACCATTACACCAGCAACAGTTTAACCCTCGTGACCCGGGCTGCCTTTCCAAAGGACTGAGGTCGTATCCGGGCGATCTGGCCGAAAAACTTCTAGGCCTAGGCTACCGTATTTTAGTTTATTTTAACTAATAGAAATTTCCCACACATCTATAAACGTAGTGCGGTTTTCAATCTGTAGACTGGCATTGAGTAGAGCTCTGTAAGTCAACTGGTTCAGTTGTGATGACTATTTCAGTGGAGCAAATTTTGCTGCGATGTTGACATTATATGAGCTTTTCAGACACTAATTTAGTCTTACGTCACAACAATAACATTGATCCGACGTCTCTTTGTTTGCGGAGGTGCGGTGACGGAACGATCGGCTTTGTTTACATGCGTCGGACGCACAGCGTTCAGACCCAGCTGAATAGGCTTGAAAGCTTACTATTTGTTGAAAGGACACCCGGGCTCCGGCTCTTTCGCGGTGTCATTTTAAAAGGACACCCGGGCTGGAAGGGTTAAAAGGCTAGGCTAGGCTAGAAAATGGCAAGAGATCTGTATAACTAATATATTTACTGCACAATAGTCTAAATATAGCTAGAAAAAATATTAGACTTTGCCGGTACAGAAGGGGTTAATTAAATTCTATGCTGGCAACTATTAGACTATTTTATTCAGCTTGCAAATGACTTCTACCCATTAAAAAGACTTGCTTTATATTACCAGTGCAGTAATTAGATAATGGAGAGACCTAATACATTGCTTTATATTACCAGTACGGTGGTGATGGGCTGGTCTATCAGAATGAGAGTTTCAAGAGCGTTCTCTGCCATACCCATAGCTTACTCTGACTGTTCCTTTTACTTCTATATTTTCTAGATCTCAAGTGACGGCGTCTTTTCCGTGGATTGACCTCCCTACTGCCAACCCTGGCAGATTGGGAGCCAAAGCGTCACATTTTTCCTTTGCCCCTCAACTTTCCCTTTATAATTGCTGAGGGGCACAGGGCCTTGGGTGGGGCTTTTGTTAGGGCGTTTCTGCACCCTCCTCAGCTCCCCGCCTTTGAGTGGCTTCGGTCACCTGGGCATTATTAGTGGTAAGCTGGGAGGGTTCTGTGGGGGCACTCGGTTATGGCCTTGGCCTTGCTCAGAACCTTGGGGCTGCTCGACCAGACAGCCTGAGGAACCGCAACAACAACAACCAGTACAGTAATTAGATAATGGAGAGACCTAATACATTGCGATTATTCCATGAAGTATAGAAAAAACAGTTTTTCAAAGAATGTAGTGTATAAAAGGCTAGGATAGAAAATGGCATGACTAATGTATAAGTAACCTATTTTTTATTCTTCTACAGAGCTAGACTTCGCTTAAATATCGAGAAAGATCTTCATATCGACAGATCTTCTATAAATCCTTCAAGTAACAAGAAATCTCCAATTCGACAAGGAATCAACTTCTCAACATCTTCACCTCACCACTACACACCACGTCTGTAAATAAGGTTGGAAAATTAGATAGGATATGTCCATGTTATGCTGGATTTTTTGTTTTTATATAAATGATAGTCTTTTGCGATAAACTTCTTTCGTTCGAACTGTTGGAGTCTGTTTTGCTGGTTAAAAATTACCCTCTCTCCTCCCTTTTAAAACTGAAAATGATCTGTAGTGTATATAGTATCCCTTCCCACCACCATAATGATCTGTACTGTATATAGTATCCCTTCCCACCACCATAATGATCTGTACTGTATATAGTATCCCTTCCCACCACCATAATGATCTGTACTGTATATAGTATCCCTTCCCACCACCATAATGATCTGTACTGTATATAGTATCCCTTCCCACCACCATAATGATCTGTACTGTATATAGTATCCCTTCCCACCACCATAATGATCTGTACTGTATATAGTATCCCTTCCCACCACCATAATGATCTGTACTGTATATAGTAGTCCTTCCCACCACCATAATGATCTGTACTGTATATAGTATCCCTTCCCACCACCATAATGATCTGTACTGTATATAGTATCCCTTCCCACCACCATAATGATCTGTACTGTATATAGTATCCCTTCCCACCACCATAATGATCTGTACTGTTATAGTATCCCTTCCCACCACCATAATGATCTGTACTGTATATAGTGTCCCTTCCCACCACCATAATGATCTGTACTGTATATAGTGTCCCTTCCCACCACCATAATGATCTGTACTGTATATAGTATCCCTTCCCACCACCATAATGATCTGTACTGTATATAGTATCCCTTCCCACCACCATAATGATCTGTACTGTATATAGTATCCCTTCCCACCACCATAATGATCTGTACTGTATATAGTATCCCTTCCCACCACCATAATGATCTGTACTGTATATAGTATCCCTTCCCACCACCATAAAGAAAATAATCCTAATGGAATAAAGTAATTTTGAAATTTGCTAAAATTTAATATGTTGGTTTTAAATATAAATACATGCTTTGCTATTACATTAGCAAATTGTTTTAAAGTAATAAGTTCTGCCGAAATGGAGGCATACACCATTTAAATAATTTAATATTGCATTGAAGTTTGATAAAATATACATAATTTTAATACTTTGCTATTGCATTAGCAAGTTGAAGTTCAAAGTTAATTTATTTATAAAGTGTAAATTAATCTAGTTTTAAATTTAAAATAAAATGTCCGTGTCAAAGAATTTAAGCGTACCTGCGATGAAACTCCATACAGCAAAGAACGTATTTTTGTAACTCCTCAGTATGACCGCACCTTTACCGTTTACCTAGAATGACTTGATCAGGTACTTTGGCCCGATCTCAAAAATTACTTGATAACTGAGGTAGCCCTTGATGGGGCCGCCATTTAAGACTAGAAACTGTAACCACAATCTGTGTGGACAAAACAGTCTTTAAACTTTTTTGTAATCAATAATCAGTTTAAGAAGGACCTGTTACTCAAAAGTTTAAATAGTTTTCGCCCTTCAAATGCTTAAACTGATGGTAGACAGTTTTGTGTGGATATACTGAAGCGGTTTAAAAAGTAAAATTTAATCCCTTTTGCTTAATTAAATCTCCCAAAATCTTAAGTTTGCTTAGTTTGCTCTGTAGACCTCAATAAAGCTTGAAACAAAGTACCCCTTTTACATTTTTCGATAGAAAAATGTCCCGTTATATTATAATCTGTGCCCAAGTTGTGCGGCGGAGATGAGTATTGACGTTGAAAGTGACTGTCTGTCCCATGGTGCCCTGAATCCTCCCCCTCCCTCCCCATTTTCATTACAATCTCCAAATCCAGCCTAATGTGATATATCCTCTATAAACATGAATGTAGCCAAATGATATGCTTACAGGGTAAACTTTAAAAAATGATACTAATGGACAATTAGGATACTTTATTAACGGTGTGTGATAGTGATGGAATAGGTACGGTTACGAAGGATTGTAATATTTTGGCATGATTTGATAGCGTAATGCTTAGCAATGAGCTTTAATGTTAATTTTCTTGATAGCGTAATGCATAATTGCGCGGAATATTTGTGAGTATCCAAGGTTCGAATCCTTGGAGTGACTCATGTATTTGCTGATTTCATTGAGTTTAGAAGTAAAGTTGGTTGATGACAAAATATGAATTTATAATTTTGCTTTTACCTCAAAGACACTATTTAAAAATAAATTTTTGCATTTTTCGGTAGAAAAATGGCTCGGCCATTGGCGGGTTTCTCCTAAATTGTATGAATAATCTGAACTTAAAAATTAAAGTAAAATTTTGTGAGAGTATCCTAGGTTAGTCTTTGGAGTGCCACTTGTATTTGTTGATTTCATTGAAAAGTAAAGTTGGTGGTGTAAAGGCTTATGTTCTGGGTTTGATGTCCCGGGTTCGAATCCTGGGAGGACCATATGCTTTCATCAGTTTATTAATGTAAATTTGAGTTTGTAATTGATAAGAATGGGGTGTTCCTTATTAGATTTATAACTGTTATTTAAATGGGGTGGTACTTATTAGATTTATTACTTTTATTTTAATTGTTTTTTTTTAGTATATTCTTGGAGGGTTGGGGGTGGGATTATGCTAGGAAGGGCAACTTTAAATTTAATGTTTTTAGCTGTAGAACTTTTATTTTATTTGTTTTTTTTAGTATATTCCGGGTCTACAACTGCAGCCTGAAAACTAGTAAGGTCATGAACCCGTCTCCTGCTATTAAGCAACAAGGTTGTCAACAAGTAGTGATTCCGAACGTCAGGTCCTGCCCTTGTGGTGCCCGGGATATATGGATGAACGGAGAGAGCGAGAGTTTGTTTATGTAGGCTTAGCTTAGGGGTATTGATTGTTCCACTGGTATCATTTATATTCCTTCGGAAGCAATGTTTGGAGAGTCTTTCACCCTTGGGATTAAGATGTGCATAAAGTTTATTCGATCGTTAAATAATTTCTGCGGTTTAGGAAGGTCTTTGAGTCTTGGGCAACTCAAATCTGCCCAATATATCACAGGCTTGTGCATAATTTTTAAAGTCTTTATAGCGTAATGCATAAATGCGCAGAATTTCTGTGTATCCTTGGTTAGAGTCCATGGAGTGCCACATGTACAGTATTTGTTTTCATTCAATTGAGTTTAGTAGTATCCTTGGTTCGAGTCCTTGGAGTGCCACACTTATTTGTTTTCATTGAGTTTAGAAGTAAAGTTGGTTGGTGAAAAAATATGAATCTATACAGTAGATCCATCCTAAGCTGAATAAAAGCATCGAATAAACGAAACTCTTCCTAATCCTGAAGGTGTTTATAAACTTTAAAGAATTTCCATCCTGGTGTTTTGGAAATATTTTAAGTTTGTAAGGGTTCTGTAAACATTGCTAACTGAGTAAATTTATACAAACCGAGCTTGGCAAGGTAAAAGTGAATGGGAGAGCTTTGGTTACTGATTAGAGTTGCTTTCATTAACTCCCTAAGTTAAGGAAAGGAATTTATCTGCAGTATCCAAGCTTTAACCTAATTTATTTTACCTACACTGATTTTAATGCACTATTGTAAGTTTTTTAAATTTTTTGCTCCATTGGTAAATAAAGAAAAATATGAAATGTGAATAGTATCTATACCATGTAAGCCCTTTATACATTTTGATATGCTGTATTGTTCAATGGATAGGTTAGGCTGAAAATCGAAGTACCTAGTTGTAGTAGTGACTAGTTATAAATAGTATAATATGCTAGGAATAAGTTTGGTAAAAGATTGCTAATGTTTGGTTCTATATACTGTAGTCGGTTAAACTGTAATCTTTAATGTTGTTTTAATTAGTTAGTCTGGCAGCTTAGTTAGAAATTTGAATGTAAAACTTGCAAAATACAAATGACTAAAGTCTAAGTACTTGTCAAAATAGCAATTAGCAATAAAGTTTGAAATGAAATAGTATAAAGCAAGAGCAAATAATTGTGGCGTAAGTGAAACCCCATTCTAGTTTGTGAGACTAATGGCAAATAACTGAAATAAGTTTGCAGTAAATTTGTTGATTTGATACGGTACTCAAAGAATATACAGTACTGTACTATATATTATAGTTGCAAATGCAGTATCCCTAAGTGAAGTGTTTGTATAGAACTTTTAAATTATATATTAAATGTATAAGTTAAAGATTTACCTAATAGTGTAATGAGTAAATTACCTGAAATAATTTAAAAATACTACGGGAATGGAAGCAAACCTTAATTGTCCATTTATAACTTTAGATCCTTCCTAAGCTGAGTAAAGTGGATTAATGGTCTGTATACATTTTGAAAAGTAGTTTAATAGGCTGGAAGGCTAAGAATTCTTTAACAAATGTTAGCCTGAAGAAAGTAACTTGGTCATTTATATTAAGTCTAGTGAAGTCTAAGAATAGTGTAATCTATATAATTGGGGCTGAAAATGTTACTTTGATGCTCTGAGGAATTTGCCTATAAAATAAGATACCCTGGCTGACTTCCCAAATGCTAGAAATATTAGCTTTATTACTACTACAGTACCAGTTATCTGAAAGTAAATTTGTGGGCAGATTATTGTAGATTTCCATAAACTCTAATTGGGAATATATAGCTGTATTTAGGGCTGAGGATTGAAAAATTAAAAATGTTACGGTATATATCCTTAAAATACTTTTAATCGGAAAGTTACATTTGTTATTTTTGCTTATGGCTCAAACTTGGTTATAGCTTATGAGAAGAGTAGTTATTAATACAGTACTGTACCTATATATGGTAATAAGGATTATCTTTTCTGGTACAGTACTAGGGAAGACTGATGGAGATAGTGATGCCTTGGTCTATAGTACAGTATGAAAGTTAGATTTTAGTTATAGGTATAATAAATAGGCTTTTAGTTCAGTTCAAAAATAAACACTGCAATTTCTCTGAACCAGGACCTTTCTAGAATTAATGAATGGGGACAAGAGAATCTAGTTTCCTTTAATATTATTTTTATTAATCTCACCACCACACCCCCAATGAAATTAATTAAAGTATATATGATCCACCGGGATTCGAACCCGGGTTATCACACACATATTTTTGCCACCTTAACCATTACACCACCAGGACGGTTAATGCACAGAAAACCAAGTACATTCAATTTTCTAACCGACAGAATCTCACTGACTCCCATATATTTTTTAATGATGTAAATGTTCCCACTTCCCCTAGTATTGACATTCTCGGTGTAACATTAACTACTAACTTGAGCTGGACACATTATGTTAGAAGCATTGCTAAGAATGCCTCTAAAAAACTGGGACTCCTGTACAGAGTTCGAGAATTCTTCACTGACGAGCAGTTGGCCGTAATATATAAAAGTCATGTGCGCTCTCAGATGGATTACTGTTCACCTCTGGGGTGGAAGTGGAGTGGTTGCATTGAGGCAGTTGGACAAAATTCAAAATAAAGCTATTAGATTAATCAATAACCCTGCAATCACACAGGACCTTCCTACATTAGCCATACGAAGAAACGTTGCATCCCTTGCATTATTCTACAGATATTTTCACAGCAATTGTTCCGAGGAACTTGCTTCAATTGTGCCGCCTCTCCACATCTTTCCCCGTAGAACTAGGGCAGCTGAGAGCGCCCATGAATTTACACTTTCTCCTCCACAATGCAGAACTTCTGCTTATCCGAATTCATTTATCCCCAGAGCTGCTACTCTTTGGAATTCACTTCCCTCGAATTGCTTTCCACAAACTTACAATCAACAAATGTTTAAATCCAGTTGTTACAAACATTTTATGAATGGAGGATGCCTTTAGGCACATGGACCTTTTTGTTTTATCTGTGTTTTTCCTTCCTCCGTTCATTGTCTCTTTTAAAAAAAAAAAAAAAAAAAAAAAAATTATAGAATTCCTACTACATTAGGTATAATTAATAGGCTTTTAGTTAGTTCATAGTTTTATTGAATGATTAGTAGGATTGGTATAGGTTTAGTTCATACATAGTTTTATAAAATTATTACTAAATTTGTAAAGGGCTTATTTGTTATATTTATGATTAATGTATTTATTTGTCTGTTTAACATGGAGCTAAAAATGTTACTAACCCATGGTGTATTAATCCTTTTGGAATGCAATACATTTTTCCATATTCTGTCTTTTTGACAAATTTGAGCAGTTTAAGAGGGACCTTGGAGAGTGTAAAGGGCAATGACTAGATAAACCTGACTCACAGGCCCTACCTAAGCTGAATAAATAATCTATTCGCCAGAATAAAGGAAGTAATTGTATACTGAAAGTTTAAGGTAAAAGTTCTGTTTGTATAGATTATTAAAGTTTACTTTTTGAGATGCAGTTGTAGACGATTCATAATTATTCTGATTGAGTTTTAATATTGACAACTTGAGACTTCAATACAAAGAAATTCATAACAAAATATTGCTTGCAAAATAGACTGAAATTAAAGTAATTAAATCTATACTCTGGTATATACCCCATAGTTTGAGTTTGCCGACTTGAGACTGAGCCTGCACAGGGAGCTTAACTTTTAAATAAATATCATTTTTGGAATATTTGAGCATTTGTCCAAAGACTGAAAATTTAAAGTAATGAAATTGGGTATTTATGTATATACTCAGGCACATACCCCATAGCTGGGGTTGGCAGACTTGAGACAGAGCCCAAATGGAAATTAAAATTTAATTAAATCTTTGTGTTTGTCAAAATACTTTGCAATTAAAGTAATTAATTTGGGAATTTGTATATACTCCGGCACATACCCCATACGTGGGGTTGGCCAACTTGAGACCGCAGGAAAAATTCTATCTATATACTCCGGCCCAATCCCAATTTTCCTAAAAAAATAAAAATAAAAAAAGTACTAGAAATTTTGCAATATTTAAAAGTTTTGTCATTTTTCTATTATGTCTACTCAAAGTTGTCTTTATTAATACTGGATATAGAAGTTATGCATATTTTTCTACAACTGCATAATACAGTAATGAAATCTTTAATGGAATGATTTTTTAGAATGTGCATTATTTGGTATGTTTGAAGACTAATTAAGTATTTATTTATGAAGGCAATGTAATTTCCTCTGAAAATAGAAGTCCTGGTATATTTAAGAGGAAAATTATATATGTTTTCAAAATGATTGTTTTCACCACCATACACTCCTTGCTCAAGAGCTGGGGTAGGGTGGGTGTCCTGATGATTGGAGACTTAAACAAATCGATACTTAAAATAATCTTTAATATATATACAAAAATGAAAATATATGAAGTAGAAATTATTTTACTCTATATACTTTAGTAGATGTTGTCAAGGACTGTCTACTTGACATCACTAAAAGTTTGCACATTCTAAAATTTATTCCATTGAGATACTCTTTAGCCATAAATAAGTACATGCTATGGAATCTATTTAACCTATTTGAGAAAAAGTAATTTAGGGTACAGCATAAGATTTGTATGCAGTGTTGTAACTAGTTATATTAATAGAAAATGCCCACTGAAATGTAGCTTTGAGATTAAATATTTATGGAAATGTACTTGTGCATTTTGATATATATTAATGTCCCTTGATTTTTGTGATGGTATTTATATTGATATTGCAAAGAAAATAGACTGCTTACACATCTGTTTCTGTATTTTAATATATGATAGGCCAACTTTCTTTAAAGTTTAAACTCTAAAAGGCTAGAAGAAATGGGCTGAAACTTTCCTATCTTATTCCCTGGCTGACTCTTCCAAATTATGAAAATCCCATGCTTGATTACTGTTTATTGATGTTAATGGTAAAGAATATTGGGCAATTATAAAAGACTATTCTATTATAATTAAGCCAGATATCTTTGCCACTAAGATTAATAATGGGTAATCACTTTGTGAGATTTCTATGACTTTGGAAGAGTTGACCAGGAAATAGGTGTGGTAATGCAGTTTATTTACTTTAGCCTTTTTAGTTAACTCATTGAGGAATATGAATCACTAAGTTAATTTTGGTTACCTGACTATTATATGCAGCTTAGGAAGACTTTAGCAATGAGAGGGGTAATAGTAATATATTAACCCTTGATTGGTCTGGTCACTTCCTAAGCTGAATTTAATTGAATGGTAGCCAATATTCCCAAAGTGCATCATATTTGATTTTTTTTAGAATTTTGGCCTTTATATATTTACTACTATAATTACTGAAAGTGATAATCAGCTCCTTTATAAATATGACTAAGTTAATTCTGGATATTTGATTATTTTATGTGTCTTTGGAATTATTTTGGCATTTATGCTGTTTATTATTCCTAAAGTGCATAGAATTTCTCTTAGCCAGCATGACTTATTGTTTTATGAGAGGGTTAAAGGTTCAGGATTCCATTGGTGTACTTATTTTTGCTAAAGAGTACTGTATAATGTAAGCAATGGTTTGGCTGCATTTATGTAAGATTAACTTTATATCTTTGGTTTGCATATTTAAATGTTGGTTTGTCTATCACTGAATGAAAAAATCTGCCAAAGTACCTTAAAGATTTAAAAATTGCTGGTCAATGTAAAGTATTTAAGTTTGTAAAAATAAATTATTTTACTATGCATATGCCATTTATGAAAATACATAGTTTCTTTGCATGTTAAGTGAAATTATCACTTAACATTCAAAGAAAGTAATATATGATTTTCATAAATAATTTGTTACTGTATACAGATATTCTAAGATTTGGTTACTGACTAAATCATTAAAAGTTTCTTTGGCTGTTATGTGATAGTTGACCATATTTATATACTGCACACTCAAGATATAAAGTTTAGCAAGCTAGAATGAAGAGTGACAACCAAAGATCATTATGAACTCTGGATATGTTCAACCATCCTTACTAAAAGAGCTAAACCAAAGTCTATATATGTTAGCAAAGTTCTTTTAAGTAGTTTGATTGAATGTTCTAGAAGTATAATGATAAAGTTCAGAGCCTTCATTATTTGTCTGGTCTTAAAGTCTTAAGCTGGCAAGTAATGTTTCCCTGAGTCATTGGTTGTGTACTGTTTATTCTGGGTTGCATGTGTTCTTAGTGCATTTCAAACATAACTTCCATAGCCCATGCTTGTCATGAGCTCTATTAACCCTTTGGGTACTGTCACTATCTGGCTAGCCTCTGATTTTAATCAGCTTAGACTTCTTTCCTAAGCGGACTTTAAATATTTTGAGGTTAGCCAGAATAACTAGTGACTACTGAAAGGGTTAATTGAGGCAATGACATGACTGGCTATGTGAGGTTAGGTTTGAAATGCACAGAGTTGCTGGGCCAATCCTGGATGGTCAAGTAGAACCTATCTCCACAAATTGCCAGCAAGAATCTTGAGATAGAAAAGTGTTTGCGGTGTGAAATGTTTGGGTTTCACCCCATAGACTTTTCACTGCTTTCCCCCAGAAGTTTGCTACGTCCAGCCTCTGAGGCTGGACTTCTGGGGGTGACTGAAATTTTTCAAAATTCTATTGGAACTTAGCAACATTTCAGTGGTGTATACTTTTGAACATTTCAAGTCTACACTACTGAAATTTTGCAAAGTTCCACTGGACTTTGAAAAATGTCAGTCATTGCCACTACAAAATGTTGCCAGTTCGACTTCTGAACTTATCAGAACTGTGGACATTCATAATTTTCCAAACCAATGAAATTTTTTCCCAGAGTCTACTTAGAAAAAATTTGGTGGTTTGGACTTTAGAAAATTTTGCATGTCCACAGTTCTGATATGTTCGGAGCTCTGACTGGCAAAATTTTGCAAAGTGACAGCTAACTGAATTCTAAATTCCATTCATTGTTTTGACTTTGCTGATTTTTTTTTTTTTTACTTTAACAAAATACTCTTACTTTACTGAATGGGATTTATATATTCAGAGTCCAGCCTTTGGTATGAACCTAAGGTGAACTTTATCCTATTACATGTCCTGATGTGGCGGCGTCTACGCCGTGGGACCACCTCCCGGAGCTGCCAACCGCGGATGGCTGCCGACCCTCCACGGCCGGAGACAAGATCAATCGACCAGTGGAGGACAACCGGATGCCGGCCGCGGGGAGCAGTTTCGGGAGCCAAACCGTCACAACTATCCCCTGCCCCCCCCCCCCCTGGGGGCACGGGTCCTTGGAGTGGCTTCGGTCGCGCTGGGAATTTCCACACCACACACACACATCACACAGTTTTTCCTACACCGAGAAATGACTCTCCGGCTGTCATTTCTCGAAGACTTCTTCTAGCCGGAGACATTGAGAGCAACCCAGGACCCACGTACACATACATATGTCCAACTTGCTCAAAACCCATCACTTCGAGCCGCCACACTAAGGGTTCAGTTCTCTGCAATTCATGCAGGAACTGGACCCACTTCACCTGTACAACACTTGCCTCCAAGAAACACTACACAAACACCTGGACCTGTTCCTCATGCCCCTCCCTCTCCCAGTCAAAACCCGTCCACCTCTCCTCCCCAACCCACCTAGCCTTCCCATATCATCCACTCCCCCCCCTAAAACCCGTCCACCTCTCCTCCCTAACCCACCTAACCTTCCCATACCATCCACATCCTCAACTCAACACACCACACCCCATCCAAATCCATTCCAACCCCCATCTCCTGCTCCCCAATCCCCACCCCCACCTCACCCATCCCAACCTCCAGCCCCTCCCTCACCCTCACCCCCACCCCATCCTCGTGCAGCAGCACCCAACATACATCGTGCACATAACATTAACATTCTCCAATTGAACATAGATGGCATTAACACAAAGAAACACGAACTCTCACACTTCATCAAACAACACAACATACACATTGCCATCTTACAAGAAACAAAACTCCGCACATCACAAAAAACACCCACATTTCATAATTTCACCACCATCAGACAAGACCGGGCCGTCGGCGGGGGCGGTGGACTCATCACCCTGGTACACAATGAAATATCATACATAGTAACCAGTGTACAAACCAAATCCCTCCTCCCCCCAAATGATAACACAACAGAAATACAATCAATTAAAATACGCACTGGCAACAAATCCAACATAACCATCATAAACACATACATCCCTCCCCAAACATCCCCTACAGTGCCAAATGAATACAGACCACACTTACAACACATCACAAACACCCCACACATCATCCTGGGTGGTGACTTCAACGCCAAGACGTCGGCCTGGTTTGTCGACAACCCCGACACAGACAGAGGGCTGGTACTACAAAACCAAACAGATAACCTCATCATCCTTAACGACATCCATCAACATACCCATATTCCTCACCAAGCCCTCTATTAAAATGTAAAACTTGCAAACTAAACAAACCAAAATTGGGACAAGGACAATATAAAGTCAAATTAAATTATCAAAATCGCTATGTGGAAACAACGCTTACTAAAATGAAAATTATTAAATAAAAGAACACAAAGCAAACCAATCGCACATATAACAACGCACTATCGTCACGTTAAAGGAGTAGTCATTTACTAAATGTTAAATGTCAAAATATTATTTAAAATCAAATTTGCAACAACCTGTAAGCATAGCATGCCTCAAGTGACCCCTATCAATAACTACCCTACAAATAACCTACATTTATAGCACAAATAAACTAAGGAAATCGCAAAAGTAAGCAATTGATACTATCGACAAACAGATAAACAATAAATACAGACAAAAAGTAAGCAGAGGTTATACAAGAAACTTCAAGTTAAAAATGCTTGATTAAAATTATTGATGTCAAATTTTAGAATACAGTCACAATAATTGACCCTAAAAAACATTAAATTTATGGAACAATTTACTTGCCTCAAAACCTCAAAGTCATCTACTTTAGTGCAGATATACTTTAAGTATGCACTGTTCATTAACAATCTCTATATTGATTAAAATTTAACAAATTGCAAACATTCCTAATATTTGTTTGAAAATGTACGGCCCGAATCTAACATAAGTATTGAAAAGGAGGAATTTAAGGGCATCTTTAAGTTTAGTTCTATCAAAATATACAGGCCATATACATATAAATATATAACCCATCATCTCCAGACATCACCTTTTGCTCCCCAGAACTCGCCCCCACAACATCCTGGAGGGTGGTCAGAACCTTAGGCTCTGACCACCTCCCGATCATTATCACCACCAAAACCAGACTCACCCCAGCTAGCCACAAACACACATACACCAATTATAAAAGAGCTAACTGGGAAGCATTTACAAATGAGACAGAACAACACTTCACAACTCTAAACAGTACACCCATCACTAACATCAACAATGCTGTACACATACTCAATAAAACTATCCAAAATGCTGACAAGAAACACATTCCAAGAGTTAACAGAAAAAGACACAACCCCAACTTCACACCAGAAATTCAAAACCTCATCAGACAACGCGACACACTGAAACACTCCCCAGCACCCCACACACAAGACATCACACAACAAATTCAAGCACTCAACACCCAAACTAACAACAAAATACAAGAACAACAAAAACTAAATTGAAATAACTTCCTACAAACACTTGATCACAAAACAAACCCCAAAAAACTAAACAGCATCACACTTTCCAACAGCAACACAACACAATCACATGCTGCAATTACAACAACAGACTCTACACTCTCATCAATCACTTTTCACATGTCAGCCACGTAAAACCTCACAAAGACGACCGACGTGTCATCCGACGTAAGAGACAATTCCCCACAGACCCTGACTATACACCCTTCACCAATCACCAGACAAAGCATATCATCAACAATCTCAAGCACTCACCCGCCTGTGGCCTAGACAACATAAGCAACATACACCTCAGACACCTGGGACCACAAGGCATACAAACACTCACTAACATATCAAACTACAGCTATGTCGACAACCCCGACACAGACAGAGGGCTGGTACTACAAAACCAAACCGATAACCTCATCATCCTTAACGACATCCATCAACATACCCATATTCCTCACCAAGCCCTCTATAACCCATCATCTCCAGACATCACCTTTTGCTCCCCAGAACTCGCCCCCACAACATCCTGGAGGGTGGTCAGAACCTTAGGCTCTGACCACCTCCCGATCATTATCACCACCAAAACCAGACTCACCCCAGCTAGCCACAAACACACATACACCAATTATAAAAGAGCTAACTGGGAAGCATTCACAAATGAGACAGAACAACACTTCACAACTCTAAACAACTCTAAACAGTACACCCATCACTAACATCAACAATGCTGTACACATACTCAATAAAACTATCCAAAACGCTGACAAGAAACACATTCCAAGAGGTAACAGAAAAAGACACAACCCCAACTTCACACCAGAAATTCAAAACCTCATCAGACAACGCGACATACTGAAACACTCCCCAGCACCCCACACACAAGACATCACACAACAAATTCAAGCACTCAACACCCAAACTAACAACAAAATACAAGAACAACAAAAACTAAATTGGAATAACTTCCTACAAACACTTGATCACAAAACAAACCCCAAAAAACTATACAAAACACTAAACAGCATCACACTTTCCAACAGCAACACAACACAATCACATGCTGCAATCACAACAACAGACTCTACTCCTTCATGTAAACAACAAGCAAACACTCTCATCAATCACTTTTCACATGTCAGCCACCTAAAACCTCACAAAGACGACCGACGTGTCATCCGACGTAAGAGACAATTCCCCACAGACCCTGACTATACACCCTTCACCAATCACCAGACAAAGCATATCATCAACAATCTCAAGCACTCACCCGCCTGTGGCCTAGACAACATAAGCAACATACACCTCAGACACCTGGGACCACAAGGCATACAAGCACTCACTAACATATCAAACTACAGCTATTCACACAACACAATACCAGACATTTGGAAGCATGGTATCATCATCACTTTCCCCAAACCCAACAAAGACCCCACGCTACCCTCCTCGCACCGCCCCATCACACTCCTTTGCTCCCCCTCCAAAGTCATGGAACGCCTAGTATTACAACTAATTACACCTGACCTACCCCTAGCTCCAACACAACATGGCTTTAGGCCACTGCACTCCACAAACACTCTTCTCACAGACCTTACACAAAGAGCTTTCGACGGCATCAATTCAGCTAGACCACCACACAGATCACTATTAGCCACACTCGACATTAGTAAAGCCTTCGATGCCATCCCCCGCCACAACCTAACAAACAAAATCTACAACACAAACATGCACAACAACACAAAACGGTGGCTGGCCAACTTCCTAGCAGGCAGATGTGCACACGTATCTTTTGCCGGTCAGTCATCTAAAATCAGAAACTTTCCAAACGGAGTCCCACAAGGATCCGTCCTATCGCCCGCACTCTTCAATCTGTACATGCACGATATAACTACACCCAATACGCCCCAAATAAACTTAGCCTCCTATGCAGATGACATAACACTCACATGCACACACCATGACCCAAAAAGAGCAACAGATCTCCTTCAACCCTATCTCAACACACTACATGGCTGGTGCACTACAAACAGACTTAATCTAGCCCCAGCCAAATCCACCGCAACCCTGCTCACAAGTTGGACAGGAGAACACGAATACATCCCTCAACTCACCATAAACAACACACCCCTAACACATACACACACACCCAAAATCCTAGGAGTAACATATGATACTCATATGACATTCAAACAGCACACCACAAACATTAAAAAGAAACTGACACCCAGACTTAACGCCCTCAGGTCACTTGCTCACACAAAATTTGGACACAACAAAGAAACTACCACCACAGTATATAAACAATACATAAGATCAGTGATGGAATACGCAAGCCCAGCCTGGGCTTCTAACCTAGCTGAAACACATCATAAGACCTTACAGACTATTCAAAACAAAGCCCTGAAGATCATTACAGGCTGCACAGCTACTGCACCCACAGATCACCTACATCAAGAAACCAAAATCCTCAAAGTCAAAGACCATCTGGACATGAGAGGCACTCAATTCCTGGCAGCAGCCTCCACGAACCAAGACCACCCACTAAACTACATGGCAACACACCCACAGACACCAAGAAATATCAAAACAACACCCAGCACACGGTATCACACACAATTATTGTCCTCTCTCCCTCCCTGCCCACCCCGAACCAACATCCAGAAGCACATCCATACTCATATCTCTCACCGATCCATCCACTCACTCACAGACAACACACAGCTGCATGCACGACCTCCCGAAATCCATCCTTCCGAATCCTCCCTTCCTCGCGAGGACAGAGTCCACCTGGCCAGGCTGAGATGCGGACACCATCCAGCTCTCCTGAGCTATCAGAAGAGACTGGATGACTCCGTTGTCGACGCCTGCCCGGATGTAACACAGCACCCCATACCATTAAACACATCATAGAAGACTGCATTTCACACAACCACTTACGCCAACAACACAATCTACACTCAATGAGAGCTCTGTGGGAAAGCCCGATCGTGGCCATGGCCTTTCTCAGGGACTCGGGGCTGTTCGGCCAGGCAGCTTAGGGAACAACAACAACAACAACAACAACTACAGCTATTCACACAACACAATACCAGACATTTGGAAGCATGGTATCATCATCACATTCCCCAAACCCAACAAAGACCCCACGCTACCCTCCTCGCACCGCCCCATCACACTCCTTTGCTCCCCCTCCAAAGTCATGGAACGCCTAGTATTACAACTAATTACACCCGACCTACCCCTAGCTCCAACACAACATGGCTTTAGGCCACTGCACTCCACAAACACTCTTCTCACAGACCTTACACAAAGAGCTTTCGACGGCATCAACTCAGCTAGACCACCACACAGATCACTATTAGCCACACTTGACATTAGTAAAGCCTTCGATGCCATCCCCCGCCACAACCTAACAAACAAAATCTACAACACAAACATGCACAACAACACAAAAAGGTGGCTGGCCAACTTCCTAGCAGGCAGATGTGCACACGTATCTTTTGCCGGTCAGTCATCTAAAATCAGAAACTTTCCAAACGGAGTCCCACAAGGATCCGTCCTATCGCCCGCACTCTTCAATCTGTACATGCACGATATAACTACACCCAATACTCCCCAAATAAACTTAGCCTCCTATGCAGATGACATAACACTCACATGCACACACCATGACCCAAGAAGAGCAACAGATCTCCTTCAACCCTATCTCAACACACTACATGGCTGGTGCACTACAAACAGACTTAATCTAGCCCCAGCCAAATCCACCGCAACCCTGCTCACAAGCTGGACAGGTGAACACGAATACATCCCTCAACTCACCATAAACAACACACCCCTAACACATACACACACACCCAAAATCCTAGGAGTAACATATGATACTCATATGACATTCAAACAGCACACCACAAACATTAAAAAGAAACTGACACCCAGACTTAACGCCCTCAGGTCACTTGCTCACACAAAATTTGGACACAACAAAGAAACTACCACCACAGTATATAAACAATACATAAGATCAGTAATGGAATACGCAAGCCCAGCCTGGGCTTCTAACCTAGCTGAAACACATCATAAGACCTTACAGACTATTCAAAACAAAGCCCTGAAGATCATTACAGGCTGCACAGCTACTGCACCCACAGATCATCTACATCAAGAAACCAAAATCCTCAAAGTCAAAGACCATCTGGACATGAGAGGCACTCAATTCCTGGCAGCAGCCTCCACGAACCAAGACCACCCACTAAACTACATGGCAACACACCCACAGACACCAAGAAATATCAAAACAACACCCAGCACACGGTATCACACACAATTATTGTCCTCTCTCCCTCCCTGCCCACCCCGAACCAACTTCCAGAAGCACATCCATACTCATATCTCTCGCCAATCCATCCACTCACTCACAGACAACACGCAGCTGCATGCATGACCTCCCGAAATCCATCCTTCCGAATCCTCCCTCCCTCGCGAGGACAGAGTCCACCTGGCCAGGCTGAGATGCGGACACCATCCAGCTCTCCTGAGCTATCAGAAGAGACTGGATGACTCCGTTGTCGACGCCTGCCCGGGATGTAACACAGCACCCCATACCATTAAACACATCATCGAAGACTGCATTTCACACAACCACTTACGCCAACAACACAACCTACACTCAATGAGAGCTCTGTGGGAAAGCCCGATCGTGGCCATGGCCTTCCTCAGGGACTCGGGGCTGTTCGGCCAGGCAGCTTAGGGAACAACAACAACAACATGTATTATAATAAAACAAAGATATGGTATTCAAAACTTTTACTGCATTTCCAAATATTACATTACAGCAGTCTTCAAGCACCTTTCAATGGACTACTTATATTTCACTTAATGTACTTATAGTAACTCAACTAGTTCCATCACTTACAAACATTAGGCTTTGGGATTATCAACAACTAAAGTGCTGTTTTAAATAGATAACATTTGATAACTTTCAATACTTTAGTAATATCACAACAATTATAGATTTTTAAAGCATTGCGGACTATGATATACCGGTACTTTCAATTGATTACTATACAACTTATATCATAACTTTATAAAGCAGCATTGACTAGTCATTGGACATTCAAAATAACTCAAACTGAACAGTTACTAAAAGATTACTGTAATTTCTTTGGTTACTGGATATTTTTTACGTGCCTGTATGTTTTATGATAATTAACAACTACTATAAACCTTTAAAACTTGTTATTTCTGTCTAATAAAATTGACTTGGTATACTTATGTTTCTCAATAAACCTTGTAACATTTGGCTTTGCCAAATTATAATTTAAAACTTGGACTACACAAGATAGACTCAAAGGAACTAATCAAAATTGCTATGGAAATAACTAATAAAATTCCAAACTTCGTGGATACAATGGACAACTGGTTCAAGTGACTGATTCATATAAATAATCATAGACTTCACAAGAATATAAATATCTGACTGGCATCAGAGTGTACATGTACCAATAATATGGAGTCTCATTAAACTGAGTAAACATTAATAAAAGTATAACTAAATAAAGGGGAATGTGTCTGAGCATATACTGATAGATAATTATATATGAGTTCTTCAATTATTGGTAATGAGAAATACAACATAGTAAAGACCTGCCATAGCATATACTGATGGTTAATTATACAAATAAAAGAAGGCTTCAATTATTAGTACTGAGAAATAAAACATAGTAAGGACCTCCTGAGCATTATACTGATATTTACTTATACAAATAAAAGTAGAATTCCCTAGGACTTAGTTTGGGCTACAGAGCACTTTTAAAGTCCAAAAAACGCTCCCCTGGGCCCTCCAGGAAGGCCCTGTCAAAATCGAAATCCTAAACTAATGGTCCGATTTTAATTCTGTTTCCGCCATTCGATTCAGCTTGCCAAAGTGTACTTATGGTATAAATTTAAACAAAATCCGTTCATAAATAACTCGTCTATGGAGTTTTTAAACTTTGAAGTAGGCCTAAGGGGCCTAAAAATAGGTCAAAATTAAAACAAATTTAATTTGTTAAATTAAATTTTCCTGGGCTTAATTAAAAACCCAAGGTTTTTTGAGATTTTTTTTCTCGATTCTGGGCGAAAATGAAATCTAAGACCATGTCTAGAAGCAGCTCGGCGAGAAAAATCGAATGGCACCAAGTATAATTACCTAGGACTTGGGCTACAGAGCACTTTTAAAGTCCAAAAAACGCTCCCCTGGGCCCTCCAGGAAGGCCCTGTCAAAATCGAAATCCTAAACTAATGGTCCGATTTTAATTCTGTTTGCGCCATTCGATTCAGCTTGCCAAACTGTACTTATGGTATAAATTTAAACACAATCCGTTCATAAATAACTCGTCTATGGAGTTTTTAAACTTTAAAATAGGTCAAAATTAAAAACAAATTATACCGTTGAATCCGCAACGGCGAGACGAATCCAAATGTGTAATAATATTGACAAGTCAAAATTCGACCAAAATCACCGATTTGCCTGGGCAAATCAAGTTTTTTTTTTAGATTTTTTTTTCTCGATTCTGGGCGAATGGCTGGGCGAAAATGAAATCTAAGACCATGTCTAGAAGCAGCTCGGCGAGAAAAATCGAATGGCACCAAGTAGAATTCCCTAGGACTTATAGTTTGGGCTACAGAGCACTTTTAAAGTCCAAAAAACGCTCCCCTGGGCCCTCCAGGAAGGCCCTGTCAAAATCGAAATCCTAAACTAATGGTCCGATTTTAATTCTGTTTGCGCCATTCGATTCAGCTTGCCAAAGTGTACTTATGGTATAAATTTAAACAAAATCCGTTCATAAATAACTCGTCTATGGAGTTTTTAAACTTTGAAGTAGGCCTAAAGGGCCTAAAATAGGTCAAAATTAAAAACAAATTATACCGTTGAATCCGCAACGGCGAGACGAATCCAAATGTGTAATAATATTGACAAGTCAAAATTCGACCAAAATCACCGATTTGCCTGGGCAAGGTTTTTTGAGATTTTGTTTTCGATTCTGGGCGAATGGCTGGGCGAAAATGAAATCTAAGACCATGTCTAGAAGCAGCTCGGCGAGAAAAATCGAATGGCACCAAGTAGAATTCCCTAGGACTTATAGTTTGGGCTACAGAGCACTTTTAAAGTCCAAAAAACGCTCCCCTGGGCCCTCCAGGAAGGCCCTGTCAAAATCAAAATCCTAAACTAATGGTCCGATTTTAATTCTGTTTGCGCCATTCGTGTTTTTGGAGGTTGACCGAACATTTTCGATTTTCATATTTTTTGCGGTATATTCGGATTCTTCTCGACGCGAAAAATCCAATGGCGCAAACCGATTTTAATTCCGCCCATTTTTGTGGCCTTGGGAGCTGATTTAAGATTGTACAATACTGTACAAGGAATTTGACAACAATGTTTTTTGTGTTTTGTGGGGTTATATTCTAGCCAAAAATAAGGCTTCAATAATATCTCAACGAACTCTTTTAACCACCAATCGTCAAAATATAGCCACAACACAAATCTAGCACACATCGCTGGTACTCAAAGGGTTAATGGACAAAAACAATGCAAAATGATAGCCATGTTACTTCTGATACTCAAAGGGTTAACGGACAAAAACAATGTAAAATGATAGCCAAGTTACTTCTGGTACTCAAAGGGTTAACAGACAAAAACAATGTAAAATGATAGCAAAGTTTCTTCTGGTACTCAAAGGGTTAATGGACAAAAACAATGTAAAATGATAGCCAAGTTACTGTACTGTCAAGATGTGTCAATCATGAAGGGGTTAAAATCACTATGTGGAAATAACGCTTTAGTAAAATTATATAGTATAAATGATAATGTAAAACTTGCAAAATAAACAAACCAAAACGAGAATAAGACAATAGAAAGGTAAAAGAACTAATCAAAATCGCTATGTGGCAACAACGCATTATGCCGGGATCACACGAGAGCTTTTATAGTCAACATTCGATGATAAACATTTTTCTGGCAACATTTCTGAAATATTTTGCCCTGGTATCAGAAACTAGACTGATGGTAGGTGAATTTTGGTGACCGAAATATAATATAAGTTGACCTCATAAGCTGCCAGACCAGTGTTGAGGGAAAAAGCGCTCGTGTGATACCGGCATTAGCAAAATCAAATGTACATACATACATACATACATACATACATAAAATTTTAAGACTGAGTGTTCCACACATCAGTGCAGTTTCAGTCTCTTGTCCTAATGGCGGCGTTCCAGGCAACCCTGTTAAGGGCTGCTTCACTTGTCAAGTTCTTGGATTTGAGATCGGCGCGTATAGTCCGATCCCAGGTCTTCCTCGGTCCACCCATTGGTGCAGCTCCCTCCACAATCACAGACCTGCATTTTTTCACCCAATTTTGTTCATCCATTCTCTCCACATGTCCATACCATCCCAGTCTACTTGTACGCATCACCTCGCTAATACTCTTTATACCTAAACGTCTCCTCAGCTCAACATTTGTTATTCTATCCTGTAGCCTGGCCCCACACATCCATCTCACCATTCTCATCTCATTACGCTCCATTCTGTTGACATCCTCTACATTAACGGCCCATGTTTCTGAGGCATACGTCATTGCACTTCTAACACATGAGGCATGCACCTTTCCCTTCAGGGGGAGAGGCATTCTTTTCATGGTCAGGATTGGCATCAATTCTCTGAACTTCCCCCAGCCACACCTAATTCTAGCAACAGTGGCAGCCTCGGCCCCACCACCGGCAGAGATGGTATCTCCTAGGTAACAAAACTTGTTCACCAGCTCCAAAGACTCATTTCCAAAATTCACAGCCACAGGATCATCACTTAACACAAGCTCGCCTTTGCACACTACGCACTCAAATTTCTCTATTTCTGACTTATCCTTCGGCAGGGGCCCCTTTATTCTACTACAGCGCTTACTCCCATGGTGTACCCAACATCGACAGATGCTACATTGAATTGAGTTAACGCCCACTCCCTTTCCACACACTGCACATGGGTATGCACCGCTCTTTTCCACATTGCCTCGTCTCAATCTACAATGCATAACCTTGGTTTCGCTAATATTGACTCTTAAACCCTTGCTCGCCATGCCCTCTCTCCACTCTCTGAATTTGGCCTCAGCATCCTGCATACTGTCAGCTATTAGGACTAAATCGTCTGCATAAAACAGTTCCAACGGGAGTCCGCCTCTAAAAACTCTAGACAGCGCCTCCAAGACCATAATAAAGAGGAGGGGGCTTAACACTGAACCCTGATGGACTCCAACACGGACTGCGAACTCATCACTCAGTACACCCTTCACCCTCACCGAACTTCGCGAATCCTCATACATCTTCATTATCACACGCACCAGCCACTCTTCCACACCAAGTTTCCTCATACCCACTGCACAACATCTCTAGGTACCCTATCAAAGGCCTTCTCCAGGTCCACAAACACAAAGTAAAGATCCCTGCCTTTTAGCAAGTATCTTTCCTGTATCTGCCTGACTATGAAGATAGCATCGGTTGTACCACATCCTGGCATAAAACCAAACTGCATATCATCAATAGAGATGCTTTGCCTGATCAAATCCTCAAGGACTCTCTCACAGACCTTCATGATTTGGTCAAGCATTTTCAGGCCCCTATAATATAATATACACAAATATATTCATAAAATTGTTTCCAAAGGTATGCTTCTATAATAAGAAATAGGTGAAGTCCAATATTTTTTATGGGTGGGCTACAGACTAAGGCATCAGAATGTACCTACGTATATCAAATACATATGCTATAAAATATATGAAAATAAAACATATTAATTAAAATTAAAAAGTAAAACTTCCAAACTAAACAAACCAAAACTGGGACAAAGACAATATGAAGTCAAATTAACTTATCAAAATCGCTGTGTGGAAACAACGCTTCACTAAAATCAAATTATATTACAAACACAAATTATTGCTAAGATCTATAAATCTCCAATAATTAACAAAGGTACTGAAAATATGTAAAACTCATATACAGTAGCGTACTGACAATACAATCCTAAAGTACAGTCGGCCAAATAACTAATGTCTCAGCACCAAGTAAATTTTGCTATCAGCAATAATAATGTCAAACTTGCAAAATAAACAAACAAAAACAAGGACGAGACAATATCATGGCAAAAGAACTAATCAAAACCGCTATGTGGAAACAATTATAATGTAAAACTTGCAAAATAAACAAACCAAAACTTGGACAAACACAGTAAAAAGACAAAACTAATCAAAATCGCGGAGTGAGATATAAAAACAAGACATTAACCCCTTCAGCATCAGGACGAATTTTGAATAGTATCCTAGCTCTATTGAAATGACTTTGTGCAGTTTAGGAAGGATCTGTGGTAGCATAAAGGGTTAAGCTAGATATTTCGTACCCTGTTAATTTGCTGGAGGCCCTTTTTAAACTTAATACTGTATTATCGTGATGACAGCCAAGACATGATTTATTAGCGCTACCGTACAAATATACACTCTCTTTACTTTTAAGATTGGAATGAATTAAGGAACACCCAGTTCTTAACATTAATCCTCCATTACAAACCCCAATGCACTACAATAAACTAATGAAAGCATATGATCCTCCTGGGATTCAAACTCAGGACACCACACCCACAATATAAGCATCTAAACCATTACACCACCAACACAGATATACAAATAACACATTAATACAGTACAGAGAGAGCCAAACGTGATGAAAGTCGCCAAGACATGACTTATTATTGTTACCGTACAAATATACACACTCTTTAATTTGAAGATTAGAATTAATTAAAATGTAAAACTTGCAAACTAAACAAACCAAAACTGGGACAAAGAGAATATAAAGCCAAACTAACTGATCAAAATCGCTATGTGGAAACAACGATTACTAAAGTAAAAAAATTGAAATAAAAGAACACAATATGAGAAAAACAATAGAAAACTCACAATGAGAAACCAAAGTTATGTGGCCAACTGTACACTCGGATACCATAATCTGTAGCCCACTCATATTTTTTTGTTTATTACCGTAGTTTAACCAGACCACTGAGTCACCCCACTCATAAATATTCGTGGACTTGACTTCTTTCAAATTATAATGTATAATTATAACACAATGCATTTTCCATAATATAAAACTTGAAAAATAAACAAACCAAAACTGGGACCACATAATATAACGGTACATCACCCCATAAAGATGTAGCACAAAAATACCATGAAATATAAAACACACAATTTGCAGTTGACCACCACTGCACTGCCAGACATAAGAGGTGCGGTAGACCAGTGTTACATGTACACATATTCAGTAGACCCTCACTTAGCGAACAGGTTCCGTCCGAAAATACCGAACGCAGAGGAAATTATGTTGCGCGAAATGACAGCTTAATGGAATTTATTAGTTTGGTTCCTTTTTGCTCAAACTGAATCAATAATTGTGTATTTTATGACTCCCTAACCTTTAAAGTTTAAGTTATAACTACATCTGCAATATTATAATGTAAAACTTGCAAACCAAACAACCCAAAACTTTGACGAACACAGTAAAAAGACAAAACAACTAATCAAAATCACTATGTGGAAACAACGCTTAAGCAAAATAATAATTCTTTATAAATAAAAGAACACAATCCACCACATAGGGTGTACATTACTACATGAGCAAGTTAATCTGTTTCCCAAGCAAACTAATTGCACACATAACAATGCACTATCGTCACGTTCAAGGAATTAGTCAATTTGGGAAGTCCGGGACGTTCTGGTAAATTTTACTAATATAACATACAACTGGCCAATAAGACACTTAAGTACCGGTAACACACAAACCGAGTCATGGGATCGTAAGGAAGCAGCAGGAGTGTTGTCAAGTTTGCTACTTTTCCGCTAGACTTAGGTTTTTACTTTGATCTAGCACAAATATTTACATCCCGACACTGACTTACGGAAGCGAAGCATGGACGTTGGTTGAGAGACTCAGACCAAGAGTGAGAGCAGTGGAAATGAATTACTTAAGGAGTGCGTGCGGAGTTACATGGAGGGATAGACAGACTAATGAGGAAGTAAGGAGGTGTGGTGTGGAGGTAGATGTGCTGGAAAGTGTGAAAAGGAACAACTTGAGATGGTTCGGTCATATGGAACGTATGGAAAGCGAGAGAATGACTAAGAGGGTGTACGAGAGCGAGGTGGAGGGACAGAGAGGGAGAGGTAGACCGAATGAGAGCTGGAAGGATGGAGTGAGGAGGAAGTACATGAACGAAGGCGGTGCTGGTTGGGGGGAGGGGCGTCGACTGACTGGGGACAGAGGTGCATGGGGGCGGTTCGTTCGTGGCCACCCCTTCGGGGATCACGGCGTCAGGCATTAGATAGATAGATAGAAATATTTACATCTACCGACACAAATTCTGGTGATATTCTTGAGATGCGAGCCAGATTTGATAAGACATTCTACAGACTTGCATTATTCTGGAGATTTTTGGCACTAAAACCACACTCTCTGTGGATGAAGCGGTCTTTAAACTTGTATGTATATGTATCTATGTATTTTTGGCACAAATTTACCATCTACCTGCCTTCTAGCCCGCATGCATGTATGTATGTATGTATGTATGTATAGCGACATTTGAGAATGGATCTAGCGGATTATTTTGTTTTGATTTGGTAACCCTGAGCTTTACTGTCATCGGCTATCGATGTTGGCATAAACTATCTGGCAATTTTTGTCTAAACGGGCAGACAAACGGTATTTTCGATGTGTTCCAAGGTTGCTTTAATGAATACAAACTTAAGCTATGATAAGAGTTTGAAATTAGCCAATTGCAGTTAGGTTAGGCTAAATTAAAATGTAAAACTTGCAAACTAAACAAACCAAAACTGGGACAAAGACAATACAAAGTCAAAACAACCCATCAAAATCGCTATGTGGAAACAACGCTTACTAAAATAAAATTTATGAAATAAAAGAACACAATCCACCACATAGGGTGTAAATTACTACAATAGCAAGTTAATCTGTTTCCCAAGCAAACTAATCGCACACATAACAACGCACTATCGACGTACAAGGAATTAGTCAATTTGGGAAGTCCGAGATGTTCCGGCAAATTTTTACTAAACTCTGCATGAATAAAAAAAAAAAAATTATTAGTGTTAAAATGTTCTATTAAAATCAAAATGACAAACTTATGGAAAAAAGTTCAGATTATCAATGAAATAGGTAGATCTAGGAAAACAAATATTGAACCACGAAAGCCAGTGGATAATGTGAGCGGGCGAACAATTTGCAGGCGAAATGACATTGAGGTTAGGCTAACCAATTAAAGTTTTCTTTTACAACCATAAATTAATGCGGCTTTACCATATAGGGTAGAGATACCAAAGGAGACGAATTGTCCAGTAGAGACGCACGTCATGCAAAAAAACTGCCATGCAAAAAACTAAAGGACCTGGAAAGAAAACAAATACATCAAAAAATACTTTATGCTATTAGTGATGTTCTCAAAGACTACCAGCCTTATAGGACACATACATTTATGTAGAGAAAAAAAACAAAAATAAAAGTGGGATTTTTGGGGTGTCTCATAGCCCAAACCTAAGAAAGATGTTTTTTCACAGCTCATTTGTTCCTATTTCTCTAACTCGGATCCTTTTTTTTTTTTTTTACAGATGGAAAGAGCATGCCTTGAACTGTACTCCTGCATGGCTGCATGAACGAGTGCTCGGGAAAGTGGGTGCGTCCCCATTGGTTCATGATAAGGTCCAAAACCAATGGAGACGCATTTTTTCAAACCGGGTTTAGAAGGGCATAAACCGCATGCTTGGCAACCCCCAATCTCGCCTCACCTCCTGCTGTATATATGGTCGAGTTTCCCTTGACGGTGGTGGAGCTTCCTTTATCTGATATCAAGCCTGACACGACCCAGTGGAGACGCACACGTGGGGGGACATAAAGAGACGCGTGTCTGGTTGGGGTGGTGGTGTGCGTCTCCTTTGGTCTATCTATCTATCTATTGCCGGACGCCTTACTCCCCTTACGAGGGTGGCCATACACAGAATGCCCCCAAGCGGACCCATTCCCTGTGAGAGGGACAACCCGAGCCAGTTTAGTGAAGACCTTACAGGATTGACCACTCAATTCAGGATCCGTCCGACTCCGAGGCCCTCTGTGTATCTTGTTAGCACTATTTTTCTACAGTGGTGTTCGGCTAATCCATCCACTAACCTGCCTTACCCTTAGGTAAGCAGTACGGATTTGTATCAGGTTTACTCCCCTAGACAGGTTGCCAACCAAGGCTGACGAGTCCCATCCACCCGGAATTTGGTTTAGTGTTATTTATCAAAGTTATCTGCCCTATTTTCAATATTTTTTTCCTTTTTTCAGTTGCATGAACATCATATGAATAGTGCATGAGCTATATATATTATAGACAACAAATTAAACTGGAATAGAACACAGAACAAAAAAGAAAACATGGCAAATAAAAAGAAACAGAAACAAGACAAAACAGTGGTTACAAGACTAAATGCTAGGCAAAGGTACGGTCAAGCAGACATAGAAGCTGCAATCGAAGACCACAAAGAGTGAGTGCATGTTTTTAGTATCTGCTTTTGATGTTTTGGTGTTAAATGCTGCATATGTTAGCAAGTAGGCCTATTGCTTTTACACAAGAAATAATTATTTATGTTCACATTATCCCACACATTACCTTTTCACACGTTGGGACCTACCTCTTAACCCCTTCTATACCGATGACCTACTTTCAATATACAGTGGCTACTATTAGACAATTTTATACAGCTTAAGAAGAACGTCTAGTTATTAAACAGCTACAGACTATCTTGATTTGCCTAATCCTTTTAACTATCATATATCCTTCCTTAGCATAAAATCCTCTAAATGTAGCCAGAATATAATGAAAACATGTCATCGGTATAAAAGGGGTTAACTAACCATTGTTAATATCCACACCAATTTTAATATGTAAATTCTGGTATCGATTGCAGAAATGGTATGAGTAGAAGGGCCGCAGCACGCAAACATGGGATGCCAGAAGCTACGCTTAGACATAAAATCAGAGGATATCACCCCCTTAGCATGAAGATGGGTCCCCGAACCATACTGACCCAAGCAGAGGAGCAGATCTTAGTAAATTATGTTAAGTTCTGTAGTGACCGAGCTCATCCAGTGACAAAGGCAAACATTATGCACACTGTGTCAGACATCCTTGGAGAAGAAGGAGCAGCAAGTTATGAAGGTAGGAAAATACCGCAATCCTTTTCTAGTACCGGATTACCTGGAGTGAAGTGGTGGAAACTTTTCAAGAAGAGGAATCCCAGCATCACCTTCCGCACACCAGAAAGCCTTACGACTGCGAGGAAGAACGTTAGTGAAGGAGGCATACGACAATGGTTTGCCGACGCTCTCCAGTATTGTACTGATGTGGATGCCCTCGACGCCATGAGTGACCCAATAAGAAACTTTAACATTGACGAATCCGGCTTCTCCCTTTCCCCAAAACAAGGAAAGGTCCTCGCCATTAAAGGGGAGAGAGCAGTGTTCGAGCAGTTCCATCCACCAGAAGTCAAACATCACAGTGCTAGGCGTTGTAGGTGCGGATGGCAGTGTCCCCCCCCTATGATTATTTACCCAAGGAAGAGGATAAACCCCATGATCAGTGAACAATTCCCAGATGACCAAGAGTTTTGTGTCGGGAAGAGTGAAAAAAGGTACATAACCTATGAAACATTGTTTGAATATTTGTGTAATACATTCAATGACTGGCTCACTCAAAACAACATCACAAGACCAGTAATTGTGTGGAGTGACTGGCATGAGACCAGGAACAATTATTATTTGGCCAAAACGCTCAACGACCTGAATATCATCCTGTATGGGCTCCCCCCTAATTCTACACACATGCTGCAGCCCCTAGATGTGGCAGTATTTGGCCCCATGAACAAGGGCTGGAGAAAGACAGCAAAGGCCTGGGAACATGCCAACAATGACGAGTGCATAACCCAAGCTAACTTTGCAAAAGTATTTCTTCCAGCATATTACAAGTACGTCAGCAAAGAAAACATCATTGCTGGGTTTGCCAAGTGCGGGTTAGTCCCTTACAACCCTGACAGCCCTGATTATTCAAAACTAAAAGTGTAATGCAGCCCAAAAGGCAAATGATTCTTTCATTTTCGAAGGAGTGGACCAGGGAGGGAAGGTAGAGATGTCAAGCCAAACAAACCCAGTGCCTTTTTGTCACAGAGGATCCCAGACTGCCCCTATCCTAAGCATAACAACTGCAACAGAAAGAAGAAAGAACTTCAGCTATGAAGGGTCACTCTGTGACATGGTTATTGATTTTAAGGGCTACTCAGGGCTCTTACAGAAGTACAACTCTGAGCCATTCCACACTGCTGCACTGCCTGTAGAATTCCAGAGGTCAGATCCTTCTCTTGAAAATTTATCAGGACCACCAAGCCCACCTGATTTGTTTGACCTAGCTACACCTGGACCTAGTGGGATTGACCTAGCTACACCTGGACCTAGTGGGATTGACATAGCTACACCTGGACCTAGTGGGATTGACATAGCTACACCTGGACCTAGTGGGATTGACATAGCTACACCTGGACCTAGTGGGATTGACATAGCTACACCTGGACCTAGTGGGATTAAGACGTCAAGGACCTCTAAGTCACCCCCCAGTATCAGTCCATATTTTGCCCAATACAAGTTTTACCCAGAACGAAGACCTGGAAAAGGGCCTAAGGTGGTGCGAAATGTTTTGGATAGAGTCTATGCTATTTCGTCTCAACAAATGGTAGAGCAGCTCAAACGCCAGAAAGATCAGAAAGAAAAGGAAGAGAATGAAAAGAAAAGGCGACAGAATGAAAAGGCAAGCAGGCCAAAACCGAAGAAACCTACACCCAAGGCGAAAAGAGTAAAAGTTTCCGAGCCTCGATCAGTCATTTCCTCCGATGAAGACGATGTTGATAATATAAGCATTCATGATAGTTCTGATAGCTGTAGTATTGACATGGATGGGGGCAGTGATTTTGGAATTAAATTACCCTTGGCTGAACCAGCTAAGACTGGATCGGAGTAAAGGTAGAAAAGCAGCAGGTATCAGGAAGGGGGAGGGTCCAGAAGCCATCTTTCAAAGTGTATATTGGAAGAATACATTCTACTGACAGTGTGGGCATGACAGTGTCCTTTGCAAAGGAGAAGTGCGACGGGTTCTATTATTTTCCTGACGTGGAGGACCTGTCATATCCAGTGCTCCGTAGTGAAATGGTGGTCCTCGACTCTCCCAAACCTTTAGTTCGGAACCGCCTGCCTGGATTCCAATTTCCAAGTGCCATAATGACTTCCATCACAGCATATTTTAGTAAATAAACTTAGCATAGATATTCCACATGTCCCCCTCCATTACTGTATGTCTCCATGCAACCTAATGGTTTGTTTATTTTGCAAGCCTTACATTATCATTTATATTAATATAGGCCTATTGTATTTTCATTATTAGGCATACAGTAAAACGAAAGAACAGAGCTTTATTTTATTTCAATAAAATTATGGCCTAGGCTATGCTTCAGTGCACTGTAGTGATGATGATTTATATTCTTTGGTTAATAAAGTGTGAAAAGTCTTCCACAATTTATTTTCTCTATAACCTAGATATCCAATGTAGGGGGCATAATGCCCATAATATATCGCATTTCCATCCCTCCTGCTTGCTAAAACAAGTGTGTGAGCAAAATAAAACGTTTGCAGCAAAAAACTACCCGAAAATACATTTCAAATGAGACCAAAATTGCCTCGCTAGCTAAATATTAGCAACTTTCGCTAAATTCGTGTTGGCAACACTGTCTGGTTTAGCGAGAATAATAGTTAATGAGTAGGTATATGTTCAGTGAGCCTGGGGCAGCTCTGATGGGTGTAAGTGAGGCTTGAGCTGCATGTGCATCTGCACTGGACTAGGGTGCGTCTACTTAGGGTTTGGTGGTCATAAGGAGATGCACTTGATATTGGACCTCATATCTCGGAAAATACTTGAAATATATCAAATATTGACATATCCATTAACCCTCTCCGACATATGACGCGAATTTGAGCCTATTGGGGATACTTTAAAGCCTTTGTTACCATCAGAGGTATTTAGAAACCTTTAGTTTAGTTACTTCAACCTCTGCAGTTGTCTTTGAGTTAGCTGTGGGCAGAAAACTAATTTTGGAGAGGTAATTATAAGAGTGAGAGAACTCTATTTCTTATTGCTAATCTGGCAACCTCTGCGTCATATGTGCATGAAAGGGTTAAAAGAATAACCATTTGGTAATATATCAAGTGAGTTTCAAGTTAAAAGAATGAATGAGCTTGACACACTGATTATTTTCTTGAAAACTTTCACACTTTTTGCGTCTCCTTTGGTGCCTCTACCCTACATGACAAAATTATGGTAAAAGGTTCAAGATTAGCATTTAAATCAGCAGTACCGGTACTTATGTGTAAACTGTCTTGATAGCGTAATGCATAAGTGCGTGGAATTTCGATGTGAGTATCCTAGGTTCGAGTCCTTGGAGTGCGCGGAATTTCGATGTGAGTATCCTAGGTTCGAGTCCTTGGAGTGACACATGTATTTGTTGATTTAATTAATTGAGTTTAGATGTGAAGTTGGTTGGTGTAACAAACATAATAATAGTATATACATAACAAACTTATGGAAAAAGGTTCAAGATTAGCATTTAAATCGGCAGTACTTATGTGTTATTCAATTACATTTGGTCATGCTAAAATGGGGAAATACACTGTGTGAAAATCACTTGAGTGGATGAGACGACTTAGTAAACACAGTAGTATGTATCACAATTTTGAATTCATCAGAACATTTAAGGAGTGTCCTCACTACAAGTTGAGTTGTTTGGGTGTTGAAAAGGTTTAGGGCTAGGCTAGCCTTCGTTGTTTTTTGTTTTGTTTTTTTTTGTTTTTTTTTGCGAGAAATTTAACCAGACCACTAAACTCCCAAAAAGAGCTCCCATAGGGCTGGCCCGAAGGATTAGAACGAAAGCAGAAGAAAAAAGGAAGAATTAAATCAAACCGAGAAGAGAAGTTTCTTTGAGGAAACGGGAAATACGCTACAAGGAACAGGAAGGAGAATCTTCGAAAATGTGAGATAAATCAGAATTGCCAAAATAAAGTGATCGGAGATGGGAATACCGGCGACAGTCAGTGAAAATGTGGCGAATTGTTAAACGCGTACTACACACTGTGCACTGGGGTTGAGGGTCGTGAAGGGATGACATCAGGTAACCATGAGACAATCGCGTATGACCAATCCGGAGACGGGACAAGATAACTTCACAATGACGGGATGGTTGACATGAAGAAGGCCAAGAGCTGACCGTAGATTTAATACAGCGAAGTTGATTAACATCAGGAGATTGAGATGACCAAAAGATCTGCCAACGTTGAGTAAGTATCGGATGCAACGCTGTATAAAAGTTTGTAAAAGTGATTTGTGGGTATGGTAAGTCAGCAAATGATAGTAATTTGTGATCTCGTGAAACCAAAATTTTGCTGCGTGGACGTTCGCTAATTGGGGGTCAACTGTATATGACAGCACCTGATCAGCAGGATGGAGCTGATTACAGACTACATCAACATCCACAACCATTCCAACACTACAATAATATTTCACATGTACCACATATGTCTAAAGTTGCCCAGCTATGGGGTATGTGCCTGTGTATATACAGTACATACATGCAGTACCGTACAACAGGGGTCAAGCCGAAGCAAGTATGTTTGAAGATTTTAATGAATATGAGAATGAATACAAGAAAATTAACATGAAATAGCATTGTTTTGCCCATTTTATCACTTTCAAAGACGATGTGAGAAGGAATACAAGAACATTAACATGAAATAGCATTGTTTTGGCCAGTGCATCACTTCCAAGTACAAAATTTAAACTGTAAACTATAATTTAAGCTTTACATACGAAATAATCAATTGTTTTTTGTTTTTAATGTACTTTAACTATGTATATACTCAGGCACATACCCCTGCAAATAACCTACATTTATCATACAAATAATTTAAGAATATCACAAAGGCAAGCAATTGACCACTTACGAGTTTCAGGCTATAAGGAAGTTGGGCCTGTAAACATCGATATTTAACACAAATACAGTAATTATGTAGGTTTCTGATGGATAAATAGTATTAAATAAAAATAAAAATTTAAAACTTGCAAAATAAACAAACCAAAACAGGAACGACACAATATAAAGAAGACAGAATTATTCAAAATCATTATGTGAAAATAACAATTTAGCAAAATAAATTTTTGAAATAAAAGAACACGAAACAACCACATAGAATGTACCTGTACATCACTATATGAGTAAGTGAATTTGGGTCCCAATCAAATTTGTCGCGCATATATTAACATTCTCTCGTCATATCAAAGAAGTTAGTCAATTTGGGAAGTTCAGGACGTTCTGGTAAATTATGTATGAATAAGGAAGCTACAATTCAAACAAATTTGCAATATGACAAGATACTAACAATAGTATGTATATATGTATGTATGTATGTGATGTGCGCGAATTTGTGTTTTGTTTTTGTATCTTCACTGTTTTTCTGTTGTGTTGTGTTGTCCCTGTTAGGGCTCTGACTCAAGTCGGCCACAACCAGAAAAGAAAACAAAATGGGGAATGGACCGGAGTAAATATATAGATAGATAGACAGATAGATAGATGTATATACACAGGCACATACCCAATAACTAGAGGTGGCCCTCACAAACGATAGTGCTATAGGGTAGGTACCGTACCTGTGAGCATAGCATGAACACATGAGCCCTACTAACTCCTAACCTACAAATAACCTACCGTACATCATTAATCGTAGTTATGTGCTATACTTATAACTGCCTTGATGGTGTAATGGTTACAGTGTTTAAAATCTGTATGTGGTAACCCAGGTTCCAATCCCATGGATCACATCCTTTCTTTCATTAATTTTTTGGGGAGGTGTTTGGTGTTGGAGTGAAATTAATAAAAATAAAAAATTATAGTACAAATAAATTAAGGAGATCATAAAGGCAAGTAATTGATACTATAGTAAGTGAATAGATACAATATAATAAAAGTATACAGTACTGAAATTGCAAAATATGAAGAACCAACAACACATTTAAACTAAAAGTACTCTTTTAACAGGAACAATGAATTTTATAATAATATCAATAATAACAATAGAAGTAGATAAACAATCAATAAATTCATATTTTTTCACCAACCAACCTCACTTCTAAACTCAATTAATGAAATCGACACATACATGTGGCACTCCAAGGACTCGAACCTAGGATACTCACACACCGAAATTCCGTGCATTTATGCATTACGCTATCAAGACAGTTATACCTAATTAATTGATTCAATTAAACTAATGAATATATGTGGTACTCCAAGGACTCGAACCTAGGATACTAACACCGAAATTCCGCACACTAAGCATTACGCTATCAAGACAGTTAAAGGTTTATGCATAAGCCTACAAATACAAACAGTAAGCAGAGGTTATACGAGAAACTTCCAAGTTAAAAATGCTTGATTTAAATTATTTATATCATTATATGGAGTGGAAATATATCTCAAAATGGCAGCTGGTGTGAATAGGCTAGATTGGGAGTTAAACCCGCTTGTTACACACAAATATTATCTACTTTACTCTTGACAATGTTACCAAAGCAGCTAAACTTTGTTAGATGCAGAAATTTACCTCAGAAAAATATTTAACCCCTTCCGTACCGGCGATGTCTTCTTTATTTGATTACAGCTACATCGACACAACTTTATGAAACCTGGAAAGGTCATGTGGTAGCTCAAAAGATTAACCCCTTGAGTATCATGACGCAATTTAGACATTTTGTTATGGTTATCATTAGACGATTTTATCCAACTTAGGAAGGATAGGTGAGAGTGAGAAGCATTATTGAGTTGGTTTTGACCCTTGGATTCCCAGAGGTCCTTCCTAAATAGCACAAAATCGTCTAATCATCGCCATAATATACTGACAAATTGCGTCATAATCCTCAAGGTGTTAATTACGATAGTCTGTAGAATTTTAATGGGCATGAAGAGGCTTTGAAACGGCACCATACTATTCTTGCCGACTTTACAATTACTTTACTTAACTATACTGTACTGTATAAATTTTAACCAACACACCTAAACTTCGTTAGATGCAGAAATCGCCACCCAAAATGTTTTTGTGAGGCTAGTCTACACCAGGCTGGCCCAGGGCTCGAACCCGGGTCCCCACGTTTACGAGGCGAACACTCTCACCAGTAGACCAAAAGAAGTACAGTTGGTCCTCCATTAGCGGCCAATGTGTTCTGGTTACCGCCCGTGTTAGCAAAATCCGCGTTACCGAACCCATATGTTTATAATATGTTATAATAATTAATAAATAAATAAAGGTTATTTGACATGCGCAATGAGTTGATTTGCCCATTGCAACAACTCTTACCTCTGAATAAATATTTTGTTTAGGCTAGGCAGCTAGGCTAATGAGAGAGAGTCACAGCAGTAGCCGACATTTTTCGATCGAAGCTCTGAAATCCCTCCATCATATTTCTCACCTCACACAATAAATACACATTGTAGGGTGTTCTAGTCTTCACCCAACGCACAACAACGATCATATCTACCTCTGGTATGCATAAACACTTGGTTAGTCCATTTATTTGCAGAGATATGAGCATCGGTAAATTACGAAAGTCGTAAGTAAAGATTTGGTGACCGAGATAGCATAGCCATGTTGTCCACACAATGACAACAGACACACTCACTCGACAGCCAAACAATAACATAAGTGTTTCGGTAATTATTCTCACCTCACACATTAACTACACAATGTGGAGTGTGCTAGTATTCACCCAATGTACGGGAACGATCATATCTACCTCCGGTATGCATAAAAACTTGGTTAGGCCATATATTTGAAGAGATATGAGCTACGAAAGTCGGGAGTAAAGGTTCGGAGCCCAGCTGGACCCCGCGCCAGTCTAAGTATTGACCGCGTTAGTAACATTTTGGATATTTGGGGTGTACCGCGTGCCACCAAATCCGCGTTTCTAAAACTCGCGTTACCGGAGGACCAACTGTACAGTGGAGCCCCGATTTTCGCTACACCGGTTTTCGCTGATTCAATTCTCGCGCCACACACCAAATATTCCCAATTTCAATTCTCGCGCCAAAAGCCTCAATTCTCGCATCAAAATCCCAGCCGAAACCCGAAAAAATAGCAAAAATAACGAAAAACTCAACATAAAACTAGAAAACAAACAAAAACAATAATTTTGTTTTAACATAACGAAAGAATCTGCCAGGTGCTTGCCGTTTAGAGACGAAATCTGAGTGAATCCGAGATCCGATCGTCAAATGCACAAGATGCCGCCATCTTTGTATGACGTCATCACTAAGAAGACACTTGCAGTTTAGCTAGTATTTACCTAATTGTACCTAATTGTATTTACCTAATTGTAGTTTACAGGAGTTGAGCTAAGCTCGTGTTGTCCCGTCCCTCAGTCTACTTTTTATCCAATTTTTTCTTGAAAATATGGATATTCCTTGCCCCTACCACCTCCTCCTCCAGCCCATTCCATTTGTCAATACATCTATAGGGGAAGCTAAACTTCCTGATATCGTTCTTGCAGGTAGGTCTTTTTACTTTGTAGCTGTGGCCTCTAGTTATTCCTGTATCCATAATTAATATATCCTCCCTATCCAGCCTCTCCAGCCCCCGGGTGCATTTGTACATCATTATCATGTCTCCCCTCTCTCGCCTCTCTTTTAGACTCGGTAGATTTAATTTGTCTAGCCTCCCTTCATATGGCAGTTCTCTGAGACTTGGAACCAATCTAGTAACTGCTCTCTGGATTCTTTCTAACTTGTGAATATGCTTCTTTAGATGCGGGGACCACACCACTGCTGCATACTCCAATCTTGGTCTAATCATACTCTTCATAATTTTCGCTACCATGGTCTCATCCAAGTACAGTAGTTCAGAGCAACTTTCATATTCCCGGCCATTGCATACATTTCGCTAAAGAGCTTGTTAATATGTTTCTCTGGCGACAAATTATCTTGTATAATCAACCCTAAATCCTTTTCTTTTTCGGCCTTGCTAATTATATTATCTCCCATCCTGTACTCCCAATTTGGTCTATTCACACTTCTTCCCATATTTAACACATGGCATTTACTTATATTAAATTTCATTTTCCACTTGGTGCTCCATTCGTATATTTTATCTAAATCCCCTTGCAGCTCCTCACAACTACTTTTATTTGTTATTTGTCTCATAATTTTTACGTCATCTGCAAACATTGACATGTAGGAGTTTATGCCTATCGGCAGGTCATTCACGTACATAAGGAACATGAGAGGTGCCAACACAGATCCCTGCGGAACACCACTCTCAACTTTCCGCCACGATGAGTAAGTTCCTCTAATGTTGGTCCTCATTTCCCTATCTGTTAAATAGCTCTCCATCCATTTCAGCAAACTCCCCCTGACACATCCTAGCGTCTCAAGCTTAGATAACAATCTCTTATGTGGTACCTTATCGAATGCTTTGGAAAGGTCTAAGTAGACGCAGTCCACCCATCCGCCTCTTTCTTGGAGTACATCTATCACCCTACTGTAATAACATAGCAAACTAGTAACACAAGATGTCCCTTCTCTGAATCCAAATTGCTTTGGGGTTATTATCTTCTTTCTCTCCATTTTCATCCATCTCTTCCTAATTAGCTTTTCACAAATCTTGCATACAATACTAGTAAGTGAAACTGGTCTATAGTTTAGAGGGTCCTCAGGGTTTCCATTCTTGTATATCGGAATGATATTAGCTCTTTTCCATTCAACAAGAACCTGTCCTTTATCTAAGGAAGCTTGAATTATGTCCCTCACTGGCTCCACTAACTGCTCTGCACACTCCTTTAAAACCCAGGCAGACACTTCATCCGGTCCCATAGCTTTCCTTACTTCAAGTCCTCTCATCGCAGATAACAGCTCATCTCTAGTTATTTCAATCTTACTAAGACCACTCTCCAGTACTCCCGCTGTGGTTCGTCAAAACCTTCCTCTCTAGTAAAAACTGACCCCAATTTGTTATTCATTACCTCGCACATGTCCGATACATTTTCATACGTCCTAGCATCAACTCTTAATTTAGTAATTTGTTTCTTTACCTTCAACTTACTGTTTATATATTTATAAAATAATCTAGGGTCACTTTCACATTTATTTACTATGTTCTTCTCATAGTTCATTTTAACTTGCCTAATTATGTTAACATATCTATTCCTCTCCTGTTTATATTTATTCCGATTACTCTCAGTGTTCCTTCTTCTTAATCTAGCCCAAGCTGCATCACGCCTACCCAAAGCTCTTTTGCATTTCAAATTAAACAAATCTTTCTGCTTAGTAAAATTTCCTGTGTTGACAAAACAACCGTTTGCAAGCTTTTTTGTGCCTGAACCCCTTATCTCTCGCGTTTATTATAACCTCTAGTACATCTAGTGATAGGGATGGTTGGCCTGGTGGTAGCAATGAAGGAATTTCATGCTCAAAACACGGAGCAAAGACCAGTCCATGTCGGACGAAAGCGATTGAAATGCCTAGCCTTGACGATGTTAGCCTAGGCTAGGCTAAATATGACAATGATTTATAATAAAATCTGTGTGGTAAGTAATCTTCTCATAAGACGTATTTATACGTCTTTTCCTCATAATATGTATTTATTGGATGTATTTGGGGCGAAATGGGTACTTGAGGGGTAGCTGGACGAATTTAGAACCTAGGCCTAATCTAGGCCTAAAACTTTTCGCATGATAGAAACAATGCCCCAATCTACAGTATTTATGGTTAGGACTGTCATTTAGCCATGTCTACATTATTATTTACAATGCATAAGATTTAGGCCTAGGCTACTTGATGTAGCCTAGACAAAAAACATGTTTTCATAGCCTAACACTGAGCAAAAGTGCGGTAATTGTTTAGATTTTGGCCCTTTTTTTCTAGTTATTAAAAACTTATTCTATGGTGTATTATATGATACAGTATAATGCATAAAATTTAATTTGTGTACAATAAAACATGTTTTCATAGGCAAAAAATAGAAAAAGACGCAAATTTTGGCATGAGCACGGAACCGAATGAATTTTCCCCATAAGAACAGTGCCCTGATCTTGGCTGTTTCAATCCTAGCTCTATTTCTGCGGAACCCATTAGCAGCTAGGATGGGGGCTCCACTGTACTCCACTTGGGCTGATAGCTTAAGCGATTTTCAACACCCAGTTCTGTTTAAGCACTTGCCACAATTGCTGTCATTACGGAAATACGTCCTTCCTGAGCTGAACAAAATCACCATACATTGAACAGTACATCACCAGTACAGAAGGGGTTAATGAGAAGCTACCCCTAACTGGGATTTGAACCTTGGTCCCCTCACACACCAGGTGATCACCCTATCAATGAGACCAATAGATATATCCCACTTGGCCAGATTGGCTTAAGTATATTGCAAATTTAGTAAAATATTACATTTAAATATGAATTGTAGTTTCTTTATTTAGTCAAATTTACCAAAACGTCCCGGACTTCCCAAATTGACTAATTCCTTGAACTGACGATAGTGCTTTGTTATATGTGTGATTAGTTTGCTTGGGAAACATATTAACTCGCTCATGTAGTAATGTACACCCTATGTGGTGGATTGTGTTCTTTTATTTCATAAAGTTTATTTTAGTAAGCGTTGTTTCCATATGGCGATTTTGATTAGTTCCTTTGCGTTTATCTTGTGTCGTCCCAGTTTTGGTTTGTTTATTTTGCAAGTTTTACATTATAATTGCCACAATTTTGGCATCTACATTCTGGACCAAATTAATAGGGAGGTGTACGAGTCTCTTGGAACGGAAGAGCAAGGTTTGGGCATTGAATGTTGAGTGGCCGAACAGCCCCGCAGGGTTGAGTGAATACAGAGAAGTACTTGGAGTTTGGGGGAGGGAGGCTACGAATCCTCCTCTCCTTGGAAAAAAATAAACAAATAAAATACAAAAATAAATACTGCATTAAAATTTGCAATAAAAACAAATACAAACTCACTTGTTGCTGTTGTTGTAGTAGCCTGGAGATGCTGTTTATGGGAATCCCTCGTCATCCTGGTAGTCCTAGGAGCCACACCTCCCCGGGGGGAGGTAGTATATAGTGAGATCCGTTTATGAAAGGGTAGCGGGGAAGCTGGTTAGTTTACTCCATCCGTAGCTCTCCCAGCAGTACCATCGTTAAAGGTGAATCTCATCAGCGCGCTTACTAAACTGGAAAAATAAATAGAATAAGAAAAGTGGCCAGGAAAGAAGAAAATATATTTATATAAATCATTATAAAGAAAGCTAAAAGTGCAATATATCAGGGGATAATAATTAACCCCTGATACATCACTGTTAACCTTGGTAACCCTGGTCTCTGGGTCTTCTCCTGGATGACCTAGATGAGTGTGAATTTGTATTTTGTCTTTGGGTGTTCATTGTTTTCTGTTGAGTTTTGTGTTGTCCCTATTCTTGCTCTGTCTTGAGTCGGCCAAAACAAAAAGAGGAAAAGTGGGGATTGGGCCTGAGTAAATAGATAGAAAAGACATCACTGTTGGTACAGAAAAGATAATATTATGGTTTATAGATCAAATTCTATCTGTGGAAGTGATAAAATGGCCAAAAATATTTCATTACATTCCTTGTATTCCTTCTCACAGGGTTCGAATCCACGGACTGCCACATGTGTTTGTAATATTTCATTAATCGATTTTAGGAGTAAGGTTGGTTGTTGGATAGAACATAATAATTTATATTGGTTCAGGAGTAATTTATCGAGAGGTCTTCCCTAGTGGTTAAGGCCCCATTAATTGCTCTTTCCATTCACATATGCATAGCCTACGTGAGTTGCAGTTGGGATGTGTGTACATGCTTAGATTGATATGCAGGATTCGAAGTTGCATAATAAATCGTAGGCAGTGTCCACCATTCTTTAACTGTCTTCGTGGCATAATGCATAAGGTGTTGATTTTCGGTGTGAGCGTCCTGGGTTCGAATCCACGGACTGCCACATGTGTTTGTAATATTTCATTAATCGATTTTAGGAGTAAGGTTGGTTGTTGGATAGAACATAATAATTGTCTTTTGGAAGTGATTAATGGCCAAAACAATGCTATTTGATGTGATTTTTTTCTTGTATTCCTTCTCATATTGTCATTGGAAGTGATAAAATGGCCAAACCAAAATAATTTCAAGTCAATTTTCTTGTATTCCTTCTCATATTGTCACTGTGGAAATAACACACTGAATATTTACCAAAACAATCTAAACATACAAACATACCGGTACATATACAGTACTGTATGTTTAAGACCGTTTTCTCCACAGAGAATGTGGTTACAGTCTCGCGTCCTAAATGGCGGCTTTACAGGCGACCCTATCAAGGGCTACCTCTGTTGTCAAGTTCTTTATTTTGAGATCGGACCGGAGTACCTGATCCCACGTCATTCTAGGTCTACCCCTATGCGCAGCTCCGCCCCTGTTCACAGTCCGGCATTTCTTCACCCAGTTCTGATCATCCATTCCCTCCACGTGTCCAAACCAACCAAGTCGGCTCATGCACACCACTTCACCAACACTCCTAATGCCAATACCAATAAATATACAATACTAATATATAAAAAAAACACAAAACAATAATCAAAATAATACCAAATGGAACTGTCATAAGCTAGTACAGTTATTCCTCATTTAAAGTTGTAGTTACATTCCTGAAAATCCAGACTTTAAATGAAGTAATTTTTTTTTTCTTGCAATTTTGGACTATTTTTTGTCTGACTTACAATTTGACCCTTTCGCGCACCAGAATGCAATTGTGCCCTTTCAGGGATACTTTAAAGCTTTTATGAATAACAGAGTGTTTAGAAACCTTTAGTTTAATTACTTCAACCTCTGCAATTGTCTTTGAGTGAGCCTTTGGCAAAAAACTAATTTTGGAGAGGTACAGTAATTATAAGATTGAGAGAACTCTATCTCTGATTGCTAATCGGCAACACTGGCGTCCATACGTGCATGAAAGGGTCAAAATAAGGTAACTGTAAGTGAGGAACACCTGTAGAGTAATAAAACCCAAAAACTAACCCCATAGTCCAGGTGAGTCTTACTTACTTGGAGTTGGTTCGGCCACCTTTCAATAACCTTGGCAAGAGCTGTTCCCCGAGTATGTTTGCGGCTATTCGAGGGGACAGCTCTCTCTCCCACGAAGCATAGCTTATCAGGCACCGATTTGAGATGGTTGTCCAAGGCTCTCTTGAAAACATCCATTGGCACATCCATCAGCTTTCTCACATTCTCTGGCATTTTCTTGAAGAGACTAGGACCACCTATTTGTCAGCCAGGAGTCCCTCAGTGTACCCAGAGCTGCCGTTAGTATCTGGGGTGATAGGGTCGGGGAGAGAGGTGTGCCAGTGTTTGTCTCTCGGCTGCTCGCTCCAACTCTCTCTCTCTCGCTCAGTATCGTGCTCCACCAATGGCCTCACCAGCACAAATACATCCTGAAAAGTCACAGTATTTTAGTCAATTTTTCCAAGACATTGATCATACTATACCTACAGTTGTAAAGGCTAGAAATTGCGGCAATAGCCTAAACGGAAAACAAGATGTGTAGATATACTTGAGGTGACCAGGTCAAGTGAGAATATCTCTCTTGGTCTAACTGTTAGAGTACTCGCTTGATATCCGAGGGGTCCTGGGTTCAATTCTCGGCCTAGGATAGCTCCTCATACCATATTTTTGGGGGAGAATTTCCGCAACTTAAGAAATTTAGCTACTTTGGTAACATTTTCTAGAGTTAAATAAAAATATAAATGTGTAAGTAACAAGCGAGTTTCACTGCATGTTTCACCGTACTCAGCTGCGTGCCTATATAATGTTTACCTTGGTTAGAATAATGTTATATCAACCTTTATGCTACTGTATGTATAGTTTTTAAGTTCCCAAATGGAGTACAGATCTCCCTCCCTATCCAATGCCCCAATTTACGATATAATTATAGGTTTTTAGGTGTTTGGGTTTGGGTTTTGGCTGGTCCGAGAATGCATCCCCATTTACCCCATTAATTTTAGGGTTTGCTATACGATTTTTCTATTTAAGATCGGGTTTTCAGGAACGTACCCCAATTGTAAATTAAGGGAGACCTGTACTATTAATTTTGGATACAATCTCTGTAGCATACAGTGTATAATTATGAGGCAAATAGAACTACAGTAGTGAGAACAAAACTAAACAAGAACCAAGTGGAAAAGTCTAAAAAAATAGGTTCTCCCACAATTAATCTAAAATAGAGGGGTGTTAAGTGTGTATCTATGTCAGTTTTCTATCATTAGATCACCTTAGCCATTTCTGTCTGTCTCTTTTACTGTCTTACTTATCCTTCTGGGAGCAGGTGCTAGGAATCCTCCTCCCCTTGTAAAATTCACCTACAAGACTACTCAAGACGAGACAGAGAAAGGGCAGATGGAACGCAAAAGTGGTCCCGGACCCTAAGAATTGGAACTTGAACAGTTTGTTTCTGTTCAGGCTCTGCCTCGAGTCGGCCATCCCTAGCTATGGGGTATGTGCTTGGATATATACAGTACATACAGATCACAAAACAATAGAGGCTTACCAGAGTATTTTGTGAGCTTGTTGTATTCTGAGTTTGTTGATGTTGACCTGACCGTAGTGGAGAACACCATTAACCTCCCAGGTGTCCAGGTCCTTCAGGTATTGATTCAGGTGCCTGTTGACCAGTCCGGGGCAGCCACCACCTTCTTGACTTCTGAATTTCACAGTTGCCATCCATCTCATCTACAAATAAAACAGGTCATTAGTTTCCAATACAATCAAATTAAACTACAGGTCTCCCTCACTATCCGATGCCCCGATTTACGATATTATTATAGGGCGGTTCTTTAGTGGCCACCCCTTCGACGATCGCGGCATCAGGCAATAGATAGATAGATAGGTATTTGTGTTTGGATTTTGGCTGGTCTGAGAATGCATCCCCATTTACCCCTTAATTAATTTTAGGGTTCGCCATACGATTTTTCTATTTAAGATCGGGTTTTCAGGAATGTAACCCAATACTGTACTGTAGTATATAGCGGGAGACTTATAATTATATATCAGGTAAGAGTAAACATAATAAGGTTATCTTGAACATTACTTTCACCATATTATTAGAAATAATTAATTAGGGGCAACCTCGTACAGCTTCTTGCTTTGTATAGGGGCACATGTATTGAGTATTGTTCGTATGTGTGGGGAGGTTCCACTCATACCATACTTCTCGAGAGTTGAATCAAAAGCATTTTGCCTCAACTCACTTCCGCTTACTACCGGTAATTCCCTACACTCTCGTTCTACACACTGCCATGTTGCATATCTTTCAATCTTCTATCGCTGTTACAACAAATCAGTGTTCTCTCTGTGCATACCCCCTCCCTTGCAGCAAGAGCGAGGCACCCGCCTTTCAACAGTCCCACTCATATTCTATCCAGCTCTACAACCCAAGAATTGGCAAATTTTCTGTCTTTCTTCTACTCAACAAGTGAACTCTGGAACTCTCTCCCTCAATCTTTCCTTCATCCTATGACTTAAATTGCTTTAAACTCTGTGTCCAGGCATATTGACACAAATGTCCCTTGAATTTGGTTCTCTGTCACTCTTTTGGCTTTGGGGGATGCTCGTTACAGGCTGCCTGCCTTTTTTCGCCTTCATACACATAGAAAGCAAGAGAGAAAAAAATTGGGAATAGGATAATCTGGGGAACCACTACATCCTAAGTTACTGTTCTGATTTTTTTTTCTGGTAACATTCAAGACAGCTAGAGCCGCCTTATTTACCAAGTTTTCTCTATATTTGTTCAAAGAATTTAGTGTTTTATTGTTGTTTTTCATGGTTAGAGTGGAGGATTTGCATTAACTTTACCCATTATTAATTAATCTGAAGATACGGCGTCAAATGGTGCCATTTATTGGGTGAAGCGCTCCCCTCAACCCCCCCTTGACTTATTGTCATCCTCATACTGTATATGTTGATCTGTAAGGGGCTGGGGACAAGAACAGGTTGCCGGTATTTCGTTTTTGCCAGTAACGCTCGCATCATTTATTAGGTGAATCGCGGCCGTTCAAACAAGGAGGTCAAGTCGAAAAATTCATTGGACGGAATGCTTTGTCGGGATTGATTATTTTGGTGTTATTTTTCTGTGTACAGGTAATCGTTATTTTTTCAAGTTGTCGATAACTAAACTCCTCCATGCAGACTATAGCCCTAATGAGAAAAATATGGTGAGTCTATAGGTCCCTATTTATATATGGTGAGTCTATAGGTCCCTATATTCCCTATGGTGAGTCTATAGGTCCCTATTTATATATGGTGAGTCTATAGGTCATATGGTGAGTCTATAGGTCCCTATTTATATATGGTGAGTCTATAGGTCCCTATTTATATATGGTGAGTCTATAGGTCCCTATTTATATATGGTGAGTCTATAGGTCCCTATTTATATATGGTGAGTCTATAGGTCCCTATTTATATATGGTGAGTCTATAGGTCCCTATTTATATATGGGGAGTCTATAGGTCCCTATTTTCCCTAATAAATTGTTTCTAATAGCCTAGTACGGCGCAAGACGTCTTCAATGTCATTATTACCAGCAGGGGGCAAATAACAGCTGCAGTGGGATAATTAAAAAAAAATCCCCGGTACCGGTACTGTATATTATATACCTGTATATAAAATATATATAGGCCTAGGACTATAAAATGTAATAAATAAAAAGTCAAATAGCCTAAGACGTGCTTCTACACGTGAACATAACTTGCGAGCGTAATACTTTTGTAAATAAAAGACGAAACGCCCGCTAACGCCCTTACCAAAAGTGGGCCAAAGTTACTGGTCCGATTTTTTTTTCTTTTTTTGCCAGACGCCGTAATTTCCGAGATCGCAAACTTTTTCTTCGATAAGAACTAAAAAAAAATAACGCTGTTATCCCTAAAGTATCTTAATCTTTTAATCTATTAAAGGATCGATTTGTGGGTGGCCATGAACATTAGGCGTTTGTCACGAATCGCTAGGTCAGGTTGCCCGGACTTGACATCTACCAATAACATTTTAGACAGCGCGGGCTTGATCCACCGACCCTTTGATCAGCAGCCGACGCTGTACTGACTATGCCACGGCTCGCGAAATTACCATGGGCTATTACCGAATACCGGTAGGCTAGTCCTACTCTTTCTTGGGTCAAATTGGATTTTCGGTCACGTAAGTGTTTTTTGTATTACAGTATAATCATTTTTCTAATCAGTTCCTTCATTGATTAGTGTTTTAAGGTGGTTTTCCTTCTGCAAATTCATTTTTACCCAATATTTTGCAATATTAAAACATGCCCCCTAAAACCATATTTTGTCATTACCCTAACCTAACCTGGGGCTTCCGCCCCCAGACCCCCTCAGGGTTAACATTGATATAGAAAAGCCTTTGACAAAATGCTAAAAATACGGTAAAACAGTGGAAAATATTAGTTCTCAGCTGATCCAAGATGGCCGCCATTTTTCCTTCCACCCTTATTTAACGGGAGCAGGTCTTTCCCGCCCTCAGACCATTCCGACTAAAGATCCCGCCTGCTTAGCTAGCTCCTTCCCGCCCGAATGTTGTGGGCGGGAAGAGCCAAGCAATCAATCTTTCCTTGGCTGATTCCGCCCTCCAAAATTAGACCGTCCCGCCCATTTTTATGGTTCACACAACCTCAGCTGATTGGGAGCAGGTCTTTCCCGCCCTCAGACCATTCCGACTAGAAGATCCCGCCCGCTTAGCTAGGTCCATCCCGCCCGAATGTTGTGGGCGGGAAGAGCCAAGCAATCAATACTTCCTTGGCTGATTCAGCCCTCTAAGATTAGACTCATACGGCGGGACGGTCTAATCTTAGAGGGCGGAATCAACCATACAACGCCCATTTGTATGGTTGATTCCGCCCTCTAAGATTAGACCGTCCCGCCCATTTGTATGGTTCACACCACAGTATAGTAACAAATGCTACTATACCGTGGTTCACACAACCTCAGCTGATCTTGCATAATAACCTTGTGTGTATGAGTGACGATTAGATTAAAACACATCATTAAATTACACCAACACACACGCTCATATATATATATATATATATATATATATATATATATATATATATATATATATATATATAGCCTATATATTAGAGTTGGGTCAGTTTAGTTAATCAACCAGTCAACTTAGTTAATTAATGTTTAACTTAAGTAGTTCATTTTGAGACAGCTCGGCCCCATGTTATGCTATGGGGCAATTTGTTTAATATAGCGTGAAAAAGCCTGTAGCCTTGAAATCCTCAAGGGGTTAACATGATGATGATAGAAGACAATCATATTTATATTCCTGATCCTACAGTATATGTCCCTTTTTTATTTATTCGTTCTAGGAAACATTTATCCTCTAAGTCATCCATTAGTATTCTCATTAATATTATTGACCTACCGAATAATTTGTTGTTAGCCATTTCTAGACCGGTACTTTCTGGATTTGAATGATCAGTTGTAGGACTTGTGATCGTGTTCTTAAAATTGTGCAATGGGTTCATTATTACCTTTTGTAGTTTACACCGAAATGCCAAAAAAATAACCTTATTGTTCCCTGATTGTATTAATATTCCCATATTCAAAATATGTTACAGGGGGGCAATGCCTAGCGAGTTAATTACTCAATAGGTGGCGTTCTGAGAGTGAGGGTCCGAGTGTGGGGGGTGAGACCGTGAAGCGCAGAGGCGAAGCTGCTTCAGAAGATGGAGTTGCTTCGAGCCGGGGTGCTTCGCATGTCTCACTCCCTAGACTGGAACAAGACCTCACGGGCCTCACCGTGTTCAGCGGTGTAGTGTAAAGGCTCTCAGCCTATGCCCGAGCGGGAGTAGTTGGAATATAGAAAGAAAAAAAATGGGGAAAGGGGTAGAAAGATCCTTCTCAATAACAATATACCATTTATAAAACCACAGCTAACAAATTACAACAATATAGATATATCCGTTCTCTCGCCCTAATTACCAGTTTATAACTTAATATGCTAAATTCTAGAATTGTTTTATTTATGTAAGTTGAAAATTATTCTAATTAAGATGTGCATCCAATTTTATTTTCTCATTTAGTAAGTTAGTCTAGTCGATATTTGGCCAAGACTACATAAGAACATAAGAAAATGGGAGTCTGCAAAAAGCCGATAGGCCCATACAAGGCAGATCCCTGTCACACCCAACCCCAATTCACTAATACCTTGAGTACTGACCCCACCAAAACGGTCAGAGATTAACACAAGATAACGGGGGTCTGCTGAGTGCCGATTGGCCCACACCTGGTAGATCCCCCTCACACCCAACCCATCTCGTCCATATGCCTATCTAATTTTATCTTAAAGCTCCCTATCGTTCTTGATCCCACTATATCACTTGGTAGCCTATTCCACCCATCTACAACTCTGTTACCAAACCAATATTTGCCTCTATCTTTTCTGAAACGAAATTTATCTAATTTATAACCATTTGTTCGAGTTGTTGTTGTTGTTGTTGTTCCCCAAGCTGCCTGGCCGAACAGCCCCAAGGCCCCGAGTAAGGCCAAGGCCATAAACGAGCGCCCCCACAGAACCCTCCCTGCCGACCACAATAAAGCCTGGGTGACCGAAGCCACTCCATGGCGGGGAGCTGAGAGGGTGCGGAAACGCCCGGGAAACCAAAGCCCCACCTAGGGCCCTGTGCCCCTCAGCAATTATGAAGAGAAAGTTGAGGGGCAAAGGAATAATGTGACGCTTTAGCTTCCAATCTTGGTAGATTGGGAGGTCAATCCACGGAAGAGATCTAGAAAATATATAAGTAAAAGGAACAGTCAGAGTAAGCTATGGGTATGGCAGAGATCGCTCAGGTCTCACTCTGAGAGACCAGCCCATCGCCATGTTCGAGTTCTTTCGCTATCACTGAGCTTCAGTACATTTTTCATGTCTCCTTTATTTACCCCACTGAACCACTTGAACACTTCTATCATATCCCCTCTAACTCTGCGTCTTTCTAACGAATGTAAGCCTAATTTATTCAACCTTTCTTCATATGGTAGATTTCTAATATTATGAATCATTTTTGTCATTCTTCGCTGTACTCTCTCCAAGGAATCTATATCCATTCTGTAATAAGGACACCAAAATTGGACAGCATAATCCATGAGGTCTTACTAATGACAAGTAAAGTTTCAAGATAACATCGGCAGTTCTGTTACTCACACTCCTTGAGATGAACCCCAGAATCCTGTTTGCCTTGTTACGTACGCTTATACACTGTTTTCTAGGTTTCAAATCATTGCTAACAAACACACCCAAATCTTTCTCGCAGTCTGAGTTTTCTAATTCAGCATTAGCTAGTTTATATTTTGCATTAGTATTCGTCTTCCCTATCTTTAATACATTGCATGTGTCAATGTTAAAATTCATCTGCCACTTTACTGACCATTCGTGTAAGGTATCTAGATCCCTTTGGAGGCACTCTATGTCGCTATCTGAATCTATTGGTCTCCCTATTTTGGTATCGTCTGCAAATTTACTTATCCTACTAGTTATACCTAATTCAAGGTCATTTATGTATATGATAAATAACAAGAGGACCCAATACAGATCCCTGGGGGACACCACTCTGACTTCGTACTATTTATGCCGACTCTCTGCTTCCTACCAATTAGCCATGACCTAATCCATCCTAACAACGCCCCACCTATTCCATGCGCCTCAACCTTTCTCATCAATCTCTCATGAGGGACTCTGTCGAAAGCTTTACTGAAATCTAAATAGGATATATACTATACCGGTATATACTATATATACCGTATATATATATACAGTATATATAAATATATATATATATATATATAGCTTCATATGGCTATCAAATACAGTAGGGTCTCGTAAGATGTGAGATCAGAAGATGCGAGGACCCCCAAATAATAAAAATTAATTATTTTAAGATGCGAGACTGACCATAATTTGCGAATCGGAGGCTCAAAGTGGGCTAAATCCGAGGAGAAACCTCAAGATGCGAACATTTTTTTTAAATGCGAGCCTTAGGCGGGAGTTCGCATGCCATTGGCTGGCTCAGACCTGCGTAGTATGACGTCACAGCATTTGTGCAGCTTGGTACTCCCACCCAGAAATTCAAGATATCAACAGGCAGGGGGACGAGCAGACACCGGAGGAGGTGGCGCAGACTGTTGATATAGAGGCTGAACTTCGAGCTGAAGCAGCTGCCACACCCCAAGAGGCAATGCAGGTGGACGAGGACTACAGCAGGAACGATTTGAGTGCCATCCTGGCTTTGGGGGAGGCCCTAAAGACGAAAGTGCTGGAGGTAAAAAAAACAGTTGCGTAGGATTGACTGGAGTAACACCTTTGAGTCTCTTATGAGATTCCATAAGGAACTGTACCAACAACGTGTTAATGCGAGGGCCCAGTCACTCATTACACGTTACTTAAGGCCTCACCCACAACCTGGCACTCCTGCTGAACCCCAACCTGGCACTTCAGATGAACCCCAACCTGGCACTTCAGATGACCCCCAACCTGGCACTTTAGATGACCCCCAACCTGGCACTTCAGATGACCCCCAACCTGGCGCTTCAGATGAACCCCAACCTGGCACTTCAGGTGAACCCCAACCTGGCACCTCTGCACGTCCAGTCACCCAGAGTGACTTTGTTGGATTTCTTAAGCAAGTGGATACATAGAGGAATTCTAAGGCACTCGAGATCCTGGCTAACCAAATGCGGGATGCTCAGCCACTCTCTTCAAGCGAGAGTGACTTTGAGTGAATCTACACAGCCTCGGATAACCCCTTCCCCCTGTACATAATCCCACTAGAATTTAAGGTAAGGGAAAATTTGCATTTTTTTATATTTTTTTATTGATAGTGTGTATTTTGTCTCATTTTCATTTATTAATTTATTATTTTCTGTTTGTATGTGACCGAAATGTATGGTATCATGCACCAATTACCTTTTTCAGGGATTATTACCAACAAAATTGGGACTTTGCGTGAACAAATTGGATTTATAGGGTGTAAATGGGACTTTACGGCAATTTTTTTGGGGCGGATCGACCATAAGACGTTTTTCCCATAAGATACGTGTATCGTAAGAAGCGAATCCGTAAGATGCGATCGCATCCATCGACCATAAACTCGCATCTTACGAGACCCTACTGTATTCCCGAGAGAGAGAGAGAGAGAGAGAGAATAATATGTATAGTATACATTATTGCCTGTTGTATAACATAAATGTAGCAATTTATCGACTCATACGCTATGTCAGACTAGTACATAGCTGACGCACGGTACATTATCATCTAAGGGAAAGTGTGGATATTACGATATGATGTGAAATAGCCTTAAATAGTCAATAAGAATACCATGATAGTAGGCTAGACATAGACCATTTACTCTGTTTTAAATAATTGTTTAATGATTGTCCATTTTTAACTGACGATAAATTGAATCCCTTAGTAACTAATTTATCTCGGATTACTGACTATTCCACCCTCAGACCATTTCGACTAGAAGATCCCGCCCGCTTAGCTAGGTCGGGCGGGACGGTCTAATCTTAGAAGACGGAATCAGCCAAGGAAGGATGATAGTTTGGCTCTTCCCGCCCACAACATTCGGGCGGGAAGGACCTAGCTAAGCGGGCGGGATCTTCTAGTCGGAATGGTCTGAGGGCGGAATAGTCAGTAATCCAGCTGATCTTGCCTAAATGTGCGATGCAAAAGCCTGTAACCTTGAAATTCGTGAGTGTATTATATATTTTGTCTATTGAGGCAATTTTATTCAGATTAGGAAGGTTATTCGAGACAGTCTTAAGCATTTCAACTATCACGGATCCTTCCTAAGCTGTATGAGATCGTCTAATGACAGCCGGAATTAATAAAAAGGTGACATAAACCTCAAGGGGTAATGTCACATTTTCATGATCACTCCATTATTCGCTACTCTATTTGCAAAGTAACTGATTTCTATAAACATGGGAAATATGCTAATCACCATCGGCTGAAAATGGACAATTGGCAAATTAATTGGTTGTGATTTTTCCTATTAATGGGCGTGTTTTAGTCTGATCATCATATATACAATATATATAGGCTACACAAGGTTAGATACAATCACAAATTTCAAGGCTACAGGCTTTTTCATTGCACATTTAGGCAAGCACAGGTTAAGGTATATGCGAACCTTACAAACGGGCGGGACGGCCTAATCTTAGAAGGCGGAATCAGCCAAGGAAGGATTGATGTTTGGCTCTTCCCACCCACAACATTCGGGCGGGAAGGACCTAGCTAAGCGGGCGGGATCTTCTAGTCGGAATGGTCTGAGGGCGGAATAGTCAGTAAGCCTTATTTAACCCACAGAGTCTAGGGAAAAATAATTTAATATGCAGCGGTAAAAAGTAAAGACATATTGCGGTGACTAATACTCTATGACAAAGCTATAGGCCTAGGCCTATTTAGAACATTATATCCCATACGTGACCGAAAATCCAATTTGTCCCTTTCGTGCACAAAGAATAGGCTAATTAAATTTATTCGACTCTCCAATGGTAATAACATATATAGGGATGATATATGGGTCATAGAGGTTGTATATATGACAAAATTATCCAGGTAACTACCGTAACTTGTCCAATATTACTGTTTTAACCTAGAATCCTAATTTGACGTAAGCTATGGTCCAGCCGGCTCAGCCCCCCACTTAATACATCACCAATACAAGCATTACCCATACTAGACCAGCCCTCTGCAGGTTTATATGACAATCAGCAATCTATAACACACACCCTCACTAATAATAACCACCCCAACCACCAATCTACTCAGAATATAGCAGAAAATAGACAAAATTAGACTTACTCGGCGCCATCTTTTTCTCTTTTCGGCCTCCGTGCACCAAATCCTGTCTGCGCATGCGCGGCACGATTTTTGTTTCCTTTATATTATCTTAACCTAACCTAACCTAACCTTAAATTAACCTAACAGTTGAGCCTAAATTTAAAAAAAAATGGTGTTTGGAAGGATTTGGTGCTGCAGACAACGAAATGCTAGACTACTCGGCCCACGGGACAGCTCGGCCCACGGCGAGACAGCTCGGCCCAGTAAAAACGAGACAGCTCGGCCCCGTGTTAATTAACCCTCTCCGACATATGATGCGATTTTGAGCCTATTAGGGATACTTTAAAGCCTTTATTACCATCAGGGGTATTTAGAAACCTTTAGTTTAGTTACTTCAACCTCTGCAGTTGTCTTTGAGTTAGCTGTGGGCAGAACACTAATTTTGGAGGTAATTATAAGAGTGAGAGAACTCTATTTCTTATTGCTAATCTGGCAACCTCTGCATCATATGAGTCTGAAGGGGTTACGAGAAGACTCGTAATTAACCTAATCTAACCTACATATTATGAATCGAGAGCACTAGCCTATGACATAATTATACAATAAACTAACATTTCGCCCACAATACACACGCCATAAACCCTCCACTTAGCTATATACTAATCTTATCTATATACTAAGCGAAGTGATAGGGAAAATGAAAAGAGGGAAGAAAACGGGTTACTGTGCATTCCTGGATATAGAGAAAGCTTATGATAGAGTAAATAGGGAACTGCTGTGGAAAATAATGGCAAGGAGTGGAATACCAGAAAAGTATATAAACATCATAACATCGATGTACCAGGGAACAAAGGCGAAGTACGCGCTAGGAAATATAGAAACGGGATGGGTAGAAAGCAAGAGGGGAGTAAGGCAAGGGTGCGTATTATCGCCATTATTATTTGCGCTATATATGGAAGAAATGACACAGAGCATAAAAAGAGTGGGGGAGGGGATCCAGATAAACAAGGAAAGACTGGGGGGGGGGTACTCCTGTTTGCTGACGACGTAGTTCTGATGGCAGAAACTGGAGGAGGGTTGCAGAGACTACTAGAGGAAGCAACGAGATTCGGAGAGGAACTAGAAGTAAGATTTAGTAAAGAAAAGAGCCAAGTGATGAAAATGAATGGACAGCTCCAAGAGGACGAGGAATGGACACAGGAAGGAAACAGAATGAAGAAGACAAGAGAGTATAAATACCTGGGGGTAACAATTACGGAGAAAGGGTTTGAGAAGGCGAAAAGTGAAAAGATTGCACAAATGCAACAATGGCATGGGAGATTATGGAGCGCCACAAGGTTAAGAGTGAATAGCTATGAAATAGTGCGCAGGCTGTGGAAAGGACTAGGAGTACCTGCAATTATGTACGGCATGGAGGCGGTAGAAACGACAGAGGCAGAAACGAAGAAATTAGAAACGGTACAGAATAAAATCGGGAGGACAGGATTGGGGGCAAATAAATACGTAGCACAAGAAGCAATCCGAGGGGAGATGGGGTGGAGTACATTTGAAGAAAGGATAGGGAAAGCAAAAGGGAAGTACAAAGTGAGGCTAGAGGGGATGGAGGAAGGTAGGTGGCCAAAGAAGGTATACAGATGGGCGAGCGAGGAAAGTAAATGGAACAGAGAGTGCAAAAGAAGGTTGGGGAGGATAAATATAAAACAGGACCGTGTGGGAGGGGAATTTAGAAAACGAAATGGGAGAGAGGAGTGGGTCATACTAGAAAATGGGAGAGGATGTATCAGAGAGATAGAGAACAGGATAAAAGAGGAGGGAAGAAGAAAGTGGAGGGAAGGGGTAGAAAATAAAGCCACGCTGTCATATTACAGAGAGAAGGAAAAACCAGCTAGAGAGCTTCTCTATGATGGAGGATGGGGATCTAAACTGCTGTTTAAAGCAAGGACAGGATCGCTAGAGACGAATGAGAGAACAAAGAGATGGAATGGAATGGGACTGCACTGCAATCAATGCGAAATGGGAGGAGACCCAATAGTAGAGGACGTAGAGCATATAATAACGGAATGTACAAGATATGATGAGGAGAGAGACGAGTTGGAGGGATACATGAGGAATAGAGTTGGGGAGAGGGGGTGGGAGGAGGTAAAGCAGAGAGACGATAGAGGGGTAGGGGCACTGTTGGGGTTAACACAAGAGATGGAAACACAAGACATGGAGATGATGAAGAAGATACTAGAAAATATGTGGAGGAAGAGAAATGGGTAAGGGGGGGATGGAAGTGAGGGGTAGGTCTATAACAAACAAAAAACTGTCCCTTAAACTATCCTTCTACTCTAAACTTTCCCTCCTACTAACGTTTCTGAGCCAGTACTGATTCAAAGGTCAGCCCTGTGGATCTGCACGGTCTGCGGGAGGGTTCTAAAGAAGAAGAAGGAGCTCACCCCATCCTATATCCTGACTGGTCTCGTCAAATTGACCCATAGCAAAACATGGGGCCGAGCTGTCTCAAATAATGGGCCGAGTTGTCTCGCCGTCGTGGTCGAGTTGTCCAAAAGTGGGCCGAGTCGTCCAGTCACCCAGACAACGTTTCCAGAGTCCCGACACGTGGGGAGGGCGGTCTTTTCGTTTGGGCCTTTCGCCGGGGGCGGGGGGCATCAAAAAGTTTCGCGGGTTGTAACGTTTTTTAATATAAGGAATTTGTACAATACCCTTTACTTGATTGTACTGTAGATACTGCTTACACTATATGAATAATTTATCATAAAAACGTTAAATTATATAATTAAGTTGGAGTTTTCTTTGTATGGAAATTGCATGAATTCCACACTACAGTACAGTAGGCTATAATGAATATAGTCCATGGGTGTTTTGGGACCAAAGACTATAATCCATGGGTTTTGGGGGTGATTTTTGGACTAAAGGCTACTGTACAGTAGTCCACAAGGGTGTTTTGGGGGTGTTTTTTAGACCAAAGACTATAGTCCATGTGGGTGTTTTTTAACCATGGGTGTTTTGGAGGTGTTTTTGGACCTAAAGCAACCCAAAATAGGGGCACCTGGAATGCAGCCACTTAGAATGTAAGACTGAAACCATTCTCTCTGTGGATAAAGCGGTCTTCAACCCTCGTCTAGCGGGTGGAATTGGGCTATTTTGGGCATATTCAGGCCCTCCTGAATGATAAATCAAATATCTGCATGAAAAGAAATGTATTCAGCAAAAAACTAGGCGCTAAAAGCTTCAAAATGAGACCAGAACGAGCTACGTAGCACTCGTGGTTCTCATAGTGGTACCAGTAACATGGGAGTTTAGTGTATAGCGGTATATTTTTCCCAGCTACGCTCACTACTGGCTACAGTGCCAGCCTCTCGAGAACACAAGAGAGGGTGAGTCAGTGGGCGGCGGTAGGCCCTGGGAGTCGGACGTGTGGCCCGCTGCGCTCCCGGTCATTTGCACTCGATTTTAACCCTTTAAAAGACATAATAATGCTCCTAACTTGCTGCAAATTGGCGCCCGGCGCCGCTCTTTAAGGGTTAAACTTAATATGTACTGTACTGTATGTACGAGGGTGGGATGGAAAGTTTAGAGCCTAACACGTGGAGTGCTACTAGAGCAATGAAACTTGGCAGGCATATTTCAGCTCTCCAGGTAACCGAAGCCGTTCCGAGGCGAGGAGCTGAGGAGGGTGCGGAAACGCCTGGGACACCGAAGCTCCACCCAAGGCCCTGTGCGGCTGTGCCCCTCAACAATTATGAAGGGAAAGTTGACGGGCAAAGGAAAAATACAATGTAACGCTTTGGCTCCCAGTCTGCCAACCTCTACTACTGGTTGGCAGTAGGGAGGTCAATCCACGGAAGGACGCCGCCACTCGAGATCTAGAAAATATATATGTACAGTAAAAGGAACAGTCAGAATAAGCTATGGGTATGGCAGAGAATGCTCAACTCTCTCTGATAGACCAGCCCATCACCATATGACTAGAACCCAATCCTCTCAGCATCAGCTAGGAAAGGTCCTAGAAATCCGCCTTTAGCGGGGGGATAGCTCCCCTATTTCAACCCCTTTTGGGGATGGGCACCCGCCCAGTTATAGAGGTTAATGTTCAAGAGTTTTGGCCTACTTATTTGTAATAGGCCTTTGTCGGACTTCAGAAAGGACAATATACAGGCCAATTAACCTTAAGGCAGCTGACAGGGTCCTCAACACAGAATTCTTCACCGGCAGGATTGTAGAAGGAAAAGGGCAATCCAGATTTTTCTGCAAGGATCTAGGTGACAGGCCCTGGACCCAATGGATCCACAATGCTGAGGACTGAGCAAAACGATACATGTTAAGTCCCAACCTTCAGATCCACAAGGACGATACATATATATACTGTACAAGCTTAACACCTTATTAGCAGGCTAGGCGGTCTAGCGGACCGTAGCGCCCAGCGGGGTGTTTTTACCCTAAATAGGATTGTTTACGTGATCATTTTCATGCCTAAATAAGACCCAGAGCGTAAAACAAGTATCTATCCCTGAAAGGGCGTAAACAGAGCTTTCCAATGACACCCGAACCATCCTTGTACAACCGCTGGTTCTCTTGCAACGATCGTGGAACACGAGTGCAAAAACCCTGTAATTAGGTAATTTCCCTACATAATTCCCTGTGTAGCGAGTGAGAGAGGGGAGGGAAGGGTGGGAGGCACCTCAGCTGGTCCACCGCGGTGGTCGTGAGTGGTTATAGGGTTGCTAGGCTCCTCACACCGCTCAGCTCTCTCTCTCAGCAACATTACGTGCTGAAAATGGCGCACGACATAAGTTGTGAACCGCCACTTAGTCCAAATTTATTTCACACGACATAAGTTGCGCGCCGCCAATTAAGGGTTAAAGACCATTTTGTCCCAAGAGAGTGAGGTTTCAGTCTCCCGTCATAAATGGTGGTACTCCAGACAACCCTGTCATGGGCTGCCTCTGTCGTCAAGTTCTTGGTCTTGAGATTGGACCAAAGTACCTGTACCTGATCCTACGTCTTTCTAGGTCTACCCCTATGCGCAGCTCCTCCCGCGTTCCCAATCCGTCATTTCTTCACCCAGTTCTCCTGTCCTCCACTCTCCCAATGCTAAGGATCGTCTGGGAATTTCGGGAGGAACCCAAGCTGTTAAGATGGTGTCACACGAGAGCATTTTCCGTCAATTTTCGATGAACAAGTTTTTTCTTGGACTGTACTATTGTGAGGCATTGCATTGGAATCGGAAACTGTACATGGAAGGTAGATTAGGTTAGCTAGTTTAATTCTTATGGAACTGTTTTGTTTATTTATTTAAAAAAAAAAATCTATATCATTATTTCCACATAGCAATTTTGATAAGTTCTTTTGTCTTTATATGTGCAGATCCTGTTTTGGTTTGTTTGGTTTGCAATTTTTAATATTTAATTTTGAAGCTGCCAAACTACAATTGCCCGTAAAAACCGAGGGAAAAATTGCTCATGTAACACCACCTTTAAGGATGTAAATAAAACAACTCTGGTACGAAAAGAAACCTCCTAGTTTTTTTTGTATACAGGTTATATGGTACATGTGAGCTTAATGTACAAACTATACACGTCCTTCTCTGTCTCTCTCTCTTGGTACTATTACTTGCTTCACTATCCTAACGTACAGCTACTGACAAATGTTCATGAGCTTTGGCAAGTTTCATTATGCAAATACAGTCAGGTCGCTCAATACGCGAGTTCCGAGTACACAAATTCCCTAATACGCGAGGGGGGGTTGAAAATAACCAAAAACTTTGAATACACGAGGGGTACAACTAATACGCGAATCGAGAGCGAAGAAGTGGCCAAATCCGGCACATCCCTGTTAGTAAGCGAGTGTGGTATAATTTTAGCAAGACGCATGGCACTTGATAGAGTGAGAGAGGCCCAGGAAGTGCCTTCCGATAACGCGATTCCTAATACGCGAGGTTGTGTGTCGCTCGTAAACTCGCGTATTGGGGGTCCTTACTGTACTGTAAATCCATTTATATTGATGTACACTCGGATACCATAGTCTCTAGCCCACTCAAAAAATTTGTGGACTTCCTATGTTTTTCTTTATTCATTTATAACTATCGTGATTAATGTCTGGATATAAATTGCTTTTCATTATAGAGTGTATATAGTTTTGTAATTGACTTATAGTAGATTATATTCATAAATTTGTTTCCCTAGATATACTTCCATAATTAGAAATAGGTGAAGCTCAGGAATATTTGTGAGTGGGCTAGAGACTATGGTATCTGAGGGGATCTGGACGGCTCCGCACCTATGCACAGTCAGTATGTACCACTCAGTAGTAGCAGGTTAGTACAGCTCCGTACTTCAGTCGGGTACTGAAGGGTACTAGACACAGAGGTCCTTTCTGACACTACCTGCCTTGCAGATTGGACAGCTCCGCAATAGTACGGACTGTTAATAAATACAGCAGTCCTTTATTATACGCTACCTGCCTTGTAGATTGGACAGCTCCGCAATAGTACGGACTGGTAATAAATACAGCAGTCCTTTATTATACGCTACCTGCCTTGCAGATTGGAGCCTGGATCCATCCCAACCCCTCCCTCACCCCCACCCCATCCTCGTTCAGCAGCACCCAACATACATCATGCACATAACATTAACATTCTCCAATTGAACATAGATGGCATCAACACAAAGAAACACGAACTCTCACACTTCATCAAACAACACAACATACACATTGCCATCTTACAAGAAACAAAACTCCGCACAACACAAAAAACACCCACATTTCATGATTTCACCACCATCAGACAAGACCGGGCTGTCGGCGGGGGCGGTGGACTCATCACCCTGGTACACAAAGAAATATCATACATAGTTACCAGTGTACAAACCAAATCCCTCCTCCCCCCAAATGATAACACAACAGAAATACAATCAATTAAAATACGCACTGGCAACAACTCCAACATAACCATCATAAACACATACATCCCTCCCCAAACATCCCCTACAGTACCAAATGAATACAGACCACACTTACAACACATCACAAACACCCCACACATCATCCTGGGTGGTGACTTCAACGCCAAGACGTCGGCTTGGTTTGTCGACAACCCCGACACAGACAGAGGGCTGGTACTACAAAACCAAACTGATAACCTCATCATCCTTAACGACATCCATCAACATACCCATATTCCTCACCAAGCCCTCTATAACCCATCATCTCCAGACATCACCTTTTGCTCCCCAGAACTCGCCCCCACAACATCCTGGAGGGTGGTCAGAATCTTAGGCTCTGACCACCTCCCGATCATTATCACCACCAAAACCAGACTCACCCCAGCTAGCCACAAACACACATACACCAATTATAAAAGAGCTAACTGGGAAGCATTCACAAATGAGACAACAACACTTCACAACTCTAAACAGTACACCCATCACTAACATCAACAATGCTGTACACATACTCAATAAAACTATCCAAAACGCTGACAAGAAACACATTCCTAGAGGTAACAGAAAAAGACACAACCCCAACTTCACACCAGAAATTCAAAACCTCATCAGACAACGCGACATACTGAAACACTCCCCAGCACCCCACACACAAGACATCACACAACAAATTCAAGCACTCAACACCCAAACTAACAACAAAATACAAGAACAACAAAAACTAAATTGGAATAACTTCCTACAAACACTTGATCACAAAACAAACCCCAAAAACTCTACAAAACACTAAACAGCATCACACTTTCCAACAGCAACACAACACAATCACATGCTGCAATCACAACAACAGACTCTGCTCCTTCATGTAAACAACAAGCAAACACTCTCATCAATCACTTCTCACATGTCAGCCACCTAAAACCTCACAAAGACGACCGACGTGTCATCCGACGTAAGAGACAATTCCCCACAGACCCTGACTATACACCCTTCACCAATCACCAGACAAAGCATATCATTAACAATCTCAAGCACTCACCCGCTTGTGGCCTAGACAACATAAGCAACATACACCTCAGACACCTGGGACCACAAGGCATACAAGCACTCACTAACATATCAAACTACAGCTATTCACACAACACAATACCAGACATTTGGAAGCATGGTATCATCACCACATTCCCCAAACCCAACAAAGACCCCACGCTACCCTCCTCGCACCGCCCCATCACACTCCTTTGCTCCCCCTCCAAAGTCATGGAACGCCTAGTATTACAACTAATTACACCCGACCTACCCCTAGCTCCAACACAACATGGCTTTAGGCCACTGCACTCCACAAACACTCTTCTCACAGACCTTACACAAAGAGCTTTTTCGACGGCATCAACTCAGCTAGACCACCACACAGATCACTATTAGCCACACTCGACATTAGTAAAGCCTTCGATGCCATCCCCCGCCACAACCTAACAAACAAAATCTACAACACAAACATGCACAACAACACAAAAAGGTGGCTGGCCAACTTCCTAGCAGGCAGATGTGCACACGTATCTTTTGCCGGTCAGTCATCTAAAATCAGAAACTTTCCAAACGGAGTCCCACAAGGATCCGTCCTATCGCCCGCACTCTTCAATCTGTACATGCACGATATAACTACACCCAATACGCCCCAAATAAACTTAGCCTCCTATGCAGATGACATAACACTCACATGCACACACCATGACCCAAAAAGAGCAACAGATCTCCTTCAACCCTATCTCAACACACTACATGGCTGGTGCACTACAAACAGACTTAATCTAGCCCCAGCCAAATCCACCGCAACCCTGCTCACAAGCTGGACAGGAGAACACGAATTCATCCCTCAACTCACCATAAACAACACACCCCTAACACATACACACACACACAAAATCCTAGGAGTAACATATGATGCTCATATGGCATTCAAACAGCACACCACAAACATTAAAAAGAAACTGACACCCAGACTTAATGCCCTCAGGTCACTTGCTCACACAAAATTTGGACACAACAAAGAAACTACCACCACAGTATATAAACAATACATAAGATCAGTGATGGAATACACAAGCCCAGCCTGGGCTTCTAACCTAGCTGAAACACATCATAAGACCTTACAGACTATTCAAAACAAAGCCCTGAAGATCATTACAGGCTGCACAGCTACTGCACCCACAGATCACCTACATCAAGAAACCAAAATCCTCAAAGTCAAAGACCATCTGGACATGAGAGGCACTCAATTCCTGGCAGCAGCCTCCACGAACCAAGACCACCCACTAAACTACATGGCAACACACCCACAGACACCAAGAAATATCAAAACAACACCCAGCACACGGTATCACACACAATTATTGTCCTCTCTCCCTCCCTGCCCACCCCGAACCAACTTCCAGAAGCACATCCATACTCATATCTCTCACCGATCCATCCACTCACTCACAGACAACACGCAGCTGCATGCACGACCTCCCGAAATCCATCCTTCCGAATCCTCCCTTCCTCGCGAGGACAGAGTCCACCTGGCCAGGCTGAGATGCGGACACCATCCAGCTCTCCTGAGCTATCAGAAGAGACTGGATGACTCCGTTGTCGACGCCTGCCCGGGATGTAACACAGCACCCCATACCATTAAACACATCATAGAAGACTGCATTTCACACAACCACTTACGCCAACAACACAATCTACACTCAATGAGAGCTCTGTGGGAAAGCCCGATCGTGGCCGTGGCCTTCCTCAGGGACTCGGGGCTGTTAGGCCAGGCAGCTTAGGGAACAACAACAACTTGCTCATGTAGTGATGTACTGTACATCCTATGTGGTGGTTTTGTGTTCTTTTATTAATTTGCTTGGTAAAGAGATTAACTTGCTCATGTAGTGATGTACTGTACACCCTATGTGGTGGTTTTGTGTTCTTTTATTAATTTGCTTGGTAAAGAGATTAACTTGCTCATGTAGTGATGTACTGTACTGTACACCCTATGTGGTGGTTTTGTGTTCTTTTATTAATTTGCTTGGTAAAGAGATTAACTTGCTCATGTAGTGATGTACTGTACACCCTATGTGGTGGTTTTGTGTTCTTTTATTAATTTGCTTGGTAAAGAGATTAACTTGCTCATGTAGTGATGTACTGTACACCCTATGTGGTGGTTTTGTGTTCTTTTATTAATTTGCTTGGTAAAGAGATTAACTTGCTCATGTAGTGATGTACTGTACACCCTATGTGGTGGTTTTGTGTTCTTTTATTAATTTGCTTGGTAAAGAGATTAACTTGCTCATGTAGTGATGTACTGTACACCCTATGTGGTGGTTTTGTGTTCTTTTATTAATTTGCTTGGTAAAGAGATTAACTTGCTCATGTAGTGATGTACTGTACACCCTATGTGGTGGTTTTGTGTTCTTTTATTAATTTGCTTGGTAAAGAGATTAACTTGTTCATGTAGTGATGTACTGTACACCCTATGTGGTGGTTTTGTGTTCTTTTATTAATTTGCTTGGTAAAGAGATTAACTTGCTCATGTAGTGATGTACTGTACACCCTATGTGGTGGTTTTGTGTTCTTTTATTGGTTTGTTTATTTTGTAAGTTTTACATTATTATTTAAAAAGTGGGGATTGGGCCTGAGCATAAAGATAGATAGATAGATTTAACTGTATTTAGATTAGGAAGGGTATATGGGAGTCAGAGGGTTATTTGAGATCATCTTTACCCTTACAATTCCCACCGCTCCTTCCTAAACTGTATAAAATCGCCTAATAACAGCCAGAATAAACAGTCAAAATGCATCATAATCTTCAGAACAAGCTGTACAGTTGGTCAAATAGTTCATTATTTATTTGACCAAATGTACACGAGAATGTAAAATGAAAATAAATAAATGCAACAAACACACGCTATAAAAATTAAGGACGTAGAAAAACAAAAAGATTTATTATATACAAGTCTCTCTCACTATCCGATACCCTGATTTACGATATTATTATAGGTTTTTAGGTGTTTGGGTTTGGGTTTTGGCTGGTCCCAGAACGCAACCCCATTAATTTTAGGGTTCGCTATACGATTTTTCTATTTAAGATCGGGTTTTCAGGAACCCAATCGTAAATCGAGGAAGACCTGTACTATAAAAATAAAGGACGAAAACAAACAATACGCTTTATAATATACAGTACACCCGTGGCAGTTGTCGTTAATGGTGGCCCGGCGGGAAACAAATAGTAAATATCACGGTTCGGCTATCGTAACTTTCTCTGCCCTTAACAGGGTTGCCTGGAACGCCGCCATTAGGACAAGAAACTGAAACTGCACTTATGTGTGGAACACTCAGTCTTAAAATGTTATGTATGTATGTATGTATTCTTAAGTTTATCCACTGTAAGTTGGTCAAAAATCTTAACATCTATCCTCTGTAACTTAAAATAGCACTGTAAATGTCCACATCTATTCCCTGGCCGCCTCTTCCCAAATGGTAGCAGTATTAGCTCGATTACTCTAGGCATTTGTGAGTTACAGAGGTTAGTGATCAAGAGTTTTGGCCGACATAGGCCGTAGCTCAATTGGTAGAGCATTCGCCTGCTAACCGTGAGGTTGACGGTTCGAGCCTCGGGCCAGCCAGTGTGTTATTGGCAGATGTCAGTGCTGTTGGTGAACGGTGCGGTCTAGCAATCTATGGCAACTATTCACTAAGTCCCTGATTCATCAGGGCACCCACCCTAGCCCAGCTATTCAGCAGGGAGTGTATGGTGGTAAAACCTGTATCATCATACAGTATTTGGAACAGGGTATAACTTGATCACTCTAGCCATTTTTTGAGTTATGGAGGTTAGGGGTTATGAGTTTTGGCCTACCTACAATGAACGGACTATAGCTTTCCTACACACATATAGAAGGGATAATCATTGGTAATCTTATAGAGACCTCATGGATACTCTGTCATCTTGCTTGTACAGTTGGCCACATAAGTTCTGTTCCTCGTCGTGATCATAAGAAAGTAAAATTAGTATGAATGAACTGCGTGGTTTCTTTTAATTGTCAGATGAGTTAACCACTGCATTAGCAACTCTATTCGTAATTCAAGCATGTACATTATATTTCTATGTACAGTATAAGATCACGGAGAGCAACAGAACTAATGTGGGCAACTGTACAAATCACCTATCAAAAATTTACAAATTGTAATCAGATCTAGCATCATTAAAAATTAGTAATTTAATTGTCTTAAACCCCATTCAGCACCATGGCACCTTTTTACCTTTGATTCTGGCTAAAACTAGATGATTTTATGCAGTCTAAGAAGGATTTCATTAAGTTCAAAAGGGGCCTTCAGTAATTAACAGGCTTCGAACTATCTCACTTAACCCTTTTTACTACCGCAGATCCTTCTTAAACTGCACAAAATCATCTGACTATACAGTAAGAATAAATTATAAAAGATGTCACCAGTACAGAAGGGGTTAATTGTACAGTATGTCAGGAATTATCAATGGTTGTTAAGGGGGGATGGTTGTTTTTTCTGGCCCCCCTTCTCCCTCATGTTTATCATCACTAGTTTTGAGATTTTAAGACCTTTTGGCCCATTAGTTTGGCGATTTTAAGACCTTTCGCCCCATTTCTTTGTCAATAGTAAGACCTTTTGTGCAATTTAGATGTCAATTCTTCTCTGGCGAGCGAAAGCGAGCCTATAACATAGTAGAAACTGGCCTCTAGCCGGGACATTTTTCTATCGAAAAATGTAAAAATTTATCTTGTCTTGGGGGGTCATTTTAAAATCTTGATGGGGTCTCGGGAGGAAACTAAAAGAATAATACAAATATAAATAAATAAGCAAACATATACTGTACACCCATCTCCCTGTCAAACATATACTGTACATCCATCTCCCTGTCAAACATATACTGTACACCCATCTACCTGTCAAACATATACTGTACACCCATCTACCTGTCAAACATATACTGTACATCCATCTCCCTGTCAAACATATACTGTACACCCATCTCCCTGTCAAACATATACTGTACACCCATCTCCCTGTCAAACATATACTGTACACCCATCTCCCTGTCAAACATATACTGTACACCCATCTCCCCGTCAAACATATACTGTACACCCATCTACCTGTCAAACATATACTGTACACCCATCTACCTGTCAAACATATACTGTACACCCATCTCCCTGTCAAACATATACTGTACACCCATCTACCTGTCAAACATATACTGTACACCCATCTCCCCGTCAAACATATACTGTACATCCATCTACCTGTCAAACATATACTGTACATCCATCTACCTGTCAAACATATACTGTACACCCATCTACCTGTCAAACATATACTGTACACCCATCTCCCCGTCAAACATATACTGTACATCCATCTCCCCGTCAAACATATACTGTACACCCATCTACCTGTCAAACATATACTGTACACCCATCTCCCCGTCAAACATATACTGTACACCCATCTACCTGTCAAACATATACTGTACACCCATCTACCTGTCAAACATATACTGTACACCCATCTCCCCGTCAAACATATACTGTACACCCATCTCCCCGTCAAACATATACTGTACACCCATCTCCCCGTCAAACATATACTGTACACCCATCTCCCCGTCAAACATATACTGTACACCCATCTCCCCGTCAGAGTTGAGGTTTGATATGATTTGCTTCCATAGATACAAATGCTATAAAAATCCTGTATTAAAGTCCATGGCACATTTTGGTAAGTAATATGAACTTTTAAATATTAAAGAGATTGCAAATAATTGACCACTTGTGAGTTTCAGGCTATAAGGAAGTTGGAGCTGTAAATATTGATATTAAACAGACTGCAATACTAATGTAGATTTCTGATGGATAGAAAGTGTGATGAATTTGGGTGTGAGTATTCTAGGTTGGAATCCTTGGAGTATTCATTAGTTTCATTGATTTCATGTGGTGGATTGTGTTCTTTTATTTATAAAGAATTATTATTTTGCTTAAGCGTTGTTTCCACATAGCGATTTTGATTACCGTAGTTGTTTTGTCTTTTTACTGTGTTCGTCAAAGTTTTGGTTTGTTTATTTTGCAAGTTTTACATTATACTTAGGTATATTTGTAAGTTAATTGGTGGGTTGGTGACAATATGAATTAAGTATTTATAAATGTACTACGACTGTATTTTAGCTGGTAATTCAGTTAACTATTAATGTCTACAGCTCCAACTTCCTTGTACCCTCAAACTTAAGCCCGAAACTTAACTTATTGATGCTTTGTTATCTGGAAGTTCAATTAAATAAATAAATACAAAAATATCTTGGTAAGGCCCACACTGTATGTTGACTTACAGTTGGCCTAATAAGTGATGTCTCGGCACCAAGTATGTTTTGATCAATATTTGGTATCAGCAATATCTAAAACTTTATTTATTTGTTTGGAGTGAGATATAAAAACATGTTCCTACATGTATCCACCCTATTCAACATCTGACAGACATTAATACAGTCCAGAGCGAGCCAAGCAGACTGATAGCCGAGACATGACTTATTAGCGCTACAGTACAGTATTGTAGAAATAATGTTGGATTACGTAACTTACAGTTTCTTACAGTAGATCCTCTGGAAAAAGGCAAACTATGCCTGTGTATCCAGCTCAGTACCACTGCTGCGGTCGTTCACAGTGTTGGTGGCGGCGGTGGCAGACGCAATATTTTTACTATTCTGTATTTTTGCTTTATAATCAAACTTCAAATCTTGTCTTCCCCATGCTTTATCAAGATTACTTTCAAACTCCCTTATTGATTCGGAATCGACTACATACTGGGGCAGTGCGTTCCACTCATTTACCACTATCACAAAATGAGTTCTTTGCCTTCTCAAGCCTATTTCTTTCTTTGTAAATTTTCTTTGAGTGTCCTCTCGTTCTTGTTCCCTCCCGCATGATGAAGATAGCTTCACACACATCCTCATCATACTTTCCTGACACTATCTTAAAAGTCTCTATCATATCCCCTCTCTTTCTCCTATATGCCAGTGTCGGAAGCCCCAGTGTCCTCAACCTCTGCTCAAGTGCTCATAGCCCGCGTTCTTCAACGTTGGTACTAGCTTGCTAGCTCTCCTCTGCACTTTCTCCACTGCTTCTATATCCTTTACCATATATGGAGCCCACACCTGGTTTGCATATTCCAGGTGCGGCCTAACTAGCGCTGTATAGAGATTCCTGAAGATTTCTTCGTCAAGTGACACAAATGTCCTCCTTATCAGCTCTACAATTCTATTGGCTTTGTTCATCTTTTCCGCTAAATGTTTTGAGAAATTTAACTTATTGTCTATCACTACTCCTATATCCTTTTCTGCATTCACTTCCTCCATTGCTTCATACATACATAAGAAAATGGGAGTCTGCAGAAAGCCTATTGGCCTAAGCAAGGCAGATCCCTGTCCCACACAACCCCAATTATAGGCTCAACACTCTAATACCCTGAGGATCAACTTACCAAAACGGTTAGAGATTAACGCAGGATTACGGGGGTCTGCAGAGCGCTGATTGGCCCAACCCGGCTGATCCCCCTTCACACCCAACCCTTCTCGTCCACATGCTTATCCAATTTTATCTTAAAGCTCCCTACCGTTTGTAATCCCACTATAGCACTTGGTAGTCCATTCCACCCATCTACAACTCTGTTACCAAACCAATATTTGCCTATATCTTTTCTGAAACAAAATTTATCTAATTTGAAACCATTGGTACGAGTTCTTTCGCTATCACTGAGCTTTAGTACATTTGTCATGTCCCCTTTGTTAATCCCACTAACCCACTTGAACACCTCTATCATATCCCCTCTAACTCTGCGTCTCTCTAACGAATGTAAACCTAATTTCTTCAACCTTTCTTCATACGGAAGATTTCTAATATTATGGATAATTTTTGTCATTCTACGCTGAACTCTCTCCAATGAATCTATGTCCATTCTGTAATAAGGACACCAAAATTGGACAGCATAATCCATATGGGGTCTCACTAATGACAAGTAAAGTTTTAAGATAACATCAGCAGTTCTGTTACTCACACTCCTAGAGATAAACCCGAGAATCCTGTTTGCCTTATTACGAACGCTTATACACTGTTTTCTAGGCTTCAAATCATTGCTAACAAACACACCTAGATCTTTCTCGCAGTCTGAATTTTCTAATTCTAAATTAGCTAGTTTATATTTAACATTTGTTTGCATCTTCCCTATCTTTAATACCTTGCATTTGTCAATGTTAAACTTCATCTGCCAATTTACTGACCATTCATGTAAGGTATCTAGATCCCTTTGGAGGCACTCTATATCGCTATCTGAATCAATTGATCTCCCCATTTTAGTATCGTCTGCGAATTTACTTATCCTACTAGTTATACCTAAATCTATGTCATTTATGTATATAAGAAACAACAGGGGACCTAATACCGATCCCTGGGGGACACCACTTTTGACTGCTCCCCACTCTTACTTGGTACCATTTATGCTGACTCTCTGTTTCCTACCAATTAGATATGACCTAATCCATCCCAACAACGACCCTCCTATTCCATGTGCCTCAACCTTTCTCATCAATCTCTCATGAGGGACTCTGTCGAAAGCTTTACTGAAATCTAAATATATAATATCATATGACTTGTCACTATCTACTTCTTCATATACCTCTGAGAAAAAGCTAAGCAAATTAGTAAGGCAAGAACGTCCCTGAGTGAATCCATGCTGAGAAGAATTTATTAAGTTAAATTTTACTAAGTGGCTTCTAATTTTGCTAGCAATAATAGACTCTAGCAACTTTCCTATGATTGATGTGAGACTAATGGGACGGTAATTGGATGCTATCGATTTATCACCTTTTTTGAAGATCGGAACTACATTTGCAAGCTTCCAAGCTTCTGGAACTAAACCGGTTTCTAATGACTTGTTAAATAAAAATGCTAATGGGCTACTTAACTCATCTCTGCATTCTTTTAATACTCTAGCATATACCTCGTCAGGACCAGGCGATTTTTGAGGTTTCAGTCTGTCAATTTCCTTAACCCTCTCACCACGGAAGGGCTCTTGAACGCCCATAAAAAAGCATATAACAGGTACCCGGAAGGCCTCTTGAACGCCCAGTGGTTGAAAGCCTGTGAGCTTCGTGTGCGAGGCGTTGGTCCGACGCATGTAAACAACAGCCGGCTGGACCGACGCCCCGCATCTCCGGCCACAAGAAGGAGAGCGTCGCTTGTTCGTGTGTGCCTGTATGTTGTTGTTAAGTATCGAAAAGTGGTGTAAAGTGGCTGTTTTGGCCATAAAGTTATCTCCAATGAAATCATCATCACAGCTCAACCAGTTGACTTAGAGAGCTCTACTTAATGCCATTCTACAGGTAAATAACACAGCTACGCTTGGGGATGCGCGGGAATGCGGGAAGCAGTCTGATTAACGAATATACGGTAGCCTAGCCTAGACGTTTTTCGGCCAAAACACCCGGGTTTCGAGGAATATATATATAATACATAGCCGGGGCTGGAGGGTTAAGCATATCATTTCTACTTATACTAACTGTACTTAACATATTTTCTATACTATCACTATATACCATATTGACTTCTGGAATCTGTGCCAAATTTTCATTAGTGAAAACGGAAAGAAACTGACTATTTAATGTACTGCACATTTCTAAATCATTTTCTGTTATTTCTCCTATTGAAGTTTTTAGGGGGCCTATTACATCTCTAACTTTAGATTTATATAGTTGGTAAAAAGCTTTAGGTTTATTTTTTGAGTCACTGGCTATCCTTATTTCATAATTTCTTTTTGCTTTCCTGATTTCCTTTTTGACCTGTCTTGATAGACAAGCGGCTCGCTTGGTGTAGTGACTAGCGTCTCGGACTTCCACCCAGAAGGCCCGGGTTCGCGCCCACACTCGGCGCATTAAAGATTTTTCACAAGCACTGAGTCGTTACCATCCCTCATGAGCAAAGGGATGGGGTAGTAGTACAGGACCCCAATGGAAATACGCCTAATCGGCCTTATTGAGCTATCCTTAGCTAGCTTAGCATGCGCTAGCTTTAAGAACTATTATTATTATTATTATTATATATGTAAATGATTTTCGCCTTTCTTTATTTTTCGATATATTCCTTTCTTTTTTCCTATCTTGTCCATCTTGCTTGTCCCAATCCGCATGTACAGTCAGGCCTGCCAATGCGCGAGCTTCCAATACGCGAATCACCTTATACGCGAGGGGGGGGGGTCGAATCATACCGAAAATTTTGAAAACGCGAAGTGAACTTCTAAAACGCGTTTCCAGAGCCGATATAGGGGCAATTCTGGGGAGTCCGCCTAGTACGCTAGCCCGCCCCGCCATTCCGCGCATGGAGCTGTACACATGGAGCTGCCTGTAGGTAAACTGATCCACACTACAGCCTTGCATCATTAGTTCCACTAATTTCTTCTTATCTTCATAACAGAAAAATATGTGTAATGGTAGATGGCCTTTATTCTCAATTTCACTCAATAAATGCTGGTGTTCCCCAGGGATCAGTTTTGGCCCCAATTCTGTTCCTCATTCATATCAATGATCTCATATCTACCACTCATAATCCAATACATTCCTACGCAGATGACTCAACACTCCACAGTTCCTTCACATTTACCAATTCTTTCACCCAACCAGATCTTATAAAATCAAAAATAAATACTGCAATTTCTCTGAACCAGGACCTTTCTAGAATTAATGGATGGGGACAAAAGAATCTAGTTTCCTTTAATGCACAGAAAACCAAGTACATTCAATTTTCTAACCGACAGAATCTCACTGACTCCCATATATTTTTTAATTATGTAAATATTCCCACTTCCCCTAGTATTGACATTCTCGGTGTAACATTAACTACTAACTTGAGCTGGACACATTATGTTAGAAGCATTGCTAAGAATGCCTCTAAAAAACTGGGACTCCTGTACAGAGTTCGAGAATTCTTCACTGACAAGCAGTTGGCCGTAATATATAAGTCATGTGCGTTCTCAGATGGATTACTGTTCACCTCTGTGGGGTGGAAGTGAAGTGGTTGCATTGAGGCAGTTGGACAAAATTCAAAATAAAGCTATTAGATTAATCAATAACCCTGCAATCACACAGGACCTTCCTACATTATCCATACGAAGAAACGTTGCATCCCTTGCATTATTCAACAGATATTTTCACAGCAATTGTTCCGAGGAACTTGCTTCAATTGTGCCGCCTCTCCACATCTTTCCCCGTAGAACTAGGGCAGCTGAGAGCGCCCATGAATTTACACTTTCTCCTCCACAATGCAGAACTTCTGCTTATCAGAATTCATTTATCCCCAGAGCTACTACTCTTTGGAATTCACTTCCCTCGAATTGCTTTCCACAAACTTACAATCTACAAATGTTTAAATCCAGTTGTTACAAACATTTTATGAATGGAGGATGCCTTTTGGCACATGGACCTTTTTGTTTTATCTGTATTTTTCCTTCCTCCGTTCATTGTCTCTTTAAAAAAAAAAAAAAAAAAAAAAAAAAAAAAAAAAAAAAAAAAAAAAAAAAAAAAAAAAGAGCCAAATCTTGGCTGCGGTTGACCTACTCCAAGGAAAGCGTTCGGTCAATGGAAGAGTGCCCTGTGAGAAAACATGAAGTCCTCAACAGAGTGATTGGTGACAGGGACAGTTCTTCGGACGATGATGGTGCCGGGGACGGGGCCGGGGCACTTTAGCTGAACTCGGAGCACCCACCATTCATATCTAGCCTTCATACTGTTAATTTTAAGGTGAGTTTATTATTATTGTTATATATTCTTATGATTTGGATCTTCATGTATACATAAATGTACCTTTTGTGGCAATTAACAGTGTTCAATAGGCCTAATTTAGGCCGTGCCGCCCCTATTAATTTATTCCCATTTAAAGCTATATTTCCAATACGCGAATATCAATTCCGCGAGGGCGCGTGTCACCCATATACTCGCGTATTGGCAGGCCTGACTGTACTTGCATTTTTTTGGATGAAAAGGCATTAACCAATGCTCAGACCATCCCTTCATGCCCTCCACATCTCCTTGAAGCAAACCCACATCTTCCTTACTCCTCACTCTTCTTTACAGCTTAGTGTCATCCGTATACAGGTATACCTCACTTCCATTAGTTATAACTTCAGGTAAGTCGTTGATAAATATAACGAACAGTAGTGGTCCCAACACAGATCCCTGAGGAACCCCACTTGTATTGCTTTGTTTGATATTAGATTGTCTTTTGTTTTGAAGCTATTGTTTTTAGTTTATTCATATATATATATGTATGTATTCATCTACATATTTATATATTTATTTATCCTCTATTACTTTATACTTCTATGTCACAAAATTTAACAATGTAATTAATATTAATTTGAACAGCAACTTTTGAGTTTGTGTTCAATTTGTATATATTGTATGCATTTGTTGTAATTACAATGAGAGTACTGTACTGTGATTATGTTTCAGTAAAAGCCGGTATCACACGAGCGCTTTTATAGTCAACATTCCACGATCAACATTTTTCTGGCAATAAATGCGCGGAATTGCGATGTGAGTATCCTAGGTTCGAGTCCTTGGAGTGCCACATGTATTTGTTGATTTCATTAATTGAGTTTAGAAGTAAAATTGCGTTGGTGAAAAAATATAATATTTTGCTCTGGCATCGGAAACAAGACTAATGATAGATGAATTTCTATCTATCTATCTATCTATATGCTCAGGCCCAATCCCCATTTTGGGGGTAGCCGACTCAAGACAGAGCAAGAACAGGGAAAACACAAAAACAACATAAAACAACGAATAAACACAGATAAAAAGCACAAACTCACACACATCCAGGTCACCCAGAAGACCCAGAGACCAGGGTCACCAAGGTCGCTCCAGCACTCCCCCGGCCCCCGACCACCCGGAGAGGTTCCGATCTCGGCAGGCAGACATGCAGCGGAGCCAAAGCCACAAGCCCGCCCACCACACTTCCAGGCCAGGGTTCATATTAATCGTCTCCCCGGGCCAGGCGCCTGATGGACTATTATCTAGTCCAACTTGCGCCCGACCCCTTACTCCAAATGACCACGTGTTCACTCAACTATTCACAAGCATTCTCCATTCACTCCTGTCCACCACCACTTCCCCTGCCTGATCTATAGTCATTCCTCTATCATCCAAAGCTTTTCTTACACAGCCTCTCCATCTCAATGGGGGTCTTCCTGCCCTTCTATCTCCCCTTGTACCTGACTCACATATTCTCTTTGTAAGCCTTTCATCTCCCATTCGTTCAACATGACCATACCAGCTCAGCACCCTTCTGTCCACTCTGGCTGACAAATGTTCCTGCTGCCCCACTCTCCTACGTATCTCTTCATACCTCAATCTGTCTCTACGAGTAACTCCACACATACTCCTCAAGCAGCTCATCTCCATCACATCCAGCCCTCTTTTCTCCTTTTTCTTCAGAGCCCATGTTTCAGCCCCATACATCACTGTTGGCACAACAATTCCTTGATACAGTGCACTTTTTACTTTTACCCAATTAATGAAATCAACAAATACATGTGGCACTCCAATGACTCGAACCAATAGGATGTATACTCACATCTAAATTCCGCGCACTTATGCACTACGCTATCAAGACAGTTGAAGAAATATGCACAAGCATACGATTTATTATGCAGTTTCGAATCCTGCATATCATACGATAACACAAAACTAAACAAAAATTCCCAATGCCTCAGCAAGACTCAACAAGTAACAGTAATAATAAAGAGGATGTCAAACTGGAGCAATTTTGTTTAAAGACTCAAATTAATATGAGAAGGAATTATAATGTAAAACTTGCAAAATAAACAAACTAGAACTGGGACGACGCAAGATAAACGCAAAGGAACTAATCAAAATCGCTATGTGGAAATAACGCTTAATAAAATAAAATTTGAAATAAAAGAACACAATCCACCACATAGGGTGTACATCACTACATGCGCAAGTTAATTTATTTCCCAAGCAAACTAATCGCACACATAACAATGCACTATCGTCATGTTCAAGGAATTAGTCAGTTTGGGAAGTACGGGTCGGTCTGGTAAATTTTACTAAATAGCAGTAAACATAAATACTATATTATCATCAAAAGAACAGTAAAAATATAGATAAAATTCTTAAAGACTCACATTATTTTGGCAGAGTTGTTGTCGTTGGTCAAACAGTTGTATCCGATGGCCCCGGTAGTGGAAGGTGTCCTATTGTGGTCCTCCAAACGCATGTCCTGTACTTCTGACCCACCCACCACCAATCTGTAAAAGTTATAATGTGGTTAGCTTAAGGGGAGATGGGTCGCTTTTATTGGCTTATTTATGTACAGTATCTTTATATTCTTTTATTGGCTTATTTATGTACAGTATCTTTATATTCTTTATTGGCTTATTTATGTACAGTATCTTTATATTCTTTTATTGGCTTATTTATGTACAATATCTTTATATTCTTTATTGGCTTATTTATGTACAGTATCTTTATATTCTTTATTGGCTTATTTATGTACAGTATCTTTATATTCTTTATTGGCTTATTTATGTACAGTATCTTTATATTCTTTTATTAGTTTCCTCCCTAAACCTCAATCAAGCTTAAAAAACACCCAACCCAAGACCCTCCTTCAAGATATAATTGTAAATTTTTCGATAGAAAAACGACCGGTTCCTCTTAAATTACAGGCTCGCTATTGCTCGCCAGGACAAAATTGACACCTAAATAACACAAAAACTCTCAAGACAGAGCAAGAACAGGGATGGGGGTGGCCGACTCAAGACAGAGGAAGAACAGGGATGGGGGGTGGCCGACTCAAGACAGAGCAAGAACAGGGATGGGGGGTGGCCGACTCAAGGCAGAGCAAGAACAGGGATGGGGAGTGGCCGACTCAATACAGAGCAAGAACAGGGATGGGGGGTGGCCAACTCAAGACAGAGCAAGAACAGGGATGGGGGGTGGCCGACTCAAGACAGAGCAAGAACAGGGATGGGGGGTGGCCAACTCAAGACAGAGCAAGAACAGGAATGGGGAGTGGCCAACTCAAGACAGAGCAAGAACAGGGATGGGGGGTGGCCAACTCAAGACAGAGCAAGAACAGGGATTGGGGGTGGCCGACTCAAGACAGAGCAAGAACAGGGATGGGGGTGGCCGACTCAAGACAGAGCAAGAACAGGGATGGGGGGTGGCCGAATCAAGACAGAGCAAGAACAGGGATGGGGGATGGCCGACTCAAGACAGAGCAAGAACAGGGACAACAAAAAACAATGAACACACAAAATCGAAAGGAGATGTGGAGGGCATGAAGGGATGGTCTGAGCATTGGTTAATGCCTTTTCATCCAAAAAAGTGCAAGTACATGCAGATTGGGACCAGCAAGATAGACAAGGTAGGATACAGTGTGTATGAAGCGATGGAGGAAGTGAGTGCAGAAAGGGATATAGGAGTAGTGATAGACAATAAGTTAAATTTCTCAGAACATTTAGCGGAAAAGATAAACAAAGCCAATAGAATTGTAGGGCTGATAAGGAGGACATTTGTGTCACTTGACAAAGAAATCTTCAGGAATCTCTATACAGTGCTGGTTAGGCCGCACCTGGAATATACGAACCAGGTGTGGGCTCCATATATGGTAAAGGATATAGAAGCAGTGGAGAAAGTGCAGAGGAGAGCTAGCAAGCTGGTACCAACGTTGAAGAACGCGGGCTATGAGCAGAGGTTGAGGACACTGGGGCTTCCGACACTGGCATATAGGAGAAAGAGAGGGGATATGATAGAGACTTTTAAGATAGTGTCAGGAAAGTACGATGAGGATGTGTGTGAAGGTATCTTCTTGATGCGGGAGGGAACAAGAACGAGAGGACACTCTAAGAAAATTTACAAAGAAAGAAATAGGCTTGAGAAGGCAAAGAACTCATTTTGTGATAGAGTGGTAAATGAGTGGAACGCACTGCCCCAGTATGTAGTCGATTCCGAATCAATAAGGGAGTTTGAGGGTAATCTTGATAGAGCATGGGGAGGGCAAGATTTGGAGTTTGATTATAAAACAAAAATACAGAATAGTAAAAATGTTGCGTCTGCTACCGCCGCCGCCAACACCGTGAACGACCGCAGCAGTGCAAGTACTGGTACTGAGCTGGATACACAGGCATAGTTTGCCTTTTTCCAGAGGATCTACTGTAAGAAAATGTAAGAAACACAAATTCACACATATCTAGGAATAATAAATAATAAATATTATTAGTATTATTATTATTATTATAAACTGCCATTGTCAAGGTCTTTGTTGCTTGGAGGCGAAATCTGAGTGACTCCGAAATCCGAGCGTCACTTGCGCAAGCTATGGCCACCATCTTTAATGTCGTCAACACTAGCCAAAGCGCTCTAAGTCCATCCGCCTTTTACTTGCTTATTTGTTAATTAAAATGTAAAACTTGCAAACTAAACAAACCAAAACTTGGACAAAGACAATATAAAGGCCAAATAACTTTTCAAAATCGCTATGTGGAAATAACGCTTACTAAAATAAAATAAATTATAAAATAAAAGAACACAAACCTGAACCTTGTATCTCTCACGTTTATTATGGCCTCTAGTGCAATCAGTGATAGGGACAGTGGGCCTGGTGGTAATAATGAAGGAATTGAAAGCCCGGGACCATCAAAACAGAGTCAAGTCAAGTGCCGTGTCTGACGAAAGCCGCAGAAACATGACGATACTGAATGCTAGACTACTCGGCCCACGGGACAGCTCGGCCAGGACAGCTCGATCCACGGCGAGACAGCTCGGCCCAGTAAAAACGAGACAGCTCGGCCCCGTGTTAATTACGAGACAACTCTTAATTAACCTAGCCTAACTTACACATTATGAATCGAGAGAACTAGCCTATGACATAATTATACAATAAACGAACATTTCGCCCACATTACACACACGCCATAAACGGGAGGCCATGTATGCAGCACCAAATCCTGCAAATCCTGTCCTCTACGCATGCGTGAGAATCTTAGGCCCCTTGGCACGCTTATTTTTTCCTTTATACTATTATATTATCTTAACCTAACCTAACCTAACCTAACTTAAATTAACCTAATAGTTGAGCCTAAATAACATAATCAAAATATTAAGGAAAAGGCCGCGCATACGCAGAGGACAGGATTTGGTGCTGCATACATGGCCTCACCCATAAACCCTCCACTTAGCTCTCCCCATCCTAATCCTGACTGGTCTCGTCAAATTGCCCCATAGCAAAACATGGGGCCGAGCTGTCTCGCCGTCGTGGCCGAGTTATCCAAAAGTGGGCCGAGCTGTCCGAGCCGAGTTGTCCCATGGGCCGAGTCGTCCAGTCACCGACGATACTGTAGTTAGGCTATGCTAAATATGACTATGCTTTCAAATAAGGTTTATGTGGTAAGTAATATCCTCATAATTATATTTTTCACCAACCAACTTCACTTCTAAATTCAATTAATGAAATCAACAAATACCTGTGGCACTCCAAGGACTCGAACCTAGGACACTCACACTGAAATTCCGCGCACATATGATGATATCTGGTGCCACGCGAAATGATGGGTGTTCACGTGTATTAGGTAAAAAGCGCGGATTTGGCCATTTTTGGTCTCCCGAAACGCATCTTAGGAACCGTAGACACTCATTGAGAATTTTTTTTTCTCCAACCCCCAGGCACGTATTAGGGTTTTCGCGTATTAGGAGAGCTGGCTGTATTAAGTACTGTACTACTGTTGTTGTTGTTGTTGTTGTTGTTGTTGTTGTTGTTGTTGTTGTTGTTGTTGTTGTTTCCCAAGCTGCCTGGCCAAACAGCCCCAAGGCCCCGAGCAAGGCCATAACCGAGCGCCCCCACAGAACCCTCCCTGCCTACCACAATAAAGCCTGGGTGACCGATTCACCGAAGCCACTCCATGGCGGGGAGCTGAGGAGGGTGCGGAAACGCCCGGGAAACCAAAGCCCCACCCAGGGCCCTGTGCCCCTCAGCAATTATGAAGAGAAAGTTGAGGGGCAAAGGAAAAATGTGACGCTTTGGCTTCCAATCTTGGTAGATTGGGAGGTCAATCCACGGAAAAGACGCCGTCACTTGAGATCTAGGAAATACATAAGTAAAAGGAACAGTCGGAGTAAGCTATGGGTATGGCAGAGATTGCTCAGTTCTCACTGATAGACCAGCCCATCACCACTACTACTGTTAACCCTTACGCTCACCAGAACACGATTGCGTCCTGACAGGGTTACTTAAAGCCTTTCTGACCAACAGGGGTGTTAGAAACCTTTAGTTTAATTACTTCAACCTCTGCAGTTGTCTTTGAGCGAGTTGTGGCCAGAAAACTAATTTTGGTGAGGTAATTATGAGATTAAGAGAATTATATTTCTGAATTAAAATGTAAAACTTGCAAACTAAACAAATCAAAACTGGGATGATAGAAGATAGAGGTAAAATAACTTCTCAAAATCGCTATGTGGAAATAACCCTTACTAAAATAAAATTTATGAAATAAAAGAACGGAAACTAAACTGCAACCCCTGGACCTGAAAGGATTAATATCTTGTCAAAATGTTAATTTTGTTTAAATAGAACATTTTGACAAATTGCAGTTTCTTTATTTATGCACAAATTTAATAATTTTACCAGAACGTCCTGAACTTCCCAAATTGACTAATTCCTTGAACATGACGAGAGTGATAGCGTAATACAGAAATACGCGGAATTTCGATGCGAGTATTTTTTCATCAACTGGAGAGCTCTATCCCTCAACTTTTTTAATACTATCACGCCATCTGCCAATCCCTATTGGAAATTGGTCGTATGCGTCTTCGCGTGAAGATAATTATATGGAATAGGTTCGCAGCCTTATACATAATTTATTAGGGACAATGTAGGTCTATGGAATCCTTATGTTGTACTCATGTATAATCCACTGTGGGAGAATAGTTTTGATCACATTTATAAAAACCGATATTAATCGAAAAAACGCCCATTCTAATCAATCTCAGAGCTCTTTCGGACATCCTCACTGTTTACAAACGCCTTCTTTATGAAGTATAATCGATGTTTAACCCCTGCTGGCAACATAGATGACGATTTCAATAATTCATGGGGGGGTGAGGGGGGGCAAAGCCCCCCTCAACCCATCGTGTATCCCACATTGGAATCATAACTAAGACCATGAAAACACTCACTCAAAATCTGGAGGAAAAAACATGAAAAATAAGGGTGCGAGCTTCTTCCCTATAATTGCCCGCGCAAATTCATTATTAATTCGCGTGAATGCGCCTACGTTCGAATATGAATTCGCGCCAATATGCCTACGCTCGAATATTAATTCGCTCGAAGTGTCCAGATACCGTACCAGGTACTAGTGACATACCGGTACACTAAGTGTTAGCTGAGGGCTACTTTTGTATCCCACGTACTGGGTACTATAATAGGTACATATAGTAGGTGTTAGGTGAGGGCTACTATTGTATCCCACTTACTGGGTACTAGTGACATACTGTATACTAGGTGTTAGGCGAGGGCTGCTTTGTATCCTACGTACTGGGTGTAAGTTAGGTTAGGTTCTTTGGTTAGTTATTGTTGTGAACCTCTCGCTGCCACTCGTTGCCGGAGTAAGGTATGTCCCATAATACTGCGCACTGTTACCCAACCAGCGGGGGTGTGGGGGCAGCAGCCCCCACCCATAATACTAGGATAGGTTAGGTAAGGTTGTTGAGTTAGGCTAATGTCTGCTCAAAGTTGACACTCAATTTTTATAACATAGGCTATTACTCACTCCACCCAACTGGATTTCTACTGTTAGCAGTTTTACCCAACCAGCGGGGGTGTGGGGGCGGCAGCCCCCACCCATAATACTAGGATAGGTTAGGTAAGGTTGTTAGGTTAGGCTAATGTCTCCTCAAAGTTTACTATTTTTTATAACCTAGAATATTACCCACTCCACCCCGTGAAATCCGTCAAATCCAAGCCAACTTTCGTCAAAACTTGGCTCGGGTTTTTCAAAAATTGGGTTTTATGGGTCTCGAAAATGCACAAACCCGAGCCAACTTTTATTTACAAATGCGCAATATATTCGCTTTAAACGTTTTTTACCCCTCAATTTCCCTATTCTTCATAGCCCTTCCCACTATCAGGGGCCGTGTTGTTAGATTCTTGGATAATGGGTAAATACTAATTTCCATGAAATAATTTTATTATAGAAAGTTTATAGGCTAAACAATACAAATAACCAATCCAAAAAATAAACAAATAACCTTGAACATAGCTGTGGTGCGTCTCGTAAATATTGACAGTTAGGTTAATGACAACGGATCAGCCTCAGGTGGTAGGTACAGTGCTCCTCCACTAAATGTGCCTTCAGTAAATGCGGATTCCCTATATGCGGTGGCTAATCAGAAATAATATATTTTAAGGACTCTGTAAACGCGGCCCGAAATTCTGTACATGCGGTTTGGCCGTTTTCATTCAAGGGGAAATACGTACTTCCCGCCATATTAGTTTAAATGATATTACCGAGTGTCGCCTACCGAAAATGCGGCCGATATCCTCCCTCCCTTCCATCACGCCCAGCAGTCCTCTATCTAAATGGTGTTATATTTGTTGTTTTATTTGATACAGTACAGTACTCCCTCGAATTTTGCGAGAATATGGTCGACATTGCAGCCCGCAAAATTCAAAATCGCAAATTTCAAATAACTAACCTTATGGGATTAATTGAATATGGTCGACATCTCATCATCGAGGGCCTATTTTTTGGTGATTTTCGTTCTTGTTTGTACACACATTATGACACATACACTTAATTATACATCCTACAATAAAGAAAAACACAGAAATACAGATTCAGGGGACCCAGAGCACAGATAACACTTCAATTTTGCTCAAGGAAGTCGATTATGCGAGAGCGTGAGAACATATAGGAGCGTGGGAGAATCTATAAACAGTAAACAATGGGCCGCAGGGCGGCCCGATGTCACGACCCTGCTACCCCTCCCCCCCGAAAACTAGTGCGGAAACCCCGTATCATTTGGCGTCACCCGCAAAACTCAAGTAATATCGCACATATCAAGTCCCGCAAAAAAGGTCAAATCTTGGGTCCCTTTCGCAAAATCAAATTTTCGCAAATTTGAAAGACGCAAAATTCGAGGGACTACTGTATTTCTAATGTAAAGTGTATCTTTCTTTCAGAAATGGTTATTGGGTGGGTTATCGGGTGTATGGTAGGCTAAAAAGGGGTTAGTTCGGAGGGACTGTCTGACCATAAGCATTTATTCCCATTGATTATTAACTCCACAACATGCGGATTCCGTAAATGCGGCGCATTTTGCAGCCCATATAGGCGCATTTACTGGGGGTGCACTGTATGGAATACAGTAAGTACTATGAACATACAGTAGTCCCACGAATTTTGCGTCTTTCAAATTTGTGAAATTTCGATTTTGCGAACGGGACCCAAGATTTGACCTTTTTTGCGGGACTTGATATGTGCGATATTACTTGAGTTTTGCGGGTGGCGCCAAATGATACGGGGTTTCCGCACTAGTTTTCGGGGGGGAGGGGTATGAGGGTCGTGACGTCGGGCCGCCCTGCCGCCCATTGTTTACTGTTTATAGATTCTCCCACGCTCCTCACGCTCTCGCATAATCGACTTCCTTGGGCAAAATTGAAGTGTTACCTGTGTCCTGGGTCCCCTGAATCTGTATTTCTGTGTTTTTCTTTATTGTAGGATGTATAATTAAGTGTATGTGTCATAATGTGTGTACAAACAAGGACGAAAATCGATTTTGAATTTTGCGGCCTGCAATGTCGACCATATTCTCGCAAAATTCGAGGGAGTACTGTATTTTTGTTTTTTTGTTTTTTCTATGTGATTGAGGGAGGCAAAAGGCAGAACTGCCTATAGCGAGTGCCTCCCCCATAGTTGAAAGAGTGACAGGGCCAAAATCAAGGGACGTTCGAGCCAAAATGCCTGGACACACTGAGTTTGAAGCAATTTAAGTCATAGGAAGAGGGAAAGACTGATTCTGGGAGAGAGTTCCAGAGCTCAGCTGTTGAGTAGAAGAAAGTTTGAGAGTAACGTTTCACTCTTGGGTTGGAGAGTTGCACAGAGTAGGGGTGGGATTGAGTTGCAAGACGGGTACCACGTGCCCTACGTAAAGGAGGTGGTATACACTGGGAAAGCTCTGAGGAACACTGATTATTATAGTAGCGATAGAATAGCGAGAGATGCAACATTGCGGCAGAGAGAGAGAGATTGCAGAGAGTTGGTGAGTGGACGGGAGTTAATGATACGAAAGGCCTTCCTTTCAACTTTGTCTAGGTCCGGAGAGCGGTGTGAGAGGAACCTCCCCACACATGTGAACAATACTCAGTCTCAATACAAGAGTTAATACAATATATTACCAGGTAGGTAATGGTTCGTCTTGTATCCCACGTACTAGGTACCTGGTACTACGGACATGTTGTAGGTGTTAGGTGAGGGTTAGTCTTGTATCCATTGTAGTAGGTCTAGGTTACTGGGTATTTATGATTTCCAAAACCGCTACGTTTTCGATAAATCGGGTTTTATGGGTTTGCAATTTGAGAAACCATGACCCAATTTTCGAAATTACGAAATCTGGTTTTGGGGGTTTATAAATCAAGACAACCCGACCAAAATATTTAAATAACGTCAATGTCGTTTTGTACTCTAAAAAATCGCAAAATCCGAGCCAACTTTTGCCAAAACTTGGCTCAGGTTTTGGACAAATAATTTTTTATGGGTTTGTAAATCAAGAAAACACAAGCCAATTATCCAAATAACATCGCTGTCTTTTTTTACTTTAGAAACTCACAAAATCCAAGCCAAGTTTTGCCAAAACTTGGCTCGGGTTTTCGATATATCGGGTTTTAGGGGTTTGTAAATCGTGAAAACAAGAGCCAAATTTTGAAATTAGGTTACCGTGGTTTTCAACTAGGCCTATAAAACATCGCAAAGTCCGAGCCAACTTTGGCCAAAACGGGAAGGATGTAGTTACCGGGTGTACCACTACCGACATACAACATAAATAATCTATAAATACTTATAGCCTAATAAAATAAATATATAATCTACTATCTAGGCCTATATACTAAGTTAGGTTAGGGTAATGTATTTTTGTATCCAAAGGCAGTCAAAATAGACGGGAACATGATAGGGTACACCCGGTAACTACATTCTTGCCGCCAAAACTTGGCTTGTGTTTTCGAATTCTTGGGTTTTATGCCTTTCAAAAACCTTAAAACACGAGCCAAGTTTGGGAAGGATGTAGTATTGTAGTTACCGGGTGTACCACTACCGACATACAACATAAATCATCTATAAATACTTAGGCCCCTATAGGCTAATAAAATAAATAGGGGCCTACTTATAAATCTATAATACTAGGTTAGGTTAGGTTAGGTTGTTTGGTTAGGGTAATGTATTTTTGTATCCAAAGGCAGTCAAAATAGACGGGAACATGATGCTGATGGGGTACACCCGGTAACTACATTCTTGCCGTGATGTGGTATAGCCTAGGTGGCAATATGCGGAAATGGATTATAGCCTAAGGGCATTCTGCCCCCTCTGACCCCCTTACGAAAATCTACGGTTTTTCACTCCACCCCAACTGGATTTCTACCGTTTTACCCAACCAGCGGGGGTAGCCCCCACCCATAATACTAGGTTAGGTTAGGCTAATGTCTCTCTGAAACATTGTAAAATCCGTGTCACATCTAGATTGATACTTTTGTCAGAGGGGGAGGAATGCCCTTACAATCCATTTCCGCATATTGCCACCTAGGCTATACCACATCACTTCCCTCGTCGTACCTTCCTGTTAAATACAATAATAATTTGTTTAGCTCGTATAGCCTAGGTGCAATTATAGAAATTTATTGTTGTTTGTTGTTGTTGATGTGTTGGAGGGAAGGTAGCAACTGAGCGTCACTGATAAACCCTAGCGAGGACAGTTTTGTTATAGCCTAGAAATTTACCCAAAATTCTTGGGTCTCTCTCTCTTCTTCTTCACGATGCACAGTGTGAACAGGGATGTAGCCTCCAGATAACTGCGCAAGTAGTACAAGACTTAATCAAGGTTCATGGCAAGGGGGCACGATTTCTATTGGGTCATGCTTCTTCTTTCTTGGGTCAAAGGGCCGGAGTTAGCTGGACCATGCTTCTTGGGAGGCTAGGCCTAATGTTTTCGTATTTCTTAACACATACTAAGGAACATTTTGTGCATGATATTTTTGTATTTATTATTGTTTAATCATTATTGTATTTAAATATGATAATATTCAAGGACACTAGTGCGACGTTAAGCAGGAATATTTTGTTTTAATTTGTTTTGTGTGGATTTCGAAAAGAGCGCCACTTTCAAATGTATCTAGTCGATGTTAAAATAATGTTCTCAGCTTAGAAAGGCTATAGGAAGCAGAAACGTACACATTATCTCAATTAACCCTGACTCTCATAGATTCTTCAGAATCTGATTAATATTATATAATGATGGCTAGAACATGTACAAAATAATGTATAAGCCTTTTTATGTTTTATTCTAGCTGACATTTAACAACTTTTCTCAGCTTAGGAAGGCTTGATAGGTATTTGACCACTTGCGAGTTTCGTTCTATAAGGAGTTGGAGCTGTAGACAACGATATTTAACAGAGTTTACAGCTAAAACATATAAATACATAAAATCCAATTCAACATACTCTTTAGCCATCAGAAACCTACATTATTATTGTATTTATGTTTACTACCGATGTCAACAACTCCAACTTCCTTATAGAACGAGTGGTCAATTAACAACTTTTCTCAGCTTAGAAAGGCTTGATAGGCATACAAATACGTCAAGTATATCAATTAACCCTCTGTACTTTGGAAACTGATTAAAATCGTTTAATGATAGTCAGAATATCTAGAAAATTCGTCAGTGTACGGGCAGGATAACTATTTTTCGTAAATTGGCTTCTATTAGACATTATTTCTCAGCTTAGGAAAGACCTCTAGGAATGAAATGGGTGAAGAATCTCGGTTATCTCTCTGTCTCCCATAGGTTCTTTAGTTAGTAGTTACTATAGTCTATTCGCTGTAAGTAGGTGAGAAATCATGACCTCTAACCTCTGTAACTAAAAAACGGCTAGAGTAATCGAGCTAACATTTCTACCATTTGGGAAGAAACAGTCAAGGAATAGATGTAGAAATTTACAGCCAGTTTGCTCTACCCCTTTTTGAGTTACAGAGGATAGAGGTAATGATTGCTCACCTACTTACAGCGAGTATACTGTAACATAAGAACACAAGAATTAAGAACATAAGAACATGGGAGTCTGCAGAAAGCCGATTGGCCCAAGCAAGGCAGATCCCTCTCACACCTAACCCTAATTATAAGCCCAGAGTCAGAGGTCAGAAAACGGGGGTCTGCAGAGCGCCGATTGGCCCACACCTGACAGAGCCCCCTCACACCCATTAACCCATCTCGTCCATATGTCTATCTAATTTTATCTTAATTTGATCTTACTATAGCTCTATTACTGTAGTCGTTTGTGAGTTATAGAGATTAATGTTCAAGAGTGTTGGACTACTTATTTGGAACAGGGTATAGCTTATAGGTATCGCTCGCCAAAAAAAAAATCGACTAAATGGCACGAGAGGTCTTAAAATCGCTAACTAATGTGGCGAATGTCTTAAAACTTCAACAGTAATGGGGCTAAACATGAGAGAGAAGGGGTCCAGAAAGCCCCCCCTTAATAGGCGCGCTCATACTTACAGCGAATAGACTATAGCATGTATCACATTCTTGTACCCAGTCGGGGGACACCATGCCGACGTATACAGGCTAATAACACACATAACAAAGTCACTCCAACAGCTTCCTCTCTCTCCAACACCCCTTCTTCCCTCTCTACACGCTTCAGAAAAATAGGACAAGTGGAATGTAGATGCGAGGTGCCGTTGTCAAGGCTAGATTCCCTCAATACCTTCACCTGACCTGACCTGACTCATGGCTGAGGCTAGTCGGCCAATCATGCGCCAAGATACTTGACATGGTTCAGGATGATGCCTGGGGTCTCGCCCGGGAGGATCCCCAGGAGTGGAGTCGGAGAGTGAGTGCGGCTACGTACTGTCACTGTGTCTCTATCTATCTATCCACCCCTCTTCTCTTTTTCTTCTTCCCCTTCCCCTCTCTCCAAATATCTACCCAGCTTAACTCACTCTCTCTCTCTTCTTCCCCTTCCCCCTCTCTCTCTCTCTTCTTCCCCTTCCCACTCTCTCTCCCTCTTCCCCCCCCCCACGCTCTCTCTCTCTCTCTTTGAGTGGGGATAGAGCTTTCCACTTTACTGTCCTAGTTTTAAACCCTAACATAAACTTATATTATAGGTTTAACCCTTTCTGTCTTTACTGTCTTTTTAACTTTATTCTGGCTATAGATACTATTAGACGATTGTATTCAGTCTAAAAATGGCACCCAGCAATCAACAGGCTTCGAACTATCTCACTTAACCATAGACTCCTTTAAAGGAGTCTATGGTTTGGACATGTGTTTTGGAAATGGCCAAAATGATGCTATGTTATGCTAATTTTCTTACTGAAATAACAGAAAAGCATTCTCACCACCACAACCAACATACCGAGATCCCCACCCCTACCTCCACCACCATCTCCACCAACAATGTTGCCACACCACCACCACAGCCAACATACAAAGATCACCACCTAACTTCTCACCACCACCACCACAGCCAACACCTCTACCGACGACTAGATTACTTATACTAAACTAATTTAGTCTAATTGGATTACTTGTATACCACACTAATTGGATTATGAAATAAGACAGTTAACCAAGCATTCACCACCACCAAGCCGGTTTCTCTATAATCATCAAAGAAAACCACTCGAGGGCAAACAATTATATAGAGAACAACATGCGATCAGTTTCTCGCGATTACACTCCTGCAACATCCCAAACCTACAAACTTGCAAACACTGTCCACACCATCTACCTCCAGCCTACAAACCACCTAAGCAGCTCCCGAACAAACCAGAAGGACAAATATATAACTTACCAAAGCCCAAGATGGCCACCTTCTTCTTCTTTCTTCTTCTCTCACATCGCATTTATGAAGATAAGAATAACACCACCCCAGAGCTACAAGGGAACAACCACCAGTCCACCACCCCAACACGAGTTACTGCCATCGAGATGACACATCCTCCAACACCAGGGAAAGACTTATTCATCACCATAATCACTCCCAAAGTTCAGAAGAACAAGAGGAGCAAAGAGGAGAAATCAACCAAGGAATAGCACCATAAACATGCAGACATCCCCACGCCACTCTAGAGCGCAACCGCCTCGCCGCCATGACCAGAGAAGCCGAAATATACAGATGTCACCCCACCTCCAGGCCACACGGACTAAACCGCCCTACAATACCCTACCCCTAGGCTCCTTTCTGATGCTCAGCCACACCACCGCCAAGACGCTGAGAAAAGAGGTGACCTCAGCAGGAGATTCTAAGATCGATACTCAGCCAGAGAGCTGTCCTTTTAATCGGTAATATCTAGCTGTTTTTACGTATTGGATTTGTATCTTGAATACGTAAAATGTAACTAAAACTATTTACTTATTATTTGGTACTTATTGATATGAAGTGCCAACTTTTATTCTAGCTGTTTTTACGTATTGGATCTGTATCTTGTATACGTAAAATGTAACTAAAACTATTTACTTATTACTTATTCTAGCTGATTTTACGTATTAGATTTGTATTTTGAATACATAAAATGCGATTAAAACTAGTTTCTTATTACTTATGCTTGCTGTGTTTACGTATTGGATTTGTATCTTAAACTAGGTAAGAAAATTATGTTTGTTCATCACTGCGAAATCTGATTTTTAGTTTTTACGTATTGGAGTTGTAGGCCCTATCCTAAACCGGTAAAATCTAGCTGTTTTTACGTATTGGATCTGTATCATGAATACGTAAAATGTAACTAAAACTAGTTACTTATTAGCCTACTTATTCTAGCTGTTTTTATTTATTGGATTTGTATATTGAATACGTAACATGTAACTAAAACTATTTACTTAGTACTTATTGATATGAAGTGCCAACAAGGAACCAGTAAAAAGTAAATAAGTAACTAACTTCAGTGCGCTCACTGCCAATTCATCTGTTCGCATATTATTGCAAACAATAATACTGGAAATCAGTCTCAACAACGTAGGCTATTATATAGTATATTGTTCAACATTATCAGTCCGAGTTATTAACTTAATTATATGTTACTTACAAGCATTCTGCACAATTTGCAATTTTATTAGGCTACAATTAAATACCTCTATAACATGAGCATTGCATTCGGCACAATTTGCAACATTTGTTTTAGGCTACGATTTCATCATTCAAATAAATTAAAACCTCTGGTAACCCCATAATAGGCTACAACGAAATAGGCTACAATTTAGTGGCGTGTAGGCTACCCTAGACATAAAACACGCAATATATGCATTTCGAGGACACCCATTTGGGCAAAGTGTGTTAATGATCGTAAATATTAACGAATTAAAGAGTTTGAATTCACAAATGTTCTGAAGCTAATGAAAAAAGGGCTTGTCCATAATCACGTTTTCTGTTGCTCACCTATCATCAGTCACGTGTTCAATTCCCAGTAATGTAAACAATAACAAAACCTCTTAGGGAAGTGCCGACGTTAAGGCTAAACTTCCCGAATTCCAACTGAACTGAACTGAGCAGACCACGTGAATCGCGGTAGTGATCTTATTGCTATTAAACAATCAAGGAATAATTCTAGTGAGTATAGAGCGTTACTGAGTGATTCTACAAGTGACAGAGATTCTAGCAAATCAAGATATTGTGAAGAATTTATCGCTTAATAGGCCTAGCCATTATCAAGTTGTAAACACACCAGGATGTTGAAAGCAGTCGGAGGCAATACACTTCGCGATTGGACTGGCTGGATCAAGGTAAAGTGTGTATTATTTTTTTTTTCATCTATCGTTTGCCTACCTAGCCTATAATACGTTTGTGTATAGGCTAGGCCTAGGCCTAGGGACTCTTGATTATATTTTGTTTGTGTTTTGTGGTTGTATTAGGCTAGGCTATGTGCAGGCCGCAGGGGTTTACGAGTTAGGTTATGGCTTTACGAGTAATCAAGGGCCTACATTACAACACGTCAGGCCACCACTGCATTCAATTCGCTACCTGACATTACCAGTAGCCTATACATAGATCATAAGAAACACTAGGCTACGCAGTAGGCTATTGGTTAACATGTAGGACCTGCCCGATTCGAGTTTTTAAAGTTAGGCTTGTTAATGATTCCTTAAATTTTTGTCTCATACCATGGATCTAGGCTAGGCTATAGGACCGTCGAATTTTAGTTAAATTAGTTTTTACCCATTAGGCCTAGCCTATCCAGCAATCTTAACACACGCCCCTCCACAAGGTTGCCAAGAGATAGCCTACAGCATGGGACCGGGTTGAGGGGGATTCTGTCAGATCCCCCTTGAAAATTTTATTGAAACTACCGGTACCACTAATTTTCCCATGGTTTTCTTTTCAGTTTTAAGTAGTTTGCATCATTATACAGTAGTTGAAATTAGTTACAATCCCCGGAAAAAGTATTTTCCCCATCAACCCCAAAACGGCCAAGCCTATGTTATTGAAAGTGGCCGCCATGCGAAGGTATTTGGTTCAATTGTGACGAAAATAGTCATATTTACCATATAGGCCTAGGCTATATAATTATTACGGTAGAATTTTACTGAAGGGGCGCGCATTAGACAGGTACCACCATGGCACGTACTTATTAGAGGTTTAATTAAGTTTTCACGCATCCATCAACAACCTACACCCTTTTCTGGTCTGATATATAGACTAATAATATAAACGATTAAATAACTTTTTAAATGTGGTTTTCGACAAGAATAAAGTGCATTTGGGCCGAAAATCCCTGTTTTCAAGATGGAGAGCCCATGCATACAAAGAAAGTGCCAGAAAAGGTTTTCAGTGAAATTTGTTTTGTCGCCTCAACCCCCGGGGGGAACTCCCTCAGTTTTCAAGATGGAGCGTCCATATTTGGCATGCACACTAAGGGGGTGCCATAATAGGTTTTAAGCGAACATTTGTTTGTTCCCTCATCCCCCGGGGGAGGGGGGGAGGGGTACTTGGCATGCATACTAAAGGGGTGTCAGAATAGGTTTTAAGCAAATTTTATTGTCTTGCTCGTTTCGTAATGCACGATAGTTTAGGTATCGGTACTACTAATCCATCTTTATTTTGGTAATACTTAAGATGATTTGTGGCGCACTATTAGAAACAATTTATAGACTCGCAATAATATTCTCAATATTGTCCCCATGGAGGATTTGCGATAACAACAACTTTGAAAACTCTGATATGATATTAAATAAACAGTCCTGCGCATAAACAAACCCAACAGTGGGGGTGTGGGCTCCACCCATAATACTAGGATAGGTTAGGTAAGGTTGTTAGGTTAGGCTAATGTATTTTCGAAGTTTCTTTTTCCACTTGGGGAAAAAAAAAAAAAAAAAAAAAATACTTGCTAAATATACCGCCACAACTCATCTTAAGTGTTACCTTTATTTTTAGGTAGGCCCTATGTTTTTATCGATATCGCTTACTAATTGGACTACCGAGTACCGTACACATTGGTTAGTCTAACCTAACCCTGTGTGATTTATTGCAAGCACTAAGGTTTTATACAGTTGTATTTTAGTTCTTTATTGGCTGGTCTATATTTTACCCTTATAGGCCTATATCCCTAGTAAATATATATATATTTTTTTACATTGTTTAGACTTTAGAGCAAAGATCGTCTTTTAAAAATTGGCATTTTTTTTTTTTTCACCGGTGCGCTTCTCACCAGCAAGCGTTCGTTCGCCGAGGACCTTTTAGCAAAACCAGATTATGGGGGAAAATTGCCCTTTGATCCTCTTCCCTCTCCCTCCTTCCATCTTTCCTCTCACCCCACTTCCTTGCTTCCTCTCTCTATTTCCCTCTCCCTCTCACTTAATACTTTCCTTCCTACCTTCCTCTTTCTGTTGCTCCTCCCACCTTTTCCCCATTTTAGTTTTCTTCATCTTTCATATCCTTCCCACTCTGCCCCCTCCCTCCCCCTCTGTTTCTCATTTTTCCTTCCTTACTTCATCGTCACGCTATCTATCCCTTCTTTTGTGATCATATTTTGTTATATGATAGCGTCGTCTGCTACTCTTTCACAAACACCCAATAAGTAATCAGTTTCCATCCAGTGAGTCGAAATTTATATGTCGAAGTCAAAATCTATGTGTGGACAAATTCAATTAAATTTATCGGAAATTAAACTTTGTAAACAACAAACTTATAATATCCACATATCTGTACACATAGACATAGATTGTGAAAACGATAAAATGTGTGATATTTGACGTGACCGGTACCGGTATTTTATTAGGCTAGTGCCTTTTTAGTTGACTTATGGTGGGGTCACACATTCACGTATATTGCTCCCGTCAGTTCCCGTCTGTTGTAAACGAAGGTATATTGGTAGTTGGCAACCGATTGCGTAAAACGTAATGGCATAATATGCAAAACGTAAATGAATTTACGGCCAGTCGGGGGGGGGGGGGGGGGGGTACTCACGCGAGTAGAAACGAGTAGCCCACGTGGGTCGGGAATGTTGTGGGTGCGGCCAAGGCCGCGCGGTTGTTGATTCGAGTTGAATCAAGAACGTGGCTCGCCCTCACGTATGTCAAAAGACAAGACAGGAAAACTTACGACCGACCTGGCCACCACGGCCGTCGTCTGACCGGAGCAGCCTTGTCAGACGTAGCAGCTACCCCGTCAGACGAGAGCTGCTTTCGTCAAATCGTAGAAAGTTCCAGTCGAACGTGGAAGTATACGTTAGTTAGGCCGCATCTGGCAGAACCGCCGCACTGTGGGTTGGCGGGAAGACGGCACCGTTGTACGAGGGGACAACGGGACCAGCGAGGGACCCTCCAGTCACACCTCTCACCAGTCCACACCGGAGCAGCAACCAACAAGCCAACCCTGCCACCCTCTGCACCCTGCCGAAAACAAATCGTAGCAGCGAAACGACTGCACCTATGGCTTTCATATTTTTACCACATGTACCTTACCCTTTAGGCTACCCACCACAAAAATCCCAAATCCCTCCTCCCACCCACTCGCTGACTGTCGGTCCCGTCATAAGGAAAAAAAAGGAAAATCTGTGGCGGCGAAACGACTGCACCAATCGGTTCCATATTTGTGTGACAAGTCTCTTACCCTTCTGCCTTCCCCCCACCACACCCCCAACCGCCTCCCACCACCCACTTCTAGCGTATCCGTACGAAGAAAAGGAAAAAAAAGGAAAATCCGTGGTGGCGAAACTACCTCACCAATCGGCTTCATATGTGTAACACAAGTCAATTACCCTTCTACCTTCCCCCAACCAACCCCAAAACCACCCTCCCACCACCCTCCCACCCATACATTCCGATACCATAAAAGTCTCTGTAGTCTATAGTGTCTTTTCAGCTACTTTCGGGACCATCGGGGACCTGATTTCTGGCGAGGGGAGTGTTTTTTTTACCATTTCTCTTCCAACTTAATAGATTTAGCCAAAAAAAAAAAAAAAAAATCTGGCACTGGCAGAAGCACACCGTCAAAATTGGCTGGCACTCAGCGGGTAACTCCTCCAGGATGAATTCCTCGATGTTGTTCATGGTGCCGATGAAGGACTGGGAATGGGAATGGTGTGGCCATTCCTGCCCTTTTGTAGTTCCCAGATTCCAACCCAGACCTACGTGGTTGACAAAGACTGTCTTTGTCTGTGTTTGGTCAGACGGGGTGTGCCTACGATTGGCCAGAACCGGTCCAGGTACAACCTAACAAATCCCAAGACGTGCGGCCTCAGCTACGCCGGTCTTGAGGGGGCGTGGCCTGTGTTCCTGCAAATCGTGCAGCCCATGAGGTCGAACGGGGCTATGCTTACGCACGTCGCAAACACGTACGTAGTTCAATACGACTCCATTACGTCTGACGTAACACTGGCCCCGTTACGCTACGGGAAGTGCAATAGACGTGCAAGAACGGGCGTTCAACGGCAGAAACTACTCGCGTCTTTACATAAATTGGCGATACGCCGGACGGGAGCAATATACGTGAATGTGTGACCCCACCATTAACTCTTAACCCCTTCTGTACCGGTGACGTCTTTTGGATTTGATTTCAGCTACATTTAGACGATTTTACGTATCTTAGGAAGGATATATGGTAGCTAGGCTAAAATAATTAATTGAGATAGTAGTTCTTAATTGGTAGACGTCCTTCCAAAGCTGAATACAATCGTCTAATAGTACTCAAGATACAGTGGGATCTGCCTTGTGTGGGCCAATCGGCTTTCTGCAGACTCCCATTTCCTTATGTTTTCTTAAATTCTTATGAAAAAGATTCGGTAAATAAGGGGTTACCGTAAATAGATATTTTTCAAGTTTTTATAGTCGCTTTGGTACGAGATCTTCATTAACACTCGGGGTCGGGGGGTTCATACAGAGAGAGAGAGAGAGTGAGTGAGTGAGAGTGAGTGAGAGTGAGTCGTGTGGGTGGGCTTTTAGTCAAGTTCTGGAAATTATTTTTGGGAAATTCGTGTGTGCTCGCTTGTTGCCAAAATAATAATTTAGTTAATATTTGTCCATGCTCGTTTGTGTCTAGTGTTTGATTCCTCTTTTAACCGTTTCAGTTTGATGTTTGATTTGAGTTTATTCCTGGTAAAATAAGATCATTGTTATACAGCTTAGGCAAGACCTCTGTCAATCAAGAGGAAAAAGTCCATCTCGATTGTCGTTCGGGCTTCCGCAGACCCTATCTACACTTGATAGCCAGAATGTAATGCAAACGTGTTATTTCTGTACCGTATGTGCAGGAACGGCTAAAAACATTTACCGGTAGACAAAGTGTTAAAGGGGGATTGGTCGTTTTTATGGTCCCCCTTCTCCCATATGTTTAACCCCATTAGTTTTGAGATCTTATGACGTTCGGCCCATTAGTTTGTCGATTTTAAGACCTTTTGCTCCATTCTCTGTCAATATTAAGACTTTTCGTGCCATTTAGTAGTCGATTTATTCCTGGCAAGCGATAGCGAGCCTGTAATTTAAGAGGAACCGGCCTTTGGCCGAGAAATTTACTCATTCATCTTGAATGAGGGTCTTGGGGGGGGGGGGGGGGTTTAAAGGTTGATGAAGGTCCAGGGAGGAAACATTTTTTTTTTTATATAAAAATATATACATATGAGGATATAAATAAGCCCATACCCCTCTTAAATATTTCTGCTGGTCCGAGTTCATCGAGTTCAGTCCCCCGGAACGTTATCAGTGGCGGTAATTAGCCTGTCGTCGTTTTTTAGCGCCCAGTTTTCTTACCTACAGTAAAGAGGCCGTGAAGTTTAATTATGGTGGTAGTTTGCTCGCTGGACCTGTTTTTGTTATTTAAAAAAACAAAAATATCCGTATATATATTTAGACGTATTGGTTTTAAAAATACCGGTAACGTAAATTGATGGTTAGCAATTCTATTCTGGTTAAAACTACAATTATAATCAACCTGGGAAGGACCTTTTGTACACGGGTTAAATTAAAGGGGATCTAAGCTTATATACTGGAACAAAAGGGTTTGAATTGAATTGAATTGAAATCTTTATTTAATCTTAGAAGGTTATAAGGCTATATTGTATAACAAATAATACACACATTTGCAGACAAGGCTCATTGATGAATCTAGCTTAGCATGATATATAGTCCTTGGTAACTTATCCAATTGTAAAATGCTACCGTAATGAATTTATAGTGAATATTGTTGGCTATAAATTCATGTCGGCTATTAGGCTAATCAGCGTAATGAACAAATGGGTTGGTTATAAAATAATTATCCCCTTTATGATGCAACTGATTGTTGATAATGAAGTCAGTACACACACTCTCTCTCTCTTTTCTTTTTCTTCTTTTCTCTCTCTCTCTCTCTCTCTCTCTCTCTTTTCTTTTTCTTATTTTCTATCCTTTCCTTCAACTTTCCTTTTTTATCGGATATGCCATCTCTACTAGAATTAAGTTCTGGCCACCTCGTTTGGATCGTAAGGTCTGTGTGGCCAGTGTATCTATGTAAATATCTCCAAATATGAGATAGAGTGTAGGCCTACCTATAATTATTAATTAACTATACTTTCTTCACGATACCTGAAACTGGGATGAGTGAGAGGAAAATTACAGGACAATTTGCATCGTTACATTGTTTTCGCTATTTTAATCACTTTCAGGAGCATAATTAAAACGTTGAAGCATCAGTTTGATATTGCATACCGGTATTTTACCCTTTCAAAACCGGTGACATTTATTTTATTTTATTCTAACTACGGTATATATTTATTAGACGATTGTATGCAGCTTTGGAAGGATCCGTGGTAATTAGAAGGATTTAATTGAGTGTTAGAAGCGTTGTACCGTAACTGTTAAAGGCCCTTCCTGAACTGAATAACATCGTCAAATACTAGCCAGATTAAAATTAACAGGACGTCAACGGTATTGAGGGGGTTAATATCTAAAACAATAAAGGAGAGGGTATATTGGGACTGGCTATGAAATTAATAGTCTTGCCTTGATATATTATGTATTGGCTTAGCCAAAAGTCTGCTTACGGTAGCCTATATTGTACAGTCACCCATAAACATTCGTGGACTTCACCTATTTTTATTTATAGATATATCGGGCTCTGTTTTGAGTCCCCCCCCCCCCAAAAAAAAAAAAAAAGGAAAAGTGGGGATTGGGCCTGAGTACCGTACATAGATAGATAGATACATAGATAGATCTCTGGAAACGTATTTATGAATATATATGTCTATACATCAACTCCAAAACTATATAGGCCTATACTATTTATTGAAAAGCAAGATCCACCCTAAAAATAAATCCAAACAGTTATAATTGCATAAATGAAAACATAGGGAGTCCACGAATTTGTATGTGATTGTACATGACACATTTTAGGTTTGCAGCTGTGTCAACAAATCCTGAGTGATCTAAGTTTGCTGAGTTGATTACGTACCATTGCAAGTATGCAAAAAGAACACCTGTGACCTTCTCTAGGACACAAGTAGGCTTATAGGCTATGTCTAACACTTTTTCTGCCGGGTTAAGAATATTAGCTAAATCGTATCTAATTTGTACCGTACGCGAAATCTATGAAAATACTACCAAAAACAAAATAGTAGTAAGATTAATATATATATACCGATATATATACCGGTATATATACTGTATATACGGTACTCGAAATATTGAGACTGCTGAATTTAACTTGCTATTCTTTAGTCTTTGATGCGTTATTGGAATAAGGCTAATTAACCAAATGGCCAAAAGTGTGTTGTGAATGATAATATGTTGTACGGTACCCTGTGCAAGAAGATTAATAATAACAAAAAACCACACACACATTTGGTCAGAATTTGCTTGTGGTTATAACTAGGCTACGGCGTGGATGACATACATTTGTGGTCAAATTGACGTGTGCAAATATTATTTATGAAAATAATTTGGTTACAGAAAACCACGTTGGTGAAGGCATTGAATAATACAATTATTATATATATATATATATATATATATATATATATATATATATATATATATATATATATATATATATATATATATATATATATATATATATATATATATATATATATAAATATATATATATATATACTGTATACATATACCGTATATATACCGGTATATATATATATACACAGTATATAAATTATACTGTATATTATATAATGTAGGGAATTTATGTCATAGTCAATAATCTTTCGTATAATTTCATATACCGGTACACTGCTATTTTGTCCGTTCTGTATTAGCCTACATTCGAAAATTTTGCTCAGATTATGAAATATCTATCCTAATTGACCCTTTCAATCAGATTAATCTAATTTGTATTACCGGTATGTTCTCACTACCTCCTGACTATTTATTCATCGTAGGAATGTCCTCTCAGGGTAAAAAAGTTAATTGATATAGGCATGCACACCTTGATGAGTAAAATCGCTTGTCAGTACCGCTAATAAAGTAAAGAAGGGGTTTAGAAATGCCTCTGGGTTGATGTTAAAATGAAGCCGCGGAGCTCAGATGGCTGTAATCTGTTCTCTCTCTCTCTCTCTCTCTCTCACGGATATTGATAAATTGCCCAAGAATATAAATAGAAACTCTTGGCCCCGTCTGGAAGTTGGGCTCAGGAAATTTGCAACAAACAAGTTTGAGGGGGGGAAGTGGAGGGGGGGGGGGGGGGGGAGCAATTTTCTATATATGTAGACTACTTTCCGAAGGAGGGGGAACGGAACGAATTAGGTCACGAGTTATTGGTGCGTACCGTAAGTTTAGGGAAGACGTGAGTATTTATTATTTGCAGAGTAATTCGTGACCTCAATAGATTCTGTTGTACATGGAAACAAAACTTTGAAGATCAATTGTGTAATAGTTATGTGGGTTATATAATCATGTGTTGCCCTATTGACGGCTTTCAGATTAGGTGTACCGGTAGGCCTATATTATGGCCTGTATACATTTATCCACTTTCTGAATTTGTGGACAAATTCAATTCTTGTTTCGTCCCCCCCCCCCACCCTCTCTCTCTCTCTCTCTCTCAACATAGTCTAGACACCCACACACTCACACGCAAACAAAATTATTGGCTTTATTGGAAGATCGTTTGAATACAACTCCGACAATTCCCACTTTATATAATTCTTTGGTTCGTCCTTATGTGGAATACTGTGTACAATGTTGGTGTCCATATTACCAAAAGGACATAGATAAACTGGACAGAGTACAGCGGAGAGTAACAAAACATATTCCTAGACTAAGAAACAAGCTATACCGGTACCGTACGGAGAACGTCTAAAAGAGTTGAATATTTTTAGTTTAACAATGGGCAGGCTAAGAGGGGAACTTATTCAAAGGTTTTGACAGTATGGATGTAAAAAAAAAAAAAAATTGATAATTAATAACTGAAATTACACCAGAAGGAAATGGTTGTAAGATAATTGGAAAACATTTCATGCACACGAGGCGAAGCATTTCTTTTTTAATCGAATGTTACGCTTATGGAGTGTAGGACTTCAAACTTTTATAAAATCATCTAAATAAATATCTCGCTCTCACCTCCGATTAACTGCACTTACAACTGAATAGCAGTACTTTACACTGTGTTATCCTTACGCCGGTATCACACGAGCGCTTTTTCCCTCAACATTTATGCTCAACACTGGTCTGGCAGCTTATGAGGTCAACACTTAAAATACTTCGATTACCTAAATTCATCTACCGTCAGTTTAGTTTCCAATACCAATGCAAAATATTCTAGAAATGTTGCCAGACATTTTTTGATCATCGAATGTTGACTATAAAATCTCTCGTGTGATACCGGCTTTAGTGCCGGTAGTTTAGCTATAAGCAGCCCAGTAAGGACCAATAGCCCGTTGTTGCTTGTTGCCTTTGTACTCCTGTTGTACAAACATGTGTCACTCACTCAATCTCTCTCGAATCTCTCGACACGCAGACACAGTAAATAGCCAGCACGGATGTTAGTAAATTGTTACAGGAAAACCAATAAACTGTTGGGGCCCCGTCTGGAAGTTTGGCACGGGAAATTTGCCACAAACAAGTTGGGCGGGGGCAATTTTCTAGTTATGTTGACTACTCTGAAGGAGGGGGGATGGAAAGAATGATGTCATGAGTTGTTGAGGTTGCTAAGCTATGGTAGACGTGATTAGTATATTATTTACAGAGTATTTCGTGACCTTTATGTTTGCTTCTATAGATGGCAGTATAAAGAGTGGAGACTAATCTTGAAATAAATATATATATATATATATATATATATATATATATATATATATATATATATATATATTATATATATATATATATATATATATATATAATATATATATATATATATATATATACATATATATATTATATATATATATATATATATAATATTATATATACCGGTATATATATATAAAACATAAATGTCAATTGTTTGTCTGTTAATTCAGGAATGTTCTCTCTCTCTCTCTCGTATGTTTTTTTCCCCTATATGTATGAAGGTGGCAAAAGGCAGAGCTGCCTATATCATGAATCTCCTTCAAAGCCAAAAGAATGACAGAAAGCCAGAGTGCCTGGCCATTCGAAATTTGAAGCAGTTCAAGTCAAACAGCCTTAGCCATCTTGCCTTCGCAAGATGCACAGCGCTTGGTTGCCCACTCACAGCTCGAAGCAGCCCCATCTCTGGAGCTGCCTTGCCTTCGTGCCTCACTGTCGCAGCCCCTAGACTCGGACCCTCACTCTCAGAACGCCACCTATTGAGTAATCAACTCAATAGGCATTGCCCCCCTGTAGCATATTTTGAGTATGGGAATATTCATACAGTGCTATTAAATCAGGGAACAATGAGGGTATTTTGCATATATATATACTTATACTGTATATATATATACCGGTATATATATATATATATATATATATAGATAGATAGATAGATAGATATATATATATATATATATATATATATATATATAGATAGATAGATAGATAGATATATATATACACATACGGTATATGAGAGAAAGAATGGGTGTGTGGATGAGGCGTAAGCAATAAATGTCTACTGGAATTTGGCAGCTTTATAGATATAACGTTAAAGAAGGTATACGTAAATATTTTGATAGAGAAAACTGCAAAAAATATGTTTTTTAAAAGTATGTATTCATACAGGAAAGCGAGACAAACCATTTTATACAATTATACATAGGCCTACCTGTGCTTTCTCTGCATCAATTACTAGAATCCAGTTGTCGCCAATGTTAACACGGGGGTGGCTCGAGGTTCTGGCTAACCTTCAGTGACAAAGCCCATAGTGTTACTGAACAAGCTCTCTCCCATTGGTGTTCCGCTTCGCTCAGACGTTAATGAGGATCTGCAATGTACGGTGATATACCGGTATCTGTGTCCTAGCAGTATTTCAGGGTAAATGTGATTATTTGTCTCGCCTTTGCTCATGTCATGTAATGTCATAATGTTTTTTTTTTTCTCCCTATGTGAGTGAGGGAGACAAAGGGCAGAACTGCCTGTAGTGTGTGCCTCCCCCAGGGTTGAAAGAGTGACAGGGCCAACACCAAGGTTGTCAAATATAAAGTGTTTCAAGCAAAGATCTTGACCGCCAAATATAAAGTCAAAGTGACGTGTACAGTAAGTGATAAATGAAGAGCCAAGTACTATATATATATAGTTTGTAAAGCAAAATATCAAATATAAAGTGAGATCCATTTGTAAAGCTAGTGCCATATTTATAGCTAATTACTTATTTAGCAAAATTAAAGCAACTCCAATTATAGCGTCAAATACTTGTCATTATAAAGTAAGTAGCAAATGAAAGAGCTGTCAAAATATAATTGAAGTGCCAAGTGATACCCAGAGCGCTAAATGTAAGTACAGACCAAACATAAGTATAATTGAAGTGCCAAGTGATACCCAGAGCGCTAAATGTAAGTACAGACCAAACATAAATATTATCACAATTAAAGCCAGTGTCAAGTATAAATTAAGGGAGGTTTTTGTTTTTCTGGATCCCCTTCTCCCTCATGTTTAGTTCTATTAGTTTTGAAATCTTAAGACATTCGGCCCATTAGTTTGGCAATTTAAGACCTTTTGCCTTATTTCTTTGTCGATATTAACACTTTCGGTGTGGCGGCTCCTATAGGAAAGAATACGCCTGAGCGAATTGGAGTGAGCTCTTTTGAAAAGATTGAGTCGAACTCTCCTACTAAGTCACCCTCCCCTCCCTACCTCCTCACACCACCCAGAAAAATCGATCAATACTTAACTTGTTTCGTTGCTGAAAGCCGACCCCCACTATAATGTACACTCGCGAGCTAAAATATATTTTTCTCCTTCACTTCCAATCAACATAACTCTATGATATTTACACATACGCTATTTGATCATGGTTTGTGCTTACAAGACAGAATGAGTTGTTAAAATGAAGATGAAATGAACCTCATATTCGTATCTAGTATATAGCTGTCACAATTGCATGGAGAAGTGGATCTGTTTTTGGTGATTTTGAGCTTCTAAAACACTTCTTCACTGTACACACACCCTTCCTCAACCATTGCACTAAGCACACTGATATAAAGTATGGGTGGCAAGCTTAGAATCTGCTTGAAGCGTCTAGCAACAAGCGTGACAGGTTTGTGCAACCAACTCAGCTGGTACTACCAGAACGTATATGTGTGGCGGCTGCAGTGTAGCCCTATTTTTACATAAGATGTATATTTACGTCGGCCACAGTGAAAGGGTTAAGATCTTTCGTGCCATTTACGTGTCATTATTTTCCTGGAGAGCGATATCGAGCCTGTAGTTTAAGAGGAACCGACCTTTGGTCAGGACATTTTCTACCACAAAATGTACAAATTTATCTCAAAGGGGGGTCTTGTTCTTTATACTTTTTAAGCTTGATGAAGGTCTAGGGTGCAAAAAAAAAAAAAAAAAAAAAATCCTCTAAAAATCCTCTGTCAAGCATAATTTAAGGGCCATAAGTAAAGCTAGTGTCATAGAGATGCCTGAAGGCCAAATATAAAATAAGGACCATATAAGGCCAGATCGTGACATTCATAACGCAAGAGCCAAAAATAAATAAATAACAATAATAACAATAAACCATAACAAAAAATTCAGAGCGTCAAATTTAAAGTATTTTCCAAATGTAAATAATGAACCATATGTAAAGCCTGTCAAATGTAAAGTACCAGAAAGTTATTCTGAATGGCAAATATTAAGTAACTCATAAATGTAAAGTAAGAGCCATATATAAAGCCAGAGTGTCAAGTATACAGTATAGTACCAGAATGATATCCTGAGTGCCAAACATAAAGTAATTCGCAAATGTAAAGTCGTGCCATAGTTAAAGCCAGAATATCCAATATAAAGCAAATACCAAAAAGCGGCCCTGAGTGCCAAATATAAAGTAATTCGCAAATGTAAAGTCGTGCCGTATTTAAAGCTAGAAAGTCAAATATAAAGCAAGTGCCAAACAGGTGCCCTGAGTGCCAAATATAAACAAACCCTGAGTATCAGACATTACCTGGCCTTGATAACTTTAGGCGGGTGCTGGTGGGGTGCCTGGAGAGAGTGGGTGGTGGGGGGATTGGTTGCTAGGGGTGTGTTTGTGTGTTGTTGGGGGTTGAGGATTGGTGTGTGTGTGTGTGTAGTGTAGTGTGTGTGGGGTTGAGGATTGGTGTGTGTGTGTGGGGGGGGGGGGGGGGTATGTGCGTATGTGTGTGTGTGTGTGTAGTGTACGTGGGGTTGAGGATTGTGGTGTGTGTGTGTGTAGTGGTGGGTGGTGGGGTGGAGGGGGGGGGGGGGGGGTGGGTATGTGCGTATGTGTGTGTGTGTGTGTAGTGTATCTGTGGGGTTGAGGATTGGTGTGCGTGTGTGTGTGTGTGTTGGTGGGTGGGGGGAGGGGGGGGGGGGTCGTGGATTGGTTTATTATTCTGGCGGGTTGGGTTTGTGGTCCATGGCGTTTGTTGTGTGGGTTTGTATGTACCGGGTACTGTATATAATTATGTATGTAGTGTGTGTGTGTGTATGTGTGTTTTAGGTTGTATGTAGGGTATGTGTGGTGTATTGGTAAGTCCGCTCGGCTCACAACTTAGAGGACCTGGGTCAGATTCTTAGGCAAGGCCAGACGGATGAGCAAGTCTGTTAACCCTTTGAGTGCGACGTGTGTTATATTTTATTCTAGCTATATTAAGACGATATTATGCAGCTTGGGAAGGATCTGTGCTAGTTAAAAAGGTTGGTTGAAATAGCTTAAAGCCTTAGTATTGCTAGAGATCCTTCTTAAGCTCACTAATATCGTCTAATAGTTGCCAGAATATGATAAAAAGGACGCCACTGGTACTGAACACCCGATGCCTCTGGTCACCCAATAGTAAACGACAATCTAGAGTTACCACAACGGACATATTATGTGACGTGTGAATGGCTGGTGACTTGGATTATGCAGTGTGTTACTGTATAGTCTATTAATTACAAATAGGCCAAAACTCTTCACTAATACCCTTTATAACTCACAAACGACTAGATTACCAGTAATCGAGCAAATATTTCTACCATTTGGGAAGAGTGTGCCAGGGAATAGGGGTGGACATTTACAGTCCATTTGCTCTAGCCCTTTTTGAGTTACAGTGCTTAAAGGTTAGGAGTTTTGTCTTACTTATAATGGATAGACTATAGCCTCTGTGTACCATGCTGGGTGTCTCTCCCACTACAAGCGCCAAACTAAATAATTATATGTGAAGCGACTGCTGCGGTAGAGGGCAGCCTAGCATAAGCCCCTTAATTGTGTGTGTGTGTGTGTGTGTGTGTGTAGGAAAATCCTATATATCCGTTCGAATAGTGTGTGCTAGAGAGATTTACATAGATACACTGGCCACACAGACCTTACGATCCAAACGAGGTGGTCATTACTTAATTCTAGTTGCAGAGAGAGAGAGAAAGAGAGTGTGAGTGAGGAGGGGGGTGGGGGGAGAATGAGCTACCTCCGTGTTTAATTGTTATTAAAATGTTAGTTTGCAATTTCTGCACAAAATAAATAACAGAATTCCGCCGCGTGTGCCTCATAGTTTTAGCGAACTCTCCCCCCCCCTCTCTCTCTCTCTCTCTCTCTATCTATCTATCTATATGTCACCAAAAATGTATCTTTTCATCATACTCTGACTCATACTAAATACTTTTATTCAGCTAAGGAAGGACCTCTGAACAGAAACGAACTCAATTGTCCCTTTAAGTCTGACATGTTCCACATGTTTAAAAAATATCGTAAGGAGGTAATGTACTAGAATAAATATAATGGCATCTGATTAAAAGAGTTTAATATAAGTTTAGTGCATTCGTTAATTAATTTGGTAAGGTTGGGGGTTTCCGAAGCTTGTTTCAACTCCATATGTTGATGTAATGAAAGCAAGAATAATAAAGAAATAGTATCCGCAGCAGATAATGTACGGTATATTATATCTAACAGCGACAATAATGCACCATACTTAAACGCAGGACAAACAAACAAAGCAACAAACGCATAGTAATTTGTATGTTTGTTTATTTAGTAACCCCCCCCCCCCCCCCCCCCCACACACACACTAATTTTTCCTGATGCGGCACATACTTAGACACCATGAATTTTCGATATTCGGAATCCTCGACAGTATGAAATTTAAGGACGTTTCAGGCATTGGAAAAAAACCAGTAACAGCAAAATGTACATCCGTTGCCCTAGAGTGGCTACCAGTACTTCAATTTCACGGTGCTCAACTTTAATGGTGCCAAAGTTTCTGGTGCTGATAATTTGGTGTCAAAGTTTTCGGTGTTCAAGCTTCATAAATTACCTTCGAATAAAAGACTGTACATTATGTCACAGCCTATATTCCCCACCTCCCCCAGTCCTACCCACATCTTCCCTATTCCATTCCAACACTCCGATTACCTGTTTATCCAGGTCCTACCTATCTCACCTGTTCCACTCTATCATCCCATAGCCCGCCTCTCCCACTCCAACCCTACCTCCCGCACCCCTACTCCACCTCCGTCTCCTTCACTCCACTCATGTCTCCACTGCTCTTTTCTTGTCTCTTTCACTCCTCCCTCATTCCACTTCCAACCCTCTAATATCCCGTCTCCTCCGTACCTTTCTCGTCTCTTCCACGCCATCCCCGTCTCCCCCCCCCCCTGCTCCACCTCCAACCCTCTCCGACCAACCATCAGTATAATTAGCCTGTGATGGTCTCGTAACGACTCCCACTTAACCACCAAGCTATGACAAGAGTGGAATTACCCCCCCCCCCCCCCCCACGGCCCCCCTACTGTGAATTACCCCCCCCCTCCACAGCCCCCCCCCCACTGTCAGCCCTCAAGCCCCTGCTAATGCAAATGATACCAACAAATAAGGTAAAAAATAAGTCACCACTTTAAATTGCCCCTCTCCTGCGTCAAGCCTTCGTCACGACTTGGAGAACTTGGAGTAAACAGGAATATGACGACTGCCGACATTTTGTGCCTTGGTCATTATAAGAATCTACCAACATCTTGACTATGAGAGGTTTTTCTAAAGCTGGATGGAATCATGTTTTGGATATAATCGTATACTGTTAAAAAGATGAAGACACTGCTATTATTCTACATTTCGAAATGGAGATATACTGTGACCTTTTGAAATGGACAAAATTGTCATCTCTGGTGTATAAAATCGTCTAATTGGGTTAAATAATGAAAATAATCTCTAAAGTAATTTGTATACCCAGTACCAAGAATTCTATTTGTTTGTTTGAAGCTAATTACTCATGATAACGTGTAATACAATCGGGCTACTGACAACAAAATGCCACTGTAGGCCTAAATCTTGTCAACATCCTTAGAATGATCCACTCTTGACCTTATAACTGATCAGGAGTCGTGCCTATTAACAGTTTAACCCCTTCAGTATCATGGCTTAATTTGTCAGTATATTCTGGTTGACATTAAGCAGTTTTTCTTTACTTAGGAAGGATCTAAATTAAAATAGTATAACTAAATTTACAGTATATTCTGGTTGACATT